>CM054159.1:9919304-9936073 GCA_028751875.1 Rapana venosa | reverse complement strand
TCTCTCTCTTCTCTCTCTCTCTCTCCTCCTCTCTTCTCCTCTCTCCTGTCATTCCAGACACTCTCCATCATCCACAGCCTCTTACCGGCCAGATCCAGAATGGTTTCAAACCTCACTGCCCCCTCCAAATGCACGTCATTCTACCTGTTGTATATAACGTAAGCAAGCGCATTTGTCAGTATGTAACCATGCATGCAAGTATGCACGCCGTTGAAAAAAATAAAGTACCTATACACGGTGTATATATATATATATATATAATATATATAATATAATATATATATATATATATATGTGTGTGTGTGTATATAATATATATATATAATAATTATATATATATATATATATATAAATATTATACACACAAATGAGCGCGCGTGCACGATAGCCTGCGCACGCGCTTACACACACACACACACACACACACCACACACACACACACACACACACACACACACACACATCTTTGCACTGTACATCCATCTTTGACTTTAAGATAATGAAGTCACACACACGCGCGTGCGCAAGAAAGAAAGAGAGAGAGAGAGAGAGAGAGAGAGAGAGAGAGAGAGAGAGAGAGAGAGAGAGAGAGAGAGAGAGAGACAGACAGACAGACAGACAGACAGACAGACAGACAGACAGACAGACATACAGAGGCAGAGAGACAGAGAGAGAGAGAGATCGCGCACACATACACGCGCGCGCACACACACACACACACACACACACACACACACACACACACACACACACACACACACACACACAGCGAATGACAGAGAGACAGACACACAGACAGACGAATAGACAAGACACACAGATCGAAAAAGTACACGATAGAAAGGGGTCAAGGACAACTAAAGAGGTCAGACACTTGAGGTTACACATAACGGTTAGATTCTGGTACTTTCCCTTCCATCTTCACATAATCATCACTCTTGTATTCGTACCGCACGTACTAAGGCATCCACAGAAATATAAACCCCTTTTTTGTGAAAGACTAGCCCCTGACTCAAAACTCAGGACAATACGAACACATTTGGAAGGTTTGACTGTTTTCCCCCAGCAAACACTGTACACCCTCAGTCCTTTGTCGTTCGCTAGCTGCCTCACCACAATGTGCGTGCATGCGCGGGGTCAACGCTGTAGGAACATAAGCGATCCTCATTTGACGATCATTTCCCACTTTCTCATCACTACCTGGTGTTAACCTACGGCCTCAACCCCCCAAAACAAGTACACGGTGCATTTTTTTCATACTTTAACAAATCTGAAAAAACACCACACATTTTTTCTGACTGGCACTCTATACAAGATACTACGTGACCTGAATGCTAATCCTTACGTGTAACCTAAGCCCATGAAAAGGTCACCCCCTTAACGCTCCTATTTCGCTGTCACACTCTTCAGAGGAGACCATTCTAAGAGGGACAGAATAGCTCAGTGGTCAGAGCACTCGCTCTCCCCAAGCTAAGGTTTTACGCGGTGTTGAGCGTGGTTGCCTAGCTAGTGGGTGGGTGACCGTTTGTGTGCCTTGGCTTCGCTTCAGTACAGTCCTTCCCCAGTTCACCCAACTGTAGATGGGTACCTGCCCTCTTTACGCGCAGGGAAGATAAAGCAGTGAGGGAGAGGAGATGGACGCCTCTCTCAAAAGGTCGATTTTCAGACCCCCCCCCCCCCCCCCCCCCCCCTTTCTCCTCTCTGTTTCTGCGCTAGAGCTCCGAGGTTCACCAATGGTGAGATTTTGCGTATGCGGCCATTTTGGCCCACCATTAAGGTAGCGGCGTTCCAACTTCGGGGATGCTAAATTCATATAATCCAGTGCGCTGGAGTAACTTCGGGTGCATGCTGTGCATGTTCGCTGTTTACGCAATACACAGGCTGCGTACAGGAGAGTGTGTGAACATTTAGTCTTTTTCTGTGTGCGCGCGTACGTGTATATGAGAGAGATTGAGAGAGAGAGAGAGAGAGAACTCGAACTCGAACTCGAACTCGAATGGTTTATTCACAAAAAGGCCATTGGCCCATACATGAAGGGGGTTGCCGAACTGCTTAGTATTTTGGTTAAAAAAAAACAACAAAAAACAAAAAAAACAAACCCACACACAGACAACAGTAAACTGTATAAACAAAGTCAGCTACAAAAAAATCACTTAGGATCACATTATCTCTCTCATTCTGAAAGCTCTACACAAATTAAAGTGAAGTCAGCGCACAACCTCAGGATGACTTGTGCCAAGGAGTAAACAGAGTCTAAATAAATTAGGCTGTCCTACTATATAGTAACAGGGATGTTAGTTCTGCCTAACATCTCAAAAACCTGACAGCACAACACAAAATGTACTTCATCCTCTGGTGCTATGCTTACCATAATGGGCATAGCAGCCAGAGGTCGGCATATCATGTTACTCTGTATCTGAAATTAATGAAACATTTATATCTGATACACCAAGTTCTGAACTTAGACATACTTCTTTTCAAATGTATATCCATATCAAGTTTTAGATACGGTATGACATCATGCGAACTTATAAATTGTCTGTACATTTGAAAACTTTATCACCTGATTTGTATATATCACTCATTGCTAGCCAACGCAGTCAATCAATCTTTGCCTGAAAGCGTTAATAAACTCTCTACAATTTCCGACTCCTTGATTAGCCAAACAAATCCAACCCTGTATCACACAAACAGGTACGTATTTGTGGTTTGCCCAAGTTGTTTTTTCCCTTTTGGACATCTAGAGTCATAAAGCATCTTGTAGATTTAAAAAGGTACCTTGCTCTCATTCATATGCAGAATCTTAATCCAAAATCAAATGCATTTTTAACAGCAGCATTACAGAGAGAGGTATATATTAGATTCACTATAAACAAGATCATTAGTTTACGTCTATCTCTAAAGCCTAAAAACTGCTTTAAAGCAAAGAGGTGGCACTGATTCCACAATGAGTTACAGCCTGCATCCAAGCCCCAAATTTCTGAAACCCATATGAACACAGTGGGTTGTAATTTGTGCCTCAAATATCTTATTGAACAAGTCAAAAGAGTTATTACTCAATATTCAGTTTTTTTCAACACAAATAACAAGTTTCGTTTACCTCGACCTTGCAGAATCTTAACATGCAGCTTGTGAAACTAAGCTTAGTAAAAAAACAGATACCTAAATATTTTATATACATTTATCACAGGCAGATATCCATTGTACAACCATTTTTCATGAGGCAGCTTAAATATCCACCTTTACTGATACAACGATATTACCCTTACTCCGATTAACCTTAAACCAGTTGATGTTGAGCACTGTTTTAAAGCTGTTAACATGCTTTTGTAAGCCAACAACGTTTTCAAATAGCAGGATAAACATCATCCAGCAAGCAGAAGAATAAACAAAACCTCTGAGAAATCTTGGGGAAATGGCACTGTGTTTACATTATTGATGATGTCCTCTGGCAAACTCATTGAAAAAACAGAAACATAAGGGCTACATACATCACCCTGTTAACACCAGTGGTTACAGATATTATGTCATTCACTTTAGATCCACATCATTATTTGCTTCTGACATTCTGATACATGGCTCTCAAACATCGTAATAGTTTACCTTTCCCTTCACAAACACCATTTTTCAGGAGAATAGTGCCACAACAAAATCCTTAACAGAGTCAAATGCTTTTTCAAAGTCATAATCTACATAGAGCATACGGTTATGAGCAAAACTGTTTCTGTACAAACGCAAGCAGAAAGTAAACATATGATCTATAGTGGAAACCTCTCTTAAAACAGCTTGGTGCTACTCCTGTAATATTATTCTTCCTTAACCCATTCCTGTAACCTATTGTTAATAATAGTACTATATATCTTACTACTTATGTCGTAAGAAAGAAATTCCCCCGTTAGTTATTAGGGTTATCAACATCACCTTTTTATGCAATGTTAGTATTTATAGATTCAGCCCAGCTAGCTGGAAAAAGACCATCACAAACTTTTGTTGGAATAGTTTTAGGAAGGAAAAGCACAATTATTTTTCACCTTCCCATATTTTAGGCAATTCACCAATGATTTTATCAGGACCGCTGCTTTCTCATCTTTAATTTTTCTAAGTGCCCCTAACTATTCATCTTTAGATAATGGGAACGATCGAAATCTTCCTCAGTTCCATCACGTCAACATCCATAATCATGGAGTTGGGGCAATGAGTCTTCTCCAACAAGGTTTTTGAAATGTTGAAACCATCTTCAACTATATACTATTCTTTGGGCTGACTTTTTCTAAAAGACGACCGTTCTTAACACTTTTCCAGAAACTGGATTTGAGAAAATAGATGACATCATATCTGCCAAGTAAGGTTTTATTATACTGTTTCTTTTTTCGTTCAAGCATGCATTTATATTCCCTTCTTGTGACACAGTACACGTTTTGTCCTCATTTCTTAATTATTTTCGAAGATATTTCAGAAGTTTTCTGACCTTGATATTTCATACTTTTACATTCATTATCAAACCAAGTATCATTTTGCTGGACCATTATTGATAAGAACCTGTTTCTTCATAACAATCAGCTCGGCTTTAAGAAACAGTTAAAAAACAAATCTAAAGCTTCATTATTGTTTCGCATCAATCATCTGAAGGCATTAATAAAAATTTCACACATGTTCACATCCGAGATGTTCTTTATAAACTGAGAGTTTGGTTTTCATCCCATACAAACTTTTCCATAACAGAATGGCTTCTCATTCTCAGTTCCAACCTCCCTGTATATAAACTGGATAAATATATAATTCAACAGAAGGTGAGCGAATCAGAACGCCAGCAACAAACAAACGACATGAAGTCAAAAATACTGAGAGAACAAATCATCTGACACTAAAAAATAATCATAAACACTACACCCTCCAAACAGAGATGTATGTATACGTCCTTGTTGTCACCATCACATACGCCATTTAGAATTTTGTAAACTACAGAGCTGTGAACATATTCAATAGTAATACCACATTGTTGATAACACAATACTTCAGATAATACGAATGCTGCTTAGAGAGACATAACTTTACTATTGGACATCTGAACTAAAGTCATTTTCTTACCTGCAAGACAAGAAAAGTTTGAGATCCTGCTGTTAAGTCTCCACATATATTATATCTACTTCATCATTGGTCACCACACAAGTTACTAAACTTTCTTCCAACATAGCAATTCCATTTCATTGTCAAACATGTTATAAAAAGGCGAACCTTCAGGTGGGATATACACACAGACAAGCAAAACATTTCTTGCTGTACACAACAGAGATTTGTCACAGAGAAAAATGCAAATATTAGGATAAGGAACATCTAAACAATTCACAAAGGCAGATAACTCATGCCTTATTAAACAAACTAAACCACTAGATCGCCTCCCTTGATGGCTAACTTTAATTGCTGACTTACAGAAGGCCTTGTAACCAGTAAAAACATCTGGCTGGACATTTTCCAGGAACGTTTCTGTCAGACATATAAAGTCAAAGCTACACGCACATAAGATACAAATCTCTATCAGCCAGTTTTGACAACAATCCATTTACGTTCCAAGACAAAAATGAAAAAGCTTTATTTGTTTTATCTGTATTGCCACAATTCCATTGATCCACAGCATCTAGACTGACACTTTCACCAATTACATTGACATTGACAAGACAGGGCATTTATGCTTTCAACAGTGGTTAAAGAAGGCTCTTTATTAAAAGGGACTGCCTACAATACTCATGTCAGTTTGTTTTTAGCTGTAGGTCAAAGTCAGACCTGTCTTTGTCTAGCCCTGTGTGGGGTGAAGTGTCACGCCTCACTGCATCAAGCCTCACTTGGCTAAGCCCTATTACATGAGTGTCTAACTGAGGCTGAGTGACCGGTGTCTGTTTACTTTTCCTACCCCCCTGTAAATTGAGACTATGGCAGGATGATTGTATGGGCCGGCCAACAAGCTATACCCTTCTTTGAAGATCATTAAGGGTCATCCTTTCGCCATTAATGATCAAATGATCAAAGACCATTCTCACATTTTTTCCCTCTGCCCTAGCACTCTTCAAGTATGGGGTCAGATTGTGCCTAATATCTCTAACAGTTTTGGAAAAATCGTCGTCTACAAAAATCCTTGAACCTTTCAAACGAGTTTTAGCCTTCAATATTCTAAGCTTATCTTGATAAAAACAACACCTGGCAATAATGGGAGAGTTGGGTTTAGAATTTATCCTGTGCACACTATCAAACTTAACATCAGCTACATCCATTTTTTCTGAAAGAAGATTTTTCACGAACATTTCACAATCAGCTCCAGTCTCGTTACTTTTCTTTTCCATGCCATGAATAATTATGTTGTTTCGTCTTGACCGGCCTTCTTGAACGTCTGCTTTCTTTTCTAGTTTTTCCACTCTGTCCATTAGTTCTGTATTTGATTGTTTTAACACAGCATTTTCAGCCCTAAGATTGTTCACATCTTTTCTGATACCACACATTTCCTCCTTCAAGGCATCAACACTGTTTGTCAACAACTGTATCTCGTCTTCATACTCTCCGTGTTGACTTTAATAGGTTCTCCACTTTCTCCAACTTGGTCGTCATCGTGGTGAATGTCACATCAGGAGCCACTGTAGGAGAAGACTCCTGTCTACAGTGTATGGTTGTAGGTGTGCTGGCGGTCACATCTGCACTGGCTTTAGTTTTCCGTGCACTTTTTCCTGCTATGGTGCTTCGACCACCAGCACCACTCGTCAAGCTGGTTTGCCTCAATTTTCGTCCTTGGTCCAGGGTTGGTCTCCACATCACCACACCGAAGCAAAAGGCCCCCCCAGAAGAGATAGGTGAGGGTCAGTCCTAACAAGACACCGTCTCGCCTGCTTTTTAGCGTCAGGATGGAGGTCCGAATGGCCGATTTAAATTCTGCCCGTTTGGACATGAAGCAGGCGAATACTGCCGCAAATGTCCCACAGACAGCCCTATACAACTGCAGGATATTCCCATCCTCCTTATCTAACTGTATACAAACAATGAAAAACTAAGGCCACTTAAAACTAGCTACTAATACACAAAAATACTAGAGCAATTTCTGTACGTCTTCACCTTCACATTACATGATCGGCCCCCCGAGAGAGAGAGAGAGAGAGAGAGAGAGAGAGAGAGAGAGAGAGAGAGAGAGAGAGGAGAGAGATATTGGAGTGCGTGTATGTGAGCTGGAGTGCTGTATGTATGAAGGGATTGGATTACATGGAAGGGTAGTTGCCGAACGGCTCTAGTATTTTGGTTGTAAGGGTAACAAAGCAAATAACAGACACATGTTACTGATCAACAAAAGAGTCAGAACAAAAAAGAAGACAGGATAGAGAATGATCTCAATCGAAAAGTTTACACAAATATATACAGTGAAGGGGTTGCCAGAACCTAGATTGGAAGAGCCAGGAGTAAACAGAGCAAATAAATAGAGTGTCACTATATTAACAGGAATGAGTTACTGCCAAATCAGCCTAAAAAGAGACAGCACAACACAATGACTTCATCTCGAGCTTGCAATAAGTGAGGCATGCAGCCAGGTCGTGCAGATATCATAGTCTATATTCTGAACTATATGAAACAATTTTTAAATCTGATAGCACAAATCTAAACTTAACTAATTCTTTTCAAATGTATATCCATATCAGTTTTAGATAATTTTGTTTGTACACACTGCGAACTTATTATAAATGTCTGTACATTTGAAATCTTTAACTGTTTTTTATTATGAAACACTCCATTGCTGCCATCGGCAGTCAATCAATCTTTGCCTGAAAGCGTTAATAAACTCTCTACAATTTCCGACTCCTTGATTGAGCCAAACAAATCCAAACCCAGTTCACACAAACAGGTACGTATTTGTGTTGCCCAGTTGTTTTTTCCCTTTGACATCTAGATCATAAAGCATCTTGTAGGATTTAAAAGGTAGCCTGCTCTCATTCATATGCAGAATCTTAATCCAATATCTAATGCATCTTACAGCAGCATTAACAGAGAGAGGGTATCTATTAGTTTCACTATAAACAAGATCATTAGGTGTACGTCTATCTAAGCCTAAAAACTGCTTTAAAGCAAAGAGGTGTACTGATTCACAATGGTTACAGCTGCATCCAAGCCCCAATTTCTGACACCATATAACACAGTGGGTTGTATTTGTGCATCAAATATCTTAATGAACAAGTCAAAAGAGTTATTATTCAATATTCGTAGTTTTTTCAACACAAATAACAAGCTTCGTTTACCTCGACTTGCCAGATCTTTACATGCAGTTGTGAAACTAAGCTTAGTAGAAAAACAGATTCCTAAATATTTATATACATTAATCACAGGCATGATATTTCCATTGTACAACCATTTTTTCATGAGCAGCTAAATATCCACCTTTTCTGAATACAACGATATTACTCTTACTCAGATTAACCTTAAGATCCAGTGATGTTGCAGCACTGTTTAAGCTGTTTAACTGCTTTTGTAAGCCTACAACTGTTTCAGATAGCAGGATAACATCATCAGCAAGCAGAAGAATAAACAACTCTGAGAAATCTTGGGGGAAAGTGGCACCATGTTTACCATTATTGATGATGTCTCTGGCTAACTCATTGATAAAAACAGAAAACAATAAGGGGCTACATACATCACCCTGTTTAACACCAGTGGTACAGTATATTATGTCAGTCACTTTAGTTCCACATCTTATTCTGCTTCTGACATTCTGATACATGGCTCTCAAACATCTTAGTGGTTTACCCTTCACACCATTTTTCAGGAAATAGGCCACAACAAGTTCCTTGTTAACAGAATCAAATGCTTTTCAAAGTCAATTAATTGCTAATAGGGAGTTAAGTTATGAGGCAAAAGTTTCTGTACAAATGCAAGCAGAGTAAACATATGATCTATGTGGAGTTTCCTCTCTTAAAAACCTAGCATGGTGCTCACCTGTAATATTATTTTTCATAACCATTCTGTAACCTTTTGTTAATAATAGTACTTAATATCTTACTACATATGTCTGTAAGAGAAATTCCCGGTGTTATATTTAGGGTTATTCAACATCACCTTTTTATGCAATGATATAGTATTATAGATTCAGGGACAGGTATCTGGGAAAAAGACCATCATCAAAAATGTATGTTGAATACTTTTAGAAGGAAAAGCACAATTTTTTCACCTCTATTTTTGCAATTCACCAATGATTTGATCAGGTCCGGCTGCTTTGTCATTCTTTAGTTTTCTATGTGCCCTATTTTCATCATTTACATTTGGGACGATCAAAATCTTCCTCAGTTTCCATCACCCGTCACACAGCAGTAATCATGGAGTGTGGCTATGAGTTGCTTTCTCCAACAGGTTTTGAAATGTTGAACCATCTGTCATGATTTACTATCTTTGGATGACTTTTTCTATATGACGCTTTCTTATCACTTTTCCAAAACTGGATGTGAAGAGAGAGAGATGGACTTCATTATCTGATAGTAAGTTCTTATTTATATGTTTCTTTTTTCGTTTCAAGCATGCATTTATATTCCCTTTCTTGTGACACAGTACACGTTTTATGTTCTCATTTCTTAATGTTTTCGGTAAAGTCTTCAGAAGGTGTTCTTGACCTTATTTATTTTCTACTTTTACATTTCATTATCAAACCACGTATCATTTGATGGACCGTTATGGATTATGTGCTCTGTTTTTCATACATTCAGCACTGGCTTTTATGAAACGTTAAACTAATCTAAAGCTTTCATTTAATGTTCTCATCAATCAGCTGAAAGGCATTTAAAAAAAATTCACAGTTCACATCCTGGAGATTTTCTTTATATAATGAGAGTTTGTTTTCATTCCCATTACAACTTTTCCATAACCTGATGGTCCTCAGTTTTTTACACCTGTTGTATTATATACTGGTTGAATAT
This sequence comes from Rapana venosa, assembly GCA_028751875.1. Classification (NCBI taxonomy): domain Eukaryota; kingdom Metazoa; phylum Mollusca; class Gastropoda; order Neogastropoda; family Muricidae; genus Rapana; species Rapana venosa. Next base: position 9,926,144 of record CM054159.1, on the reverse strand, counting down.
ATAATTCACCTGGGAAGGTGATCGGAATCAGAAACGTCCGGCAAAAAACAAACGACATGATTGTCAAAATCTGAGAGAAAAATCCATCTGAACTAAGAATAAATCATTAACATACACCCTCCATCAGAGATGTATGTTTAGCGTCCTTGTTGGTCCCATTACATACGCCATTGAAGATTGATAACTAGAGCAGTTGCACATATTCAATAGTATTTACCATAATTGTTGATAAACACATCTTCAGAAATACGATTTTGCTGCTGAGAGACATACTTTTACTTGGACATCTCAATAAAGTATTATCGAATGCTGACAAGAAAAGTTTGAGGATCCTTGCTGTTTAAATCTCCACATAGGTATATTCTACTTCATCCTAGTGTCACCACCAATTTACTAAAACATTCTTTCCACATAGCAATTCCATTATCATTGTCAAAAACATGTTATAAAGAGGCAAAACCTTCAGGTGGGATTATACACACAGACAAGCAAAACCTTTTCTTGTGTTACACAACAGGAGATTTGTCACAGAGAAAAATGCAAATATTAGGATATGGGACATCTAAAACAATTATAAAGGCAGATAAAATCATTGCTTATTAAACAACTCAAAACCATATACATTGCCTCCTTGATAGCTAACTTTAATTGCTGTCTTATAGACAGGCCTTATAGCCAGTAAAAAACATCTGGTTGGACATTTTCAGGAACGTTTCTGTCGACATATAAAAATCAAAGCTACACACATAAGATGCAAAATCTCTATCAGACAGTTTTGACAAAAACAATCCATTTACCATTCCAAGACAAAAATGGAAAAGTTTTATTTGTTTTATCTGTATGCCACAATTCATTGATCCACACAATCTATAGAATGGACACTTTCACATTTACATTGACATGACAAGACAGGGCATTTATGCTTCCAACAGCAGTTAAAGAAAGGCTCTTTATTGGAAGACTGCCTACACACTCTTGGTCCAGCTTGTGTTAGTGTAGGCAAAGTCAGACCTGTCTTTGTCTAGCCCTGTGTGTGGTGATGTGTCATGCCTCACTGCATTCAGGCCTCACTTGGCTATGCCCTATTTCATGGAGTATCTAATGAATTGAGGCTGAGTGACCGGTGGTCATCCCTTTATTTCCTACCTGTGAATAGACTTATGGCAGGATGATTGTATGAGCCGGCTAACCAAGCTATTCCCTTCTTTTGAAGATCTTTAAGGTCATCCTTTTGCATTAATGATCAAATGATCAAAGACCATTCTACATTTTTCCCTGGCCCTAGCACTCTTCAAGTATGGGGTCAGATTGTGCCTAATATCTCTAAAGTTTGAGAAAAAATGTCTCGTCTACAAAAATCCTTGAACTTTCAAACAAGTTTTAGCCTTCAATATTCTAAAGCTTATCTTGATAAAAACAACACTGGCAATAATGGAGAGTTTGTGTTTTAGAAATTTATCCTTTGCACACTATCAAACTTTACATCTGCTACATCATTTTATTCCGAAAAGAGATTTTCATGACCATTTCACAATCCAGCTCCAGTTCATTGCTGTTCTTTTCATGCCATGAATAATGATATTGTTCCGTCTTGACTTGCCTTCTTGCGATCATCTGCTTTACTTTTCTAGTTTTTCACTCTGTCCTATAGTTCTGTTTTTGATTGTGTTTAACTCAGCATTTTCAGCCCTAGATTTGTTCTAAATTTTGTTGATATCAACATTCATTTTTAACGCGTCACACTGTTTTTGTCAACAATTGTATCTGTTTTCTTACATCGTTGTTGACTTTAATTAAGTTCTCCCACTTTCTCCAATTGGACGTCTCATCATGATAAATTGCTCATCAGGATCCACTGTAGGAGAAGACTCCTGTTTACAGTGTATGGTTGTAGGTGTGCTGGTAGGTCACGTCCATGCACTGGCTTTAGTTTTTCGTGCACCTTTTTCATGCTATTGGTTCTTACGACCACCAGCACCACTCGTCAAAGCTGTTTGTGTCTCAGCTTGCGTCCGTTTGGCGCAGATTTAGGGGAGGGGGGTCAGGGTTCGTTCTCCACATCACCACCCGAAGCAAAGGCCCAGAAGAGATAGGTGTGGACAGTCCTAACAGTTACACCGTCCGCTGGCTTTTAGCGTCAGGATGGCTGGTCCCATGGTGGATTTTAAATTCTGCTGTTTCGAATGAAGCAGGCGAATACTGGCCGCAAATGTCCCACCAGACAGCCTGTACAACTGCAGCGATATTCCCGCATCCTCCTTATCTAACTGTTAAACAATGAAATAACTAAGGCCACTTAGAAACTTAGTTACTAAATCACAAAAATACCCTAGAGCAATTCAGTACGTTTCACTCTTAACATTAACGTGATCAGCGCCCCCCCCCCCCCCCCCCCCCCCCCCCCCCCCCCCTGCAGAGAAGAGACAGAGAGGAGACAGAGGAGATTTCAAAACAGAAACAAAAATAACACACTCACACACGCGGGCGCAACAAAAACCATGTAGGGATTAGATTGGCTTCAACCAACAAGGGACAGATAGAATGATAGAATGGAGAAGTGGAACAAAATTAATAAGACGCTGCAGGTCTTGAAATAATCAGAAAGCAAACAACAGTAAAACCTGGGCGAAAGAGAATCAAACAAAGGACAGCAAATGACGCGAAAATAGAAAGGAAAGGAATGATAAAGAGAAGGAGGAAGAGGAAAGAAGAACAGAGAGAGATAGGAGATGAGGAGAGAGAGAGGAGAGAGAGAGAGATAGAGGAGAGAGAGAGAAGGAGATGAGAGAGAGAGAGAGAAAGAGGAAAGAAAGAGAGAGAGAGAGAGAACTCTGAACTCTGAAATTTAATGAATACAGGCCAACAGCCCCTTTCATTGGGGGAAACATAAACATTATTCGAGAGGAGAGAGAGAGGAGAGAGAGAGAGAGTGAGAGAGAATGAGAGAGAGATTGAGAGAGAGAGAGTAGAGAGATGATAGGAGAGATGATGAGAGAGGAGAGAGAGAGAGAAAAGAGCTAAAGGAAGCAAACACGAACGCCCAGAATGTACGACTGGGGGAGTCAACGGGGGAAATAGATTTCTAAACGAGTCATTTGTCATTGTCGTTATTGTTGTGTTGTTATGTTGTTGTTGTTGCTGCTGCTGCTGTTGTTGTTTTGTTGTTGCTGTTAATGTTTTTACGTGTTCTTGAGGTTAACACCCTGGGCGAGTCACCTTGATGATGCACTGTCTCATCCATCTCACCTGAGACTCACTGTGGAAATGTTAACCACGCCGGCACTGAGTGAGAACGAGAAATGTTATCCTGTGAAACATTATGTTGAGATTGTCTTCAGACATGACAAGCTCTTTGTCATGAAAAATATGTCCTTTATCCTCGATAAAAAAAAAGAAGAAAATAAATAAAAAATTAAATTAAATTTTAAAAAACAACCTGTACTCTCCTTCCAAAGAGAAAAAAAATCCTCGGTAGTCGGAATACAGTTGCCTATACGTCAATGTCCTTTTAAAAAAAAGTAAAATCCTCTGAAGTCGGAGAATGGTTGCCTGTAAGGCAATATACTTTTTTTTTTTAAAGTCATACATGCAAATTTCTTATCCAGGATTTCACAGTCACATTAGCAGTTCACACCTAACAGATCTGACCACAATGGTTGGAACAGACCTCCCGAACTGTACAGTTGAAAAGGCTCGTGTGTCAACGCTTTAAAAAGAAAAGCAGAGAGGGACAGAGGTACAGGAAGGGGATAAAAACATTTAAAAGGGAAGGCAGATGAGGGTTTTACACTGCAAGACCAACAAGAAAGGAAACGAGTCTTAGAGCAGAAATGAAAAGGCAAGTTAATGAACATCACCTCAAAAAAATTGATGATGGAGACCGATTAGGAAAAGAAAAGACAAAGCGGCGCTAGCGTGCGCATACACGCGCGCGCACGGGAACGCACGCACGCGCACACCCACACCCACCCACACACACAGAGGCTACAGACTCTCGCACAGACATAGTTATGAAGTAGTGAAGCTACAAAAATTGGCACAGAGAGAGAGAGAGAGAGAGGAGAGAGAGAGAGAGAGAGAGAGACAATGACAATGACAATGACATATGACAATGTTCAGAGCTCTCTCTCTCTCTCTCTCCTCTTCTCCTCCTCCTTCTCCTCCTCTCCTCGTATGGAGATGAGAGAGAGAGAGAGAGAGGAGAGAGAGAGATGAGAGGAGAGAGAGATGAGAGAGAGGGAGAGAGAGAGAGAGAAAAGATAAAGAGAGATCGAAAGAGAGAGAGAGAGAGAGAGGAGAGAGAGAGAGAGAGAGAGAGAGAGGAGATGAGAAAGAGAGAGAGAGAGAGAGAGAGAGAGAGAGAGAGAGAGAGAGAGAGAGAGATCGAAAGAGAGAGAGAGAGAGAGAAAGCGAGAGAGAGAAATAGAGAGAGAGAGCTCTGATATTTTGAACTCTGAAAGATTTATTCATAGAAAGGCTGTTGGCCCCTACATGAAAGGGGTTGCTGATCAACTCATTGAATAATGATATGAAATACGGTAAAGTACAGATGTGACAAACTAATGCAAACAAACCCACAAGAAGGGGAGGCGGGGGTCTTTCGACATCATATTAATATCTCTTATTTTAAAGGTTTTACATAAATATAAAACTACATGGATAATGATATTAGAATTACCACATCCTAGGAGGAGAGTCTGAATGCATTAAGCTAGTTGGTTTATGTTGCTGGGGTATATTTTTGTCTGATGTCATTAAAGGTGGGACAACCTAAGACCCAAACAAGCATTTCATCTTCTGCTGCTTCATTTGGTAAAGATCATGTTGCGCCAGATTCACTATGCATTTAGTATCAGACTTTAGGAACATTTATATGTGACACACCCGGTCTGAATTTAGACATCATTCGCGCGCGCGCGCGTGTGTGCGTGTGTGTGTGTGTGTGTGTGTGTGTGTGTGTGTGTGCGTGCGTGCGTGCGTGCATGTGTGTGTGTGTGTTCCTCGGCTAGAGCTTCGAGGTTCACCAATGGTGAGATTTATGCGCATGCGACCGTTTTTTCCCCCCATTTAGGTAGCCTCATTCCGACTTCGGGGATGGTGTCTAAACACGACACCGGTGTACATGCTGGGTTTTTTTCAGTCATCCGTTCCAACCGGCACAATGGCCTACTCTTCCGAAAGGCGGAACGGGTTTTTAACGTGTGCGCAAGATGTTCTGTGTACCTTGGCACACACAGGGCCTCGGTTTACAGTCTCATGGGAAGGACTCATTAATCTTTTAAAACGCTTGTCCATTTCAAGTTTTAGATCAGGTTTCACGTCATGTAAGCCTATAAATTTTCGATAAGTTCTATTATTATCTATCTCTAGTTTGAATATGATCGTTTTATTGTTGCCAATGATAACTCAATCGATCTTTGTCTGAAAACAGCAATAAACTCTTTATATATTTAATTTATTTACATTTATTTATTTATTCATTTATTTATGCCACTTTAAATCACGCAGATTTCTCTGTGTGAAATTCGGGATGCTCTCCCTGGGGAGAGCGCTTCGCCACAAGAGCAGCATCACCCATCATTTTTTTCTGTCTGGAACTGTATTTTGTTTCCCTATCAGAGTGGCTTTTTTCTATAGAATTTTGCCAGGAACAAATCTCTTGTTGCCTTGGGTTCCTTTACGTGCGCTGAATAATTGTGTGTAACACGCGGAACCTCGGTTTATCGTCTCATCCGAAAGACTCTTGTTAGATTTCCATCACCTTGATTTAACCAGACATATCCAAAAACATATTTCAATCGGCAAATGCCTATTTGTGAGGCCCAGCTTTTCTTTCGCTTACCATCTAAATCAAACAGTATCCTATCAGATTTTTATGGTAGTCTGTGTTCTTCCATATTAAAAGTATTAAGCCAATATCTAATACATCTTACAGCAGGATTGATTATAAGAGTATATCTATTTGCTTCGCTGTCGACAAAATAATTTTTATGTTTGTTTATCTACTTAAAATTGCTTCAAAGCACATGGATGCACTAACTCATTTTGTGTTACTGCTGCTGCATCCAATCCCAAATCTCAAACCATATAAGACTATGCGTTATATTTGTGCATCTAATATCTTTATAAATAAATCAAAGGAATTGTTTTTTGTTTTTTTAAAAACCGTAGTTATTTCAATACACAGAACAAACTGTTCTTTTCTGTGCTTACAAGATCTTTACATGGAGCGGTGAAGCTAAGCTTAGTGGAAAAACAGGTTTCTAAATATTTATATATGTTAAACACAGATATAACATTTCCATTATACATTTATTATTCATGAGCAGCTTAGAAACATCCCTTTCTGAAGACAATGATACTACTTGTGTTCAAATTTACTTTGAGACCAAGAGGAACTGCAGCACTGGACAAAATTGTTCAGCCGCTTTTCCAGACCTATCGCTGTGTCACTAATAACTTTCGTAGCAAGTTCAATGATAAAAGTAGAAAACAATAAAGGAATGCATACATCACCATGTTTAACACCAGTCGTACAATTCATTAGGTCTGTTAATCTTGCACCACGCTGAATCCTGCATTTCACATTCTGATACATGACTTTTAAACATCCTAGTAGCCAGTTGTACAATGAGTTAAGTCTCTTAATCTTGCACCACACTGAATCCTGCATTTCACAATCTGATACATGGCTTTTTAAACATCCTAGTAGCCAGTTGTACAATGAATTAAGTCTCTTAATCTTGCACCGCACTGAATCCTGCATTTCACATTCTGATACATGGCTTTTTAAACATCCTAGTAGTTTACCTTTCACACCACTTTTTATGAGAACGGGCC
>CM054159.1:9906804-9909304 GCA_028751875.1 Rapana venosa | reverse complement strand
GATGGATGGATGGATGGATGGAGATGGATGGATAGACAAACAGACAAATAGATAGATAGATAGATAGATAGATAGATAGATAGATAGATAGATAGATAGATAGATAGATAGACAGACACACATACAGACAGACAGACAGACATACATAGATACATACATACATACATACATACATAGATTATAGATAGATAGATAGATAGATAGATAGATAGATAGATAGATAGATAGATAGATAGATAGATAGATAGATAGATAGATAGATAGATAGATAGATAGATAGGTAGATAGATAGTTGTTTATTCATTATAGCAGTGGGGTAACATCATTGCCAATTTGCTAACCTTTCGATTTCTCTTAGATAGATACATAGATAGATACATAGATACATAGATAGATTGGTGGATGGATGGATGGATGGATGGATGGATGGATGGAATGGACAGACAGACAGACAGAGACAGATGGATAGATAGATAGATAGATAGATAGATAGATAGATAGATAGATAGATAGATAGATAGATAGATCGATCGATAGATACATAGATACATAGATACATAGATGATAGATAGATAGATAGATAGATAGATAGATAGATAGATAGACAGACAGACAGACAGACAGACAGACAGAAGACAGATAGATAGATAGATAGATAATGGTTTATTCATTATAGCAGTGGGATAACATCATTGCCAACTTGCTAGGTTTTTCCCCCGTACACCTTTCGATTTCTCTTTCATGCAAACCCTAATAATTATGAACAGGTACTAGGCATACAAAACATACATCTCTCCTCTCTCTCTCTCTCTCTCTCTCTCTCTCTCTCTCTCTCTCTCTTTTCGCTCTATCTCTCTCTCTCTCTCTCTCTCTCTCTCTCTCTCTCTCTCTTCTCTCTTCGCTCGCTCTCTCTCGCTCTTACAATTCATTAGCATCGCTGAAACCATCACGGTTGTTGCTCCTATATTTTGTCGGGGATGATATTTTACACGGGTAGTTTCGTCTTCCACCCTGCCAAGCCGCAAGTAACATATCAGTGACCATTTATTTAACTGATTAAGAGAAAGAAAAGACAAGAAAACCCGCACGACGAGAACATTTTCCTCATTTCGAAACACAAGAGCGGACTGAGGAGATAGCCCGGGGTGACGGAATAGAGAGAGAGAGAGAGAGAGAGAGGGGAGAGAGAGAGAGAGGAGAGAGAGGAGAGAGAGAGAGAGAACAGAGGGAGAGAGAGACAGGAGAGAGAGGAGAGCCCAGAGAGAGAGGAGAGAGAGAGAGTCAGAGAGAGAGAGAGAGACAGACAAAGAGAGAGAGAGTCAGAGAGAGAGAGAGAGAGAGAAAGAGAGTCAGAGAGAGAGTCAGAGGAGGGGAGAAAGAGAGAGAGAGAGTCAAGAGAGAGAGAGACAGAGAGAGAGAGAGTCAAGAGAGAGAGAGACAGAGAGAGAGAGAGAGTCAGAGAGAGAGGAGAGTCAAGAGAGAGGAGAGAGAGAGAGAGTCAAGAGGAGAGAGACAGAGAGAGAGAGGAGTCAGAGAGAGAGAGAGAGTCAAGAGAGGAGAGTCAGAGAGGGGAGGGGCAGAGAGAGACACACAGAGAGAGAGAGAGAGAAGAACGAGAGAGAGAGAGAGTCAGAGAGAGAGAGAGAGAGAGAGACAGGAGAGAGGAGACGAGAGAGGGAGAGTCAGAGAGAGAGAGAGACAGGAGGGGAGAGAGAGTCAGAGGAGAGAGAAAGAGGAAGAGGAGAGAGGAGTCAGAGAGAGAGAGAAAGAGAGAGGAGGAGGGAAGGAGGAGGGGAGAGAGAGAGAGGGGGGGGGGAGGGGGAGAGAAAAGGAGAGAGAGAGTCAGATGAGGAGGAGAGGTGAGAGGAGAGAGAGACCAGAGAGAGAGAGAGAGTCAGAGAGAGAGAGAAAGAGAGCAGAGAGAGGAGAGAGTCGAGAGAGAGAGAAAGGAGAAGGAGAAGAGGGAATGGAGAGAGGGAGAGAGAGAAGAGAGGGGGAGAGAGAGAGAGAGGGGTTTTCACAGAGAGAGAGAGAGAGGGAGACGGGGAGGCAGAGAGAGAGAGTGTCAAGAGTGAGAGGAGAGAGTCAGAGAGAGAGGAATTTCGAACTCGAACTCGAATGATTTATCCCCAAAAAGGCCTTTGGGCCCCCATACATGAGGGGGTTGCCGAATGCTTAGTATTTGGGTTTAAAAAAAAAACAAAACACAAAAAACAGACAACAGTTACTGTAAACAAGTCAGCTACAAAAATCACTTTAGGAAAAACATTATCTCTCTTATTCTGAAAGCTCTACACAGATATAAAGTGAGGCTGCGCAAAAACCTCAGGATGACTTGATGCCAGGAGTAAACAGAGTCTAAATAAATTAGGCTGTCTACTATATTTAAACCCGGGGATGAGTTCTGCCTAACATCCTCAAAAACTGGACAGCACAACACAAAAATGTACTTCATCTCTGGTGCTTGCTTACATAATGGGCATAGCAGCTGAGGTCGTCA
>CM054159.1:9899944-9904944 GCA_028751875.1 Rapana venosa | reverse complement strand
TTTTTTGTAACTGATTTTTATTGTGGTGGTTGTGGGTATACATTACTTACTTAGGCCCATCACTCCCCCTGGAGCATAGGCCGCCGACAACAGTCCGCCAGAGTCCTCTGTCCTGGGCTATTCTCTCCAACTGTCTCCAGGTATATCCCATCTTTCTGGTTTCTGCCTCAAGGTCGCGTCGCCAGGTGTTTCTTGGCCTTCCTCTTTTTCGTTTTCCCTGGGGGTTCCATGATAGTGCCTGCCTTGTGATGTTGCTGGCTGGCTTTCTCAGGGTGTGCCCAATCCATCCCCATCTCCTGCGCCGGATTTCATTTTCGGCTGGTAGCTGGTTGGTACGTTGCCACAGGGCTGCGTTTGCTGATGGTGTCGGCCAGTGGATCTGGAGGATTCGTCTCAGGCAGCTGTTGATGAAGGTCTGCACTTTCTTGATGGTGGTCTTTGTTGTCCTCCATGTCTCCGCTCCATATAGTAGGACTGACTTGACGTTGGAGTTGAACAGCCTGATCTTTGTGCGGGTCGACACCACCTTGGAGCTCCAGATGTTCTTCAGCTGCAAGTACGCTGCCCTCGCCTTGCCAATTCTTGCTCTGACGTCTGCGTCTGTGCCGCCCTGCATGTTAATGATGCTACCCAGGTACGTGAATATCTCCACTTCTTCCAGCTCCTTCCCATTTAGTGTGACTGGGTCCTCACTCACTGCGTTGATCTTGAGAATCTTGGTTTTGCCTTCATGGATCTTGAGACCAACTTGTAATGAGGTGGCTGCTAGTTCTGTAGTCTTGTCCTGCATCTGTTGGCGCTGTGGGAAAGCAGGGCCAGGTCGTCTGCAAAGTCGAGATCATCCAGCTGGTCCCACAGTGTCCACTGGATTCCATTTCTTCTGTATGCCGTTGAAGTCTTCATGGTCCAATCGATCGCCAGGAGGAAGAGGAAAGATGACAGGAGGCAGCCTTGTCTGACTCCGGTCTTCACCTCAAAGCTGTTTGTGAGTTGTCCTCCATGGACCACCCGGGAGGTCATTCTTTCATAGGAGTTCTTGATCAAGTTGACCAGTTTGGTTGGCACTCCATGGTGGCGAAGCAATTTCCAGAGGGTGTTGCGGTCCACACTGTCGAATACTTTCTCATAATCAACAAAGTTGATGTATAAAGATGAGTTCCACTCTAAAGATTGCTCAACGATGATGCGCAAGGTGGCAATCTGATCTACGCATGATCTGTTCTGGCGGAAGCCGGCCTGCTGGTCTCGGAGGAGAGGGTTGACTGCATTTTTCATTCTCTCGAGGAGGATCCTGTTAAAGACTTTTCCTGGGACTGACAGAAGCGTTATCCCTCTATAGTTGGCACAGTTACTGAGGTCTCCTTTCTTGGGTAGCTTGATGAGGTAGCCCTCCTTCCAGTCTGATGGTACTTCCTCCTCTTCCCAAATCTTCCCAAAGAGAGGGTACAGCATCTCTACCGTGGTCTCCAGGTCTGCCTTGAGTGCTTCTGCTGGGATGTTGTCCGGTCCTGCTGCCTTGCCATTTCTCAGCAATTTGATGGCTTTCCTGATCTCCTCCGTGGTTGGTTGCTCACAGTTGATGTCTAGGTCTCTATCAGCAGGGTCGATGTCCAGGGGGTTTGAAGGGACGGATCTGTACAGGAGTTCCTGAAAGTGCTCTGCCCATCTGTTCAGTTGCCCCTCTGTTCCCAGAATGGTGTTTCCTTTCTTGTCTTTGACTGGTCGCTCAGGCCTTCTGTACTTCCCTGAGAGTTTCTTAGTGGTATCATACAGCAGCTTCATGTTGTTACTGGCTGCTGCTTCCTCGGCTTCCTCTGCCAGGCTGTCGATGTACTTGCGCTTGTCTGTTCTCGCGCTCCTCTTGACTTCTCTGTTGGCTTCTGTGAAGTCTGCTTGTGCCTTGGCCTTTGCTGCTCTTGTCTGGCTGTTGATTACTGCTGCTTTCTTCTGCTTTCTCTTTTTAATCTTGCCCATTGTGACTGCCGATATCCATTCCTTCTGTTGGTGTCTCTTGGGGGCCCACTACTTCCTGACAAGTTGACGTCAGTGTCTCTTTCACTTTCTTCCACTGGCTCTCGATGTCAGTCTCTTCTTCAAGCAGTTCTTGTAGTGCTTGGTACTTGTTGGTGAGGGACAGCTTGAATTCTTCATTTATCTTTGAGTCTTTCAGCAGGCTGGTGTTGTACTTCTGCCTCTTTGTTGTTACTTCCCTCCAGTTCTTCTTCAGCTTTAGCTTCAGCCTAGCTACCAAAAGGTGGTGGTCAGATGCAACGTCTGCTCCTCTTTTCACCCTTACATCCTGTAGAGATCTCCTGAATTTCTTGGCCATGCAGATATGGTCGATCTGGTTCTCAGTCACATGATTTGGTGATACCCAGGTGGCCTTATGTACTCTTCTGTGGGGGAAAATGCTGCCACCAATTACCAGATTGTTGATAGCACAGAAGTCTGTAAATCTCTTGCCATTCTCATTCATCTCTCCTAATCCGTGTCTTCCCATCACTTCCTCGCATCCCGTGTTGTCTTGTCCGATCTTGGCATTGAAATCACCCATGAGGATGTTTATATCTTTTTCTGGGTACTTGGTAATGACGTTCTGCAGTCTGTCGTAGAATTGATCTTTGGCTTCTTCATCGCCGTCATTAGTTGGCGCATAACACTGGATGATGTTCATTCTGATCTTCTTCTTCTTAGTCCTGAAGGATGCCGCGATGATTCTTGATCCGTGTGCTTACCATCCTATCAGGGCTTGCTGCGCAGGTCTTGACAACATGAGCGCTACGCCTTCTGTGTGTGGAGCGTTGTCTTCTTCATGGCCAGAATAAAGCAGCATCTCTCCAGTGAGCAGTCTCCTTTGTCCTGACTGTGTCCAACGGGTCTCACTGATGCCAAGCAATGTGAGGTTGTAGCTTTTCATCTCTGCTGCTACTTGTGTTGTTTTTTCCCGTCTCATACATGGTCCTCACATTCCATGTTCCGACGTTGATGGTCCTGGTCGATAAAAGGGGGGTCGGCCTTGTGGCTTCCGTAGACTCACGGCTTTCACCACATGGCGTCATACATCCTCTTGGCGAGGACCCTTCCTCTCCCAGGGCAGTAGTCTCTTGGTCCGTTGTTGGCGTTTCTGTAGCAAACTTTGTTTTTTGGGGTGGGGTTGCTAGCCCCACGCCCAACCCGCCTCCTTTCTCATCCGGGCTTGGGACCGGCCATGGCAGAGTTGTGGGTATATATTAACATTTCGGTATTTTTGTGCTTCCTTATTTTTCTCTCTAAAATACTAAGCAGTTCGGCAACCCCCCTTCATGTATAGGCCAATGGCCTTTTTGTGAATAAATCTTTCGAGTTCCAGTTCTCTCTCACTCTCTCTTGCTCGCTCCTCTCTCTCTCTCTCGCTCCTCTCTCTCTCTCTCCTCTCTCTCTCTCTCTCCTCTCTCTCCTCTCTCTCTCTCTCTCTCCCCCTCTCCCTCTCTACCTCCCCCCTCCACCTCCTCTCTTTTGGCCCCCCTCCCTCTCTCCCCTCTCTCTCTGTCTCCCCCCTCTCTCCCCTCCCCCCCTCTCCTTTTCTCGTCCCTCTTCTTCTCCTCCCCTCCCCCCCTCCCTCCTCCTCTCCCCCTCCCTCCCCCCCCCGCCCTCTCTTTTCTCTCCCCTGTCCCCTCTCCCCCTCCTCGTTCTCTCTCTCTCTCTCCTCTCTCTCTCTCTCTCCTCTCCCCTCTCATCCTTTTTTGCGCCCTTTTAATTTCCCGCGCTTTTCTCGGTCCTCTTTCGTCTGTCTTTTTTTCTTTTTCTTTTTTCTTTTTTTTCCCTTTTTTTTTTTGGGTTTCCCTCGGCTAAGCTCGCCCCAATGGTGATTTTTTGTGTCGTTACGGTTTTTTGCCAACCTTACGGGTTGCATTCTGACTTAAGGACTTAGGTCTTCTTTTTTTCCTTTCTTTTTTTCCCTTTTTTTTCCCTTTTCTTTTCTTTTTTTCTTTTTTTTTCTTTTCTTTCTTTCTGTCTTTCTTTCTGCCCGTCTTTTCGTCTGCCTGTCTGTCTGTTTTTTCTTTTTTTTTCTTTCTTTTTTTTCCCGGCCCTGTCTGTCTGTCTGTCGGGTTTTTTTTCTTTTCTTTCTTTTTTCTTTTCTTTCTTTCTTTCTTTTTTTCCCTTTCCTTTCTGTTTTTGTTTTTTTCTTTCTTTTTTTTTCCCCATTTTTTTTTCTTTCTTTCTTTTTTTCTTTTTTTTTTCTTTTTTTCCCTGTTCTTTCCCCTTTTTCCCTTTTCTTGGGGTTCTTTAATAATAAAAAAATAATAAAAATAAAAATTTAAATGTAGGGGTTTTATATAGCGCTGAACTGTAAAGCAACAAATAAAAGCGCTCATGTTTGGTGTATTTTTAACTAAAACAATCTGTACAGCAAGAACAAGATTATGGGAAAGAGAGGGGGATGTAAAAGACAAAAAAGGGGAAAGGGTTGGGTTTTTGTGTGGGGCGCACGGGGCACAAGGGATGTACATGTGCATGCATGTGAACTAAATCCCAAAACACTTTATCGTTTCAAATCCCGCTTCTCTTCCTTACAAAGCAACAGAAAAAACCCAAACAACCATCCCCCCCCCCCCCCCCCCCCCTGAAAAAAAAAGCCCACCCAAAATCTACAAAAAAAAAAGCCCGCCCCCCATATTCCTCACCACATTCAAAAACACATCTTTTTCCCTTTGGGGATAACTACTTAACAAAACCCACCAAACCCACACAACAACAATCCCCAAAAAAAATGTTTTGCCAAACAAAAAAAACCTTTTTGTCTGTCCCCGTCTTCTTTCTTTTTTTGCTCTTTTCTTTCTTTCTTTTTTTTCTTTTTTTTTTTTCTTTTTTTTTTCCCCCCCCTCCTTTCCACTCACGCTTCACTATTGCAGCCTGCATGTATGTCTTTGAAAACCCCCTTTTGTATCTCTGTCGTCCTCCTGTCCTGCCCGTCTGTCTCTGACTCTCTCCGTCTTTTCTCTGTCTCCTCCCTCTCTCTG
>CM054159.1:9884944-9894944 GCA_028751875.1 Rapana venosa | reverse complement strand
ATGGGGGTTAAGAACCCATCAGACTTGTCGGTAGATTTGTCTTTATGGCATTGGTTTGAGGGTCTTTGCACTTTACTGCCCTGTCCTACCTTAGGGGAGTGATGGTACCTAGGTCTTCTTTGTTCCGCTCCTTGTTATTGTTGTTTTTTGTTTGTTGCTGCGGCTTTTTTTTCTTCTTCTGCTGTCTGAGTCTGTGTCTGTGGTTTTATAGTGGTTAAAAGTAGAAGGCTGATGGAAGGGGTTTAGTGTTTCACTAAGATTTTTTTCTCTCCCCCGTTTCTTTCTTTTTTTTGTGTTGCTTTTTTGGGGGTGGGGTCTGCTTTCTTTTACGGTTTGTTCGTGTGTGTGTGTGTGTGTGTGTGTGTGTGTGTGTGTGTGTGTGTGTGTGTGTGTCTGTGTGTGTGTGTGTGTGTGTGTGTGTGTGCGTGAGCGCGCGCGCGTGCGTGCGTGCGTCCGTGTTTGTGTGTGTGTGTGTGTGTGTGTGAAAGAGAGAGAGAGAGAGAGAGAGAGAGAGAGAGAGAGAGAGAGAGAGAGAGAGAGAGAGAGAGAGAGAGAGAGATGTTTGACTGTTTCCTTTTTTTTTTTTTCCCAAATCTTTTTTTTCCTGTGTGCTTTTTGTATTTGATTCTCTCTCTGTCTCTCTGGAATCTGAATCTCTCACTCACTCTTGATGTGTGTGTGTGTGTTTGTGTGTGGGTGGGTGTGCTTATTTTTTATTTATTTTATTTTATTCTTTCATTTAGAGGAAAATGGAATAAGCACTCATGTGTTCTCTCTCTCCTCTCTCTCCTCTCTCTCTCTCTCCATCTCTCTCTCTCTCTCTCTCTCTTCTCTCTCTCTCTCATCTCTCCTCTCTCTCTCCTCTCTCTCTCTCTCTGCGTGTGCGTGCGTGCCAGGTGCATAATATTTATTGCATAAATGACGCCAGTCTCCTGAAAACTTTGTTCAAAATACAATATCGTTTTTAACTTAACATAAGCGTTATATGATACAAGTTGCATGAAGTGCGTGGTATAAGTTTAAAAATTCATTAGATTGGGGTGGGGTTTTTTCATTCTTGTTGAATTAAAAATTCATTCAAAAACTATTGTTTGGTTTTTGACATTCTTGTCAAAATGTTTATTTCTCACCTAATAACCTTAAGTTTTCACATCTATTTTTTTAAATCATTGGTTAACTATAAATATTTCAACAGCTTTGACAACTAAGTGTTTGTTGAGATAATAATAATAATAATATATAGAATTCATATAGCGCTGAATCTTGTAAAAAACAAAGAGATGACCATGTTCCAATACCTTTTTTGGATGCCGGATTGTTTTATAAAATTCTTTTCTTTTTCTTTCTCTCTTTCATTAATTAACAATGATACTTGATTTTTTTTATATGAATCTTGATTGAGTGCTAATGAATTTTTGAGTAGCATTTAATTAACGTCTGCACCCTATCTGGGGACGGGATAGCTCAGTGGTCAGAACACCCGCTTTCCCCCAGCCAAGTTAAGCAGCATCGAGCGTGGTTACCAAATGGATGGGTGACCGTTTGCGCGCCTTGGCTTCAGTACAGTCCCCCAGTTCACCCAGCTGCAAATGGGTACCTGCCCTCTTTAGGGTCAGAGAAGGTAAAGCAGGGAGGGAGAGGAGATAAGCGCTGTCCTCAATATGCTGGCCCCCGGAGAAGTGAGGTCTCTGACCCCTCGCTCCCCTACGACCACATAGGTTGTGGGACACTTTTACCCTTTTGCTTCCTTCCCTTTGTGCCTTGTCTTTGAGACAGCGTAAAAGGTAAAGGTGTCCCATAACCTATAAGGTCGTAGGGGAGCGAGGCGTCAGAGACCTCACTTCTCTAGGGCCAGCTTATTGGGGGCGGCGCCCATCTCCTCTCCCTCGCTTCTTTACCTTCCATGACCCTTAAGAGGCAGGTACCCATTTATAGCTGGGTGAACTGGGAGACTAAACTGAAGCCAAGGCACGCAAACGGTCACCCATTCAAATGGTAACCACGCTCAACGCTGCTTAAACTTAATTGGGGGAAAGGGAGTTCTCTGACCACTGAGCTATCCCGACCCCATGAAACAGCGTAGCAAAATAAAATGGGATGAATAATAAACATCGACAGCCAGCAACTTACTTTGATCATGTTATTGACAGCTTGTCAAAACACTTTGCCCTCCACTAAACAGCTTAATGACTTCAGCAGAAACTTCGTCGCAAACAATGCACTTCCACTCCTTTCACATCCCAAACAACGATGAAAGCTCTGTCAGTGGCAAATTAATGGACCAAAGTGGCTTTTGGAAAAAAAAAGTCCCAACGCTCTCGTAAAACAACGGCAACGACATGAACAAGACAGACTAAGAGGTAGACAAACAGACAGAAAGAAAAAAACCCACATCCAGACAGATAGATAGATAAGGCAGACAGACAGACAGGTAGACAGACAGACAGACAGACGGATAGGTGGACAGGAGGATAGACAAGCAAGCTGCACACCAACCAAAGTGACACAGCATTAGTGCTGGACCGATTCTTGTAACTGGTCTCATGGTGGCCTAGATTCGTGTATTAGTTATCATTTATTTATTTTAGCGATAGTTCGCTATGGGCGATACAAAAAATGGTGAATTGGATGCAGCTGTATAGGGTACAGCTAGGGTAGTTACGATGAACGATGTGTGCATAGTGATATTGCTTACATCACAGCAGACAAAACATTATGAAACACACACACACCACAACATAACAACAACAACAACACACACACAAAATAAAAAAGGGGGGGGGGGGGGGTACCGAATATCATATTTCCTTAATCATGTCATTTCTTTCATCGAATTTCAAAACATAATTCAAAACCTCAAAAACGGTGGGGTTTTCTTTATGGTGTGTGTGTGTGTGTGTGTGTGTGTGTGTGTGTGTGTGTGTGTGTGTGTGTGTGTGTGTGTGTGTGTGTGTGTGTGCGCGCGCGCGCGCGCGCGCGCGTATGTGTGAGTGTATGTGGGTGGGAGGATGTGTTTTTCACATGTAAGCCATTTCAGCGACTTTCAAGAGTTCACCAGAAGCTTCGCCAGAAACAAACAAAACAAAAACACCACCCCGCCAAAAAACAACAACAAACACAACCAAAAACCCAGCCCAAAAAATCCGAACAAAATTTTTTTCAAAAGATTACACACGATCTTCTCCTTTAAGACTGATACCTACCTGAACATCAGGTGTGTTTTAATCATCATGGTCATGTTTAAGCAGTGACGAGGGGAGGGGATTTGCTCGGTTTACCAAAAAGCGACATAGCAGTGTAGTGTGGCCTCGGGTGGTCATCGCTTTTTACCTGTAATGAGAATCCCTGCAATAGTAATATCGATACCGGCCCTCACAGTATAGAGAGAGAGAACATGTCTACACCAGGTAGGAGAGCGTTGATCTGTCGCCGCCTGCCTTTATAAATCATTCCCCCCAGTGCTCGATTAACTTAACAGAAGGACTGTAAGATAGCAAAAAACGCTCGAGTAGTAAGATAGCTTGTAATGGAAGGCTTTACGTATATGAACCGGACTCTCAGTGCAAAGGCCGCAATCTGAAGTTAAGCTTTTGGGCTCAAATCACACTATATATATTTTTTTTCTTAGAATTACACTGTATTTCTATTATGTTTTAAAATTGTGTGTTGGATTTGTAAGGGCATCATAACCTTTAACAATAAATATTTCTGTGATGAAAGATCTGCCTAGGACTCATAGGTCACAGAGAATCTGAACAAAGTCTTATGACTAAAAACTTGTGTGTTTTTACTTGATTAAGGAAACATTTTACCCACACAGCATTCGTTTGTTTTGGGTAGCCCCCCCCCCCCCCCCCCCCCTCTCTCCTCTCTCTCTCTCTCTCTCCCTCCTCTCTCTCTCTCTCTCTCTCTCTCCTCTCTCTCTCTCTCTCTCTTTCTCTCTCTCACTGATGAAATTATTCTCCTGCTTGCTGATGATGTCATCCTGCTATCTGAAACTGCTGTAGGCTTACAACAGCAGTTGAATAGCTTAAGCAATGCTGCAACAGCACTTGATCTTAAAGTTAATCTGAATAAGAGTAATATCGTTGTATTCAGAAAAGGTGGTTATTTAGCTGCTCACGAAAAATGGTTAGTAGTAGTAGTTCTTCAGTTTAACGTCCTTCCACTAAACAGTGATATCAGACGGGAAAGTGTGTGTGTGTGTGTGTGTGTGAGTGTGTGTAAGGGGATGCATATAGCTAATCATTGACAATTAACAAATATTAATAATATAAAGCGTAAAAAAGAACTTTGAAAAGATAGAAATAACAGCTCGAACACTAACTTTGCAATTTCTACAACTAAATAAAATGCAATGTACTATAGGTATCTGATAATAGGACAATGAGTTAATGACAATACAATATCTTTCATTAAAGGGGTGTCTTTAAGTATTTGCTCTAAGCAACGGACTGGGAAGACGGGTAAAAAGGTTTTTAGATCTGGACATTGTAAGAGAACGTGAGCGTTGGTAATAGTTTCGCCACAGATACAAGGTGCGGATTTTGAAAATTTAGATCTAAAAGCATTGAGTTTAAACCTGTAGATAAGTGATACAACGTTTCTATATTCTTGTGAATTATGGCATTTGATATCATCATAAGATAATAAATGAGTTATATCATCATTCCAGGAAAAACCAATTTCTTGTAGTTTCTTTTTAAAGTGTTTCCAGCATGCATTTTGCAATATGCTAAAGCCCTCATAAGCAGATAAAGGAACATCTATGCTGTAAGAACCACTGTCATGCTTTGCTCCACATTTTGCCAATCTGTCAACTTTTTCGTTAAAGTGGATACCACAATGAGAAGGAATCCAGCAGAAAGTTATATTAGTACCCCGTAACATCAGAAAATGAATCAGATGACATATCTCAGTTATGAGCTCTTGTCTCACTTTTGAGCTGAAATTTTTTAATGCAAGTAACACTGACTTGGAATCAACACAGAAAAGTATCTGAAAAATATCTTTCGGAAAATCTAGAAGATAATACAAAGCCATCGAAATAGCAGACAGTTCAGCTATAAATATAGATCGATTTTTTCCAATAGAACATGATCTCTCTATCTTCAGAGATGGGATGACAAATGCTGCACCCGCCTCATTGTCGCTCAAAAGTGAACCGTCAGTGTAGATTTTTAGATGTTCTGGATATGTAGTTTGCATATATTCTTTTACTGATGCACTAAGAATATTTTCATTTCCTTTTTTGGTTAGAGAAGAATAATTGACATCAAAATTAGCTCTCTGAAGCTCCCATGGGGGGACAAGGGGAGACATTAATCTTTGATTTAGTTAATTTTGTAGGACATAGTTCTGCCTTATCAAACAATTCAGAAGTATACGTTCTAATAGTGGTAAGAGAACGAATAGAACGTGCTCTTTTAGGAAAGTTGACATCAGATCTAGTACATATCTCGGTGTCCACATTGGTTTCTTGCTTTGAACATCGTAAGAGGTATTTAGCCAAAGCCAGTTGTCGATAGTTGTCTAATGGCAAAATACCTATCTCTTTATAAGTACCCATTGATGATGCATGAAAAGGTACCCCTAGAGCTAATCGAAAAGCCTTACAGTCTAATCTTCTCATTTTTTGCAATAAATATTTAGGAGCACTGAAAAACGCTTCCTGACCATAAATGAGTCTAGAACGTACTAAAGATAACGCCAGATGTTTTAACACAACTACATCATGAGCCCACACTTGTTTACTAATAACTTTCAGGAAGTTTAGACTTCTCCTAGCTTTAGTATTTAAATATTCAATATGATAATTCCAAGTTAATTTAGACGTGAAATATACCCCTAAAAACTTCACTATGGTTTTATAGTTTAAAATATTACCATCTATATGGAAAACAGGTAGATCTGGTGAGTTAGAACCATTACTGAAAAGTACGAGATTTGTCTTTTCGGGGGATAGTGACAGACCATTTTCAAATATATAGTCATTAAGTTTGTTCAGCTCAATCTGATACACGTTTTTCATATAATTTTGATGTCTCTTTGGAGTTCTCTTTTTCATTGAGACATTCAAAAATGGTTGTACAATGGAAAAGTCATGCCTGTGATTAATGTATATAAATATTTAGGAATCTGTTTTTCTACAAAGCTTAGTTTCACAACTGCATGTAAAGATCTGGCAAGTAGAGGTAAAAGAAGCTTGTTAATTGTTTTGAAAAAATTACGATTATTGAATAATAATGCTTTTGACTTGTTCATTAAGATATTTGATGCACAAATACAACCCACTGTGTTATATGGCGCGGAAATTTGGGGACTGGGTGCAGCTGTAACACATTGTGAATCAGTACACCTCTTTGCTTTAAAGCAGTTTTTAGGCTTAGATAGACGTGCACCTAATGATCTTGTTTATAGTGAAACCAATAGATATCCTCTCTCTGTTAATGCTGCTGTAAGATGCATTAGATATTGGATTAAGATTGTGCATATGAATGAGTGCAGGTTACCTTTTAAGTCTTACAAGATGCTTTATGATCTAGATGTCAAGGGGAAAAGCACCCGGGCTTCACAAATACGTACCTGTTTATGTGAACTTGGCTTTGGGTTTGTTTGGCTCAATCAAGGTGTCGGAAATTGTAGAGTTTATCAACGTTTTCAGGCAAAGATTGATTGACTGCCGTTGGCAGCAGTGGAATGGTCATATACAAAACAGTTAAAGATTTCAAATGTACATACAATTTATAGGCTCACACGATGTCAAACATTATCTAAAGCTTGATATGGACATACATTTGAAAAGAATTATGTCTAGGTTTAGACTTAGTGTATCAGACATAAATGTTCATAAATTTAGATATATTTATTTATTTATTTATTTATTTATACCACTTTAAGTCACGGCAGATTTCTCTGCGTGAAATTTGGGCTGCTCTCCCCGGGGAGAGCGCGTCACCACAAGAGCAGCGCCACCCATTTTTTTTCTTTTTTTCCTGTCTGCAACAGTATTTGTTTCCCTATCAGAGTGGCTTTTTTCTAAGAATTTTGCCAGGGACAACTCTCTTGTTGCCGTGGGTTCTTTTACGTGCTCTGAATAATTTTGTGTAACACACGGGACCTCGGTTTATCGTCTCATCCGAAAGACTAGCGCCCAGACCACCACTCATGATCTAATGGATGGGGAAAAAGTTTCCGGTCCAAACGGGATACGAACCACCGCACACTTCCGACCCGGACGTTTTGCTTTCTAGACAGGCGCGTTACCTCTAGACCACCGATCCACCACCATATAGAACATGATGATGATGACCTCAGGCTGCTATGCCCATTATGTAAGCAAACAGTGGAAGATGAAATGCATTTTGTGCTGTGTTGTCCAGTATTAGAAGATGTAAGACAGAATTACATTCCGGTAAAGTATAGTAGACAGCCTTATTTATTTAGATTCTGTCTACTCATGGCATCTAGTCACCCTGAGATTGTGTCCAAATTTGGTTTATATTTGTTTAAAGCCTTTAGAATAAGAGATATTTTGGTTTCTTAAGTGATATTTTTTGTAACTTATTTTTATTGTGGTGATTGTGGTTATACAATAACATTTTGGGTTTTTTGTGCTTCCTTATTTTTCGCACTAAAATACTTAGCAGCTCGGCAACCCCCCTTCATGTATGGGCCAATGGCCTTTTTGTGAATAAGTCTTTCGAGTTCGAGTTCTCTTTCTCTTTCTCTCTCTCTTTCTCTCTCTCTCGCTATCTCTCTCTCTGTGTCACACACACACACACACACACACACACACACACACACACACACACACACACACACACACACACACACACACACACACACACACACACACGCTTGCTTGCTTGCTTGCTTTCTGTTAGGAAGATGTTAAATTCACTCGTTTTTATGCTGTTGTTGTTCTGGTCAAGCAATATGGCGTCATTTAGGTTCCGTGTTCCAGCAATATGTCATTCTGGTTGACCAGTGAAGTGTCATGAAGGTCCCTCCAACATTATAATAAAGTGTATATTAAATAGTAATGATAATAATGAATGCAATATATCTATAGCGCTATACTTTGTAAAAACAAATTAAAGCTCTTGCATTCAACACCTATTCTTACAGATGCAACCAATAACAATAAATAGTTTTAAAAAATTCAAACACACACACTCACACACACACACACACACACACACACACACACACACACACACACACACACACACACACACACACACACACTTCGGCAGGGTGGTGGGGATTTGGGCTGTTGGAGGCAGGGACAGATATGAGATGCTACTTTCATGTTGGGTAAAAACGGTCCCATACACAAAAATCTCACCATCGGTGAACCTCGAAGCTCTAGCTGAGGAATGAAAAAAAAATCCTTTTAATCAAACTCCAAGCGGATCGATCTTGAAGGGGTTATGCACCCATTGAAAGAGTGAGAAGTGGTGGTAGGCCTAAGTTCGAATCCATCTAACGGCCGGATTGTTCTCCATCCACTTGAATCATAAGAGATGCCTCCAGGCAAGTAAAGTTGTCTGTGGTAAAATTCTGTAGAGGGAGAAAACACCCCCCTCACACAGGACAGCAAACACACATATTGACAGGGAGAAAAAAATATACAGGGGGGAGAAAAGATGTGCATTTTGCGCCACGCTTGCCGTCCTTCAGCAGAATCTTAGCAAACAGTACTGACACTTCACCAGGAACTTCATTTCTTACCATTGCGTGCACACAAACACTCGCCTGCACACAGACACAGACACACGCACACACACACACACACACACACACGCACACATACGGCACACACACACACACACATACAAACACTCGCCTACACCCACACACACACACAACACTCACACACACACAAAACACACTCGCCTACACACACACACACACACACACACACACACACACACACACACACACACACACACACACACACACACACACAATACAAACACTCGCCTACACACACACACACCACACACACACACACACACACACACACACACACACAACACACACACACACACACACACCACACACACACAACACACACACAACACATCGCCTACACACCACACACACACACCACACCAACACACTCACCACCACACACACACACAAACACTCGCCTACACACACACACACACACACACACACACACACACACACACACACACACACACACACACACACACACACACACACACACACACACACACACACACACACACACACACACACACACTCACTCATATTCCTCTCTCTCTCTCACACACAATTTATCGCCCCTCATTGAGCACCATTTACAAAGTGGGTGGAATGGACATGAAACTTGGGACGTGTCATGGCGAAAAGATACGCAGCATTGTGCCACGTCAGTGAGGCCCGAAGGGATAATCGTAGTATTTTTGTTTCCGTAACAAAAAAATCGATAAAAAAACTTGCTTGAATTTTGTGCCTTTGGGCAGTTGAACGGGCTACTATTATCACAATAACGGACTATATTTGTAGCAAATCAACTGGACAAAAAGCTGTCTAAAAAGAGATCAAAGGCAGATTGATTGAAAGACAGATGCAGAAGACAGACTGAAGACAGTAGCTACGTGCAACAGACTAAAATAACAAAAGTAACAGGAACAATAGTTTATAGCAGCACTTGTCAGAGACGAACGCTACTCATACTGAAAGAGCCCCCAGCATCCCCACAGAGCAAGCCGAGTGGTTAAGACCGTTTGACTTCAATTCTGTGGGTCCGTGATGTCGTGAGTTCCAATCTCGGGAACAGCGTCCAGTCAATTAAGGGCAGGGATGTTTATGATCTCCCAGGCCAACTTAAAAGTACAGACCTGCCAGTACCTTTATTTCCTTCGTGTAAATACACATGCAGAAGATCAAATATGCACGTTAAGGATCCCGTAATTCATTGCGGTAATATTTTTCTGCACTATATTCTTCCCGAAGGTTTGGCAGG
>CM054159.1:9854944-9877444 GCA_028751875.1 Rapana venosa | reverse complement strand
GTTTCGGACTTCATTCCATGATATGATAGTCATATTTCAAATTCATATTGACACCACTTTAAATCACGGCAGATTTCTCTGCGCGAAATTCGAGCTGCTCTTCCCCGGGGGAGAGCGCGTCGCCACGAGAGCAGCGCCACCCATTCTTTTATTTTTTCTTGTCTTGTCTTCAACTGTATTTGTTTCCCTATCAGAGCGGCTTTTTTTCTACAGAATTTTGCCGGGGACAACTCTCTTGATGCCGTGGGTTCTTTTACGTGCGGTAAAAATGTTGTGTAACACACGGGACCTCGGTTTATCGTCTCATCCGAAAGACTAGCACCCAGACCCCCACTCATGGTGTAATGGATGGGGAGAAAGTTTTGGGCCCAAACGGGATTCGAACCACCGCACACTTCCGACCCGGACTGTTTGCTATCTAGGCAGGCGCGTTGCCTCTAGACCACCGACCCACCATGCCTTCATGGTCATTGTGTGGTGTTGCGGTGTCAGTGTTTTAAAATGTTTCCTCAGTTCTTCAACCGCCATAACAAACCCGCTGGGCTTTATCACAGTTCTTGATTAAACCATTTACGCGGGGGGGCAACAGCAAATGAGAGGCTGTATGAACCAGGGTTTTCCACTCATGGAATTCTACTTACAGCTTAGTCTTTAGTGATCGACTATGACTCTCTGACTAGGAGGCTTGACTTGCACAGTCCTTATGTGCTGCAGCCCTGGGGGCTAGATGGCCTTTGGAGAACATCTCCAACGCTGACTGTCCTTATGCCCACTTGGCCGAGAGAGTGGGGATGTGCTGTGGGCAAGGCATCCCCACTATAATCAAATTTCTGCCCAATTTCCGAGACAGCAGCTGCCTCCTCTGCTGTTTTGGAGGTCCTCGTCGAACACGACGGACAAACAACACACGGTAATACTACCATACAGGAAAATATAAAGTTTAAAACAACAACAAAAAACCGGGTGGCACTGCACTTGTGGCGAGGAAACGCGCTCACTCCAGGGAGATCAGCCATGAATTTCAAGCAGGGAACAATCTGCTGTGACTGACAGTGTTATGCGATAAGATACGACCGATAGAACACGATTCAATACGATTCGATACGATAGCTACGATACAACCTGCTTGTTACGAACTACCTCCTGCCTAGAAAGCGAAAAAGTCCGGGTTCGAAGTGTTTGGTGGTTCGATCCCCGTTGGTGCCCGAAAATTTTCCTCCCATTCATTAGACCGTGAGTGGTGGTCTGGGTGCTAGTCTTTCGGATGAGACGATAAACCGAGGGACCCGTGTGCAACATTTAGCGTTTAGCGCACGTAGAAGAACCCAGAAGCAGCATTGAGTGTGGTTACCAAGTAGACTGGTGATCGTTTGCACGCCTTGGCTTCAATACAGTTCCCCAGTTCAGCCAGCTGTAAATGGGTACCTGCCTCTTTAGGGTCAGGGAAGGTAAAGCAGTGAGGGAGAGGAGATGGGCGCCGCTGCCCTCAATATGCTGGCCTCTGGAGAAGCTGAGGTCTCTGACACCTCGCTTTCCTACGACCATAAAGGTTATGGGACACCTTTACCTTAGAAGAACCCACGTCAACAAGAGAGTTGTTCCTGGCAAAATTCTGTAGAAATAAAGCAACTCTGTTAAAGGAAATACGAAAAAAAACCCACATGCAGAAAGGAAAAGAAAAAATATAAATAGGTGGCGCTGCACTTGTGGCGACGCGCTCTCCGCTAGGTGAGAGCAGCCCGAATTTCACGCAGAGAGAAATCTGCCGTGACTTGATATAGTGGTATACAATACAATTCCTATAGGACCATGTATTCTGCAGGTGTATATGTATGTATGTGTCTATGTATGTTGCAGGTTTCTTTCTCTCTCTTTCAATCAAGTCTGGTACCATGTTGCTGGTGATGATGAAGATGTTGCTGCTGCTGCAACTGACGGTGGGGGGAATCTACGCCAGCGACAACGCCGCCGTCGGCGCGGGGTTCAGTGCCAGTGCCCGGGGTCAAGGTCAGGGTCAGATTCACAGTCAAGGTCAAGGCAGTCCTCAGCACACGATGCCGAAGTTCAACTCTGTGGAGGAGGTTTGCGACTGGCTGTGTCAAAGGTGTGTGTGATGTGTGTGTGTGGTGTTGTGTGTGTGTGTGTGTGTGTGTGTGTGTGTGTGTGTGTGTGAGGGGAGGGGGATGGTGGTGGGGGCTTGTCTGTGTATGTGTGTATGTTGGGGGCTATTTGTGTGGTGAGAGGGGGGGGGGGAGTTTTGTGTATATGTGTGTGTGCACGTGTATGTTAGGGGCGTGTGTTGTTGGGGCTTGAGTGTGTGTGTGTGTCTATCCGTGTGTGTTGAGGTTGTGGGTGTATATCTATCTGTGAGCGTGTTGGGGGCTGTGTGCGCGCGCGCGTGTGTGTGTGTGTGTGTGTGTGTGTGTGTGTGTGTGTGTGTGTGTGTGTGTGGAGGTTGTGTGTGTGTGCGTGTGTGTATTTGTGTGTGTGTTGGGTATGTGTTGTAATGTGTTTTGGCGGGTGTAGGTGGTATGGTGTGGTATTGTGTGGTGTGTATGTGTGGTGGTGTGCACGCACGCGCACGCTTGCTCGTGTATGTATGTGTTGATTAGATAGCTGATTATATTATATATTATATGATGATAGGGTGTGTTGATTCATTGAGTTTTAAGTAGGTGGACATCAAATAAAAACAGATGCTAATTCAGATCTGATATATTATTACATCTTCTACGTTTGCTTTGATCTCATCACAATTTATGTTGATTGATTTATTTTAATTTTATTCTTTTATATCGAGGATAATGAAATAATCACTTTAGTGATTTTTTTTTATACATCTTGTCCCCTTGTAAATTCTGTCATCTGTTCCCACCGGCACACGATGGCCTACTCTTACGAAAAGCGGAAGAGGGTTTAACAGGTGCGCAAGATGTTCCGCGTGCGTTCGCACACGGGGCCTCGGTTTATAGTCTCATCCGAAGGACTTTTGGGGAGAGTAAAGTCTGAATTGATGTTGACTCCAGGGGAAAATATCCCCATTGAACGAGATTCGAACCCGGGTCTGTAATGATTTTTTAAAATGAAATTAAATTAAATTTTATTCTTTTATATAAAGGATAATGGAATAAACACTTATGTGCTTAAAAAATTTTTTTTACTACATCCAATCCCCGTGTGTATGCGGTATGTATGTATGTATGTATGTTGATGGATGGATGGAATAAGCCAGAATCAGGCAGACGATGATAATTGTAATGCGATACTGGTTGATGTTTTCAGGGGCAGCCCTCATTTCAACTACGGGTGTCCTCCCAGTTGCGATGGGGGAGTCCTGGGCGAGTGGTCAAAACGGTCAGCCAGGGGCAGGCGGTTCGATGATTTCAGTTTTGGGTTAGTACACCCCCGTCCCCTCCATCCCTGTCCTCCCCACCTTACCCCTTCCTCTTTCACCCTCCTCTTTCCTCCTCCTCCTTCCTCCCTCATCCTTTCCCTGAAGGATGAGAGAAGAGGATGATTTTTAAAAAAAAATTTATTTTATTTTTATTTATTTTATTCTTTTATACCGAGGATAATGGAATAAGCACTTATGTGCTTTTTTCCTTTTTACATCCAGTCCCCGTGTGTATGCGGTTTTGTAAATTTTGTCATCTGCTCCCACCGGCACACAATGGCCTACTCTTCCGAAAAGCGGAACAGGATTTAACATGTGCGCAAGATGTTCTGCGTGCATTCGCACACGGGACCTCGGTTTATAGTCTCATCCGAAGGACTTTTGGGGAGAGTGTAGTCTGCACTGATGTTAACTCCAGGGGAAAATATCCCCCTTGAACGGGAATCGAGCCCGGGTCTTCAGATTGCAAGCGCAATGTTCTAACCACTAGGCTATCCCGTGATGATGGGGGAAGAAGATAGTGATGATGGTGGTTGGCTGGTTGTGTGGTTGTTCCCCCTTTATCGGATGGCTCTGCTGGGACTCTCATACAATCAAACCAAAATTTTAAATAAAAAAAAGAGGATGGGGTGGGGTTTGTAAGGGGCTTGGGGTGGGTGGGGTGGGGTGGGGTAGAGGGCTGGGTGTGTGTTAAGGGGGCGCAAGGGGATGGGTGGTGTGGTGGTGAGGGAGAGAGGGAAGTAAAGGTGATGGATGTATGGCAAAGAATAATAATATATGGAATTTATATAGCGCTGAATCTTGTAAAAACAAAAGAAATCGAAGCGCTTGCACTCAAATCATTTACACGCATGCAACTCTCCTTAAACATAATGAACAACATATTTCAAATCCATGCGCGCGCACGCACGTACGCACGCACGCACGCACGCACGCACGCACGCACACAACACCACACACGCACACCACACACACACAACACGCCACACCCACACACACACACACACACACACCACACACACACTCACACACACACACACACACACACACACACACACACACCACACACACACACACACCACACACGCACACACGCACGCACGCACGCACGCACGCACGCACGCACGCACGCACCCGCACGCACGCCCCAAACGCACGCACGGCACGCACGCACACACACACAAAACCCCACACAAAACACACACACAACACACACACACACACACACACACACACACACACTTAGGAGGCGAAGGAAGCTGTTGAAAATTAGGGACAGATATGAGGGGAAAGTCTCAGGTACAAAATAAGTGTGTTTTTCCCCAGCTTAACAAAAGCAAAGAATGATGTAAGTGTGAAGTAGGGCGACACATTCCGACTTCAGAGCAGCTCATTTTTTTTGTACAGGATGCATGCTGGGCATGTTCATGTTTCTGTAACCCGCCAGATACTGACACAAATTACGGGAACTTAAACGTGCATATTCGATCCTCTGCATGTGTATATATACACGAAAGGAATTAAGGCACTGTCAGGTCTGCACTTGAAGTTGACATGGGAGATCGTAAAACTCTCCTCCACCCTTGATTCAGCAGTTGCCACTTCCGAGATTCGAACACGCGACTTTATGGACCCACGGGGTTTGAAGTCAAACGTCTAAACCACTCGGCTATAGTGTCCCTTTCAATCATTTATATTATTGTGTATTTTTATGGGTGATATTGTTTCAGGTTTGACGATTACTTGTTCATGAAGTTGCTGGGTCGTGACCTTGGCGACAGGGCCTGAGATGCGAACTTCAAGGTCAGTGTATGTTTGTTGTTGTTATTGTTGCTGTTGTTGTTGTGCGTTCCCCAGCTTAACACTCTGGGGGGTCACCCAGAGTGTGCACTCTGACTCACCCGTACCGTCCCACCTAGGGAATATCACTGTGAGATTAAAAATTGCCACCACTGAATGAGAAGAAGTTTGCGTGTACGACTGTTTTGTTAGTATCTCGCCATTTAGGCAGCCATACTCCGACTTCAGAGGATTTATTTTTCTCTTTTAAAGGAGAGTGCTGGTTCGTTATGTTAAGAGCTTGTCACGGCTGAAGGCAATCTCAACAACATAACATTTTTTACAACATGACAACATTTTTAGTGTAGGGCTTGGCAGTTAGCTGACATGAGTAGCTGACACAGTTTTTGGCCTGGGCCCGGGTCAGTGTATGAGACAGGGTTTGGTTTAGATAATGTTCTGTTCAGACTCAGATCTTTTGTCGTATGATGATACATTTGTGTGGTGTGTGTGTGTGTGGGGTTGTGTGTGTGGTGTGGTGGGGTTTTGTGTGAGTGTGTTTTTTTGTCTGTTTTTTGTGTGTTTAATTTTTTCCCCTTTATATTCACTGTTCACTGTTCACTGGTCCCGTAACCCGCCAGGGTCGTAGGGGCGCTGCATGGTGGACGAACGGTGGACCAGCTGGCTCCACTTAGCGCGGTCGTGGGCGAGTGCCTGGGTAACACTGAAGTCCTCCCCTGTCCAATCGAGGATAATGGAATAAGCTCTCATGTGCTTTTTTACATCCAGTCCCCGTGTGTATGCGGTTTTGTCAATTTTGTCATCTGTTCCCGCCGGCACACAATGGCCTACTCTTTCGAAAAGCGGAACAGGATTTAATGTGTGCGCAAGATGTTCTGTATGCGTGCGCACACGGGGCCTTGGTTTATAGTCTCATCCGAAGGACTTTGACATTCAGTTCGATATTTTTTTGTCAAGCTGGGGAGAAAGGGCGAGGCTGGGAATCGAACCCACAACCTCACGGTTTACATGTTGGCAGGCGACCGTCTTAACCATCCTGCCACCTTCCTTCCTTCTGTCCGTTTGCGAGTCCGTCTGTTTTGTTTGTATCTTTTCCCCGTTCCTCGGCTAGAGCTCCAATGTTCACCAATGATAAGATTTTGCGAATGCTACCGTTTTTTGTTCACGATGAAGGTAGCCGGAATCCGACTTCGGGGATGGATGCATGCTGGGTATGTTCGTGTTTCCGTAACCCACCGAACGCTGACGTGAATGAGGTTGAGGCCCGACTCCACTCTCCCCAAAAAGTCCTTCGGATGAGACTTTAAACCGAGGTCCCGTGTGCGAACGCACGCAGAACATCTTGCGCACACGTTAAAATCCTGTTCCGCTTTTCGTAAGAGTAGGCCATTGTGTGCCGGTGGGAACAGACGACAATTTACAAAACCGCATACACACGGGGACTGGATGTAAAAAAAGCACATAAGCGCTTGTTCCATTATCCCCGATATAAAAGAATTAAAAAAAATGAATTTCGGGATCTTAAACGTGCAGATGTGATCTTCTGCGTGTGTATACGCGTGAAGGGATTTAGGGATGTAAGGCACTTGCAGGTCTGCATTTGAAGTTGACTTGCAAGATGGTTAAAAAAAAATCCCGCACCCTTAATTTACCTGGCGCCGCTGAGATTCGAACCCACGACTTCATGGACCCATGAGGTTGACATGGAACGTTCTTGACCACTCGGCTATATCGTCGTCGATTATGTGTATGTTCAGGCTCATTTCTGTTACACAGTTATGTCTTTGTATCTGTCTGCCCGTCTGTGCTTTCCAGTGTGTATGTCAAAGTG
The DNA here is from genome assembly GCA_028751875.1 of Rapana venosa. Classification (NCBI taxonomy): domain Eukaryota; kingdom Metazoa; phylum Mollusca; class Gastropoda; order Neogastropoda; family Muricidae; genus Rapana; species Rapana venosa. The sequence continues at coordinate 9,870,419 of CM054159.1, read as the reverse complement.
AAGATCAGTTCATGAGACATGGTTTGGTTATATCTTTGTTCAGACTGAAATCTGTCATGTAATTGCATCTTTCTGTCTGTCTGTTTGTTTGTTTGTGGTTTTTTTCGGTGAGTATATAATGTCAATATGAAGATTAGCTGAAGAAGGTTTGATTATATTTTGTTCATACTCAGATCTGTCATTGTTATGTGATTACATTTTTTCTCTCTGTGTGTGTCTGTTTGTGAGTCCGTTTGTATGTGTGTGTGTGTGTGTATGTGTGGTGTGTGTATGTGTGTGTGGTGTGTGTGTGCGTGTGCGCGTGTGTGTGTGTGTACGTGTGTGTGTATGTGTGTGTGTGTGTGTGTGTTCGTGTGTGTGTATGTGTGTGTGTGTGTTGTGAGTGAGTGCTGTGTCAGTCTGTGTCTGTGTGTGACTCTCTCTCTCTCTCCTTCCTTCCCTCTCGCCCCTTATCCTTCTTCTTCTTCTTCTTTTTTTTTTCTTCTTCTTCTTCTTCTTCTCCTCTCTCCCCCTCTATCTCCCCCCCCCCCTCTCTCTCCTTTCTTTGTTCTTTATTTCTCCTCCTATTCTTTCTTTCTGTCTTTTTTTGGGTGACTGAGCCCAACGGCAAGACTTTTGGATAGACCTGTCAATTCGTGTTTTACTTCCTTTCTTCCTTCATTTCTTTCCTTCTTTCTTCCTTCCTTCATCAATTCTTTGCTTCTTTCTTCTTCCCTTTCTTTTCCTTTCTTCTTCTTCTTCTTCTTCTTCTTCATCGTTCTTCTTCTCTTCTTCTTCTTCTTCTTCTTCTTCTTTCTCTCACTCTCCTTTCTTCTCCTCCTCCTCCTCTTCCTCCTCCTCCTCCTCTTCTCTTTTCCCCCCTATCTCTCTTTCCCCTCTCTCTCTCCCACCCTCTATCTCCCCCCCTTCTCACCTTTCTTTTGTTCTTTTCTTTCTCCCTCCTATTCTTTCTTTCTGTCTTTTTTTTTTGGGTGACTGAGCCCAACGGCAAGACTTTTTTGGAGAAGACCTGTCAATTTGCGTTTTACTTCCTTTCTTCCTTCCTTCATTCCCTCCTTCCTTTCCTCCTTCTTTTCTTCCTTCCCTCCTTCATCAATTTATTCCTTCAATCACTTCTTTCAGACACAGTGAAAGCCCTGATTTAGTATCGTGGTCGCAAGCACTAGAAACAAAATAAAAATAAAAACGAAGCCACATTCCCTTCCTGTCTTCGTTCATATCACTGTCAGCGTCTCTCTATTCTTTCCTTTCTTCTCTCTCTCTCACCTCTCTCACCATCTCTCTCATCTCTCTCTCTCCTCTCTCTCTCTCCTCTCTCATCTCTCTCTCCTCTCTCAATCTCCTCTCTCTCTCTCGCCTGTCTTTCTGTCTCTCGCTCTCTCTTTCTCTCTCTGTCTGTCTTCCGTCTCTCGCTCTCTCTCTCTTTTGTCTCCCTCTTTCTCTGTGCTCTGTCTCTGTCTATCTGTCTATCTGTCTCTCCACTCTCCTCTCTCTCATCTCACTCTCTCATCTCTCTCTCTCTCCCTTTGTCCCCCTTCTCTCTCTCTGTCTGTCTGTCTCTCTGTGCCTCTCTCTTTCTCTTTCTCTGTGTGTCTCTTTCTGTGTCTCTCTGTCTCTGTCTCTCTCTGTCTGTCTGTCTGTCTCTCTGTCTTTGTCTCTCTGTCTCTGTAGCTCTCTCTCTTTGTCACTGGAAACAGAAGGAAAACAAACCAGTGTGTACACAGAACTATGTGTCAGCAGTGAATTGAATGCCTCAGCCACACCAGATTCACTTGTTCTACTGTGTGATCCAGCAACAGACAACAAGATCGGTGTGTCTTCTGAGGCGCCTGATGTGCAGGAAGAGCTGACAGTTGGCTGCACAGTGGATGACTCTGATACTGATACTGGTATTGTGAAACAGTATGTGTCTACTCAAAATGACAAACGTGTACAGCGTCGATTAAGGACAGCAAGAGAAACACAGGGTTTTTCGAAAGGTGGTGGTACATATTTCGGTTGATCAAAACATTGTAATGTGTGAATCAGATGACATCATCCGGAATACCCTTGGAATGGAGACCTGGCGAGGAATCTAAGTGTGTGTTCTGGTACATCAAGCAAGAAGAGAAAAACATGTTGCCAGAAAGAACGTGTCAGGCTTGCCATACTTCGTAAAGGGAAACAGTGTACTAACACACAACACACAGAGACAGGGTGGCCAGTGCTGAGCAGGATTACATCATCTTCGGGACCTGATCCGGTCTTACATGGGCTGACTTCGCTGGCTGTGACTGAAAAGGAAAGGCTGGTTTGAAAATTGAGACACAACAATAATGAAACGAATCTTAAATGTACATACCACCACTGCCATGGTTTCCATGTCATTGTTATCGCGTCGCGTTCGATATCGTTGTTACCGCGCCGCAGCGCTATATGGCTTGATCGCTAAATAGCAATAAAATTGTGTCAATTGTCAATTGTCAATTGTCTCTCTTTGTCACTCTGTCTCTCTGCCTCTGTCTCTCTCCCGCCCCCCCCCCCCCCTCTCTCTCTCTCTTTTGTTACCTGGTCAATTGCATGAGAACCAGATAGAGAATCCAAGGTGGCATTACAAGCTTCTTTGAGCAAGATCATTATACGAATATTGCATTCCCTCCTATTTTTTTGTTGTTGGTGGGAGAGGGGGGGGGGTATGTAGTGTATCTGTATCTGTATGCTTTCCTGTCTGTTTGTATGTTTGTCTGTCTGTTTCTGCAAGTTTCAATTTAGCCCCCGTCTGTCTTTACTGTCCCTGTCTGTTTGTCTGTCTGTCTTTTGGTTTTTTGTTTTAAAAAAAAATCTCTGACATCAGTTTTCTTTTCTTTCTCTTTCCTTATAGTTCTCAATCTATCTCTCAGTGGTAAGTTGTCGCTTAAATCTCTGTATTATTTATGCCCCTGTCTTTCCAAATTGCGGGCCAAAATAGTTGATCCTGCTGATTCTGTGTGTGTGTGTGTGTGTGTGTGTGTGTGTGTGTTGTGTGTGTGCGTGCGTCGTGTATCTATCTGTCTCTGTCTCTGATCTCTCTCCGTCCTTTTCTCTGTCTCTCCTGTGTTCCCCTCTCTGTCTCTCAATCTCCCCTCTCTATCTTTCTGCTGTCTCTTTTCCTCTCTCTGTGTCTGTGTCTGTTTCTCTCTGTCTCCCTCTCTGTCTCTTCCCCTTTTCTGTCTGTCTCTATTCCTCTCTCCTCTCTTTCTGTCTGTCTACCTGTCTCTCTATCTGTCCTGTAACTCTCTCTTTTCTTTTTCTGTCTGTCTCTCTTCTCCCTCTGTCTCTGCTTCTCTCTGTCTCATCTTTTCTCTTTCTGTCTGTCTCTCTTCCTCTCTCTCTCTGTCTGTCTGTTTGTCTCTCTATGTCTCTCTAAACTGTCTATCTGTATTTGTCTCTCTATCTGTCTAATGTATCTCTCTGGTCTCTCAGTCTCTCCCTCTCTCTCTCTTTCTGTCTTTCTCTCTTTCTCCCTCTATCTCTGCCTCTCTCTGTCCTCTCATCTTTCTGTCTGTCTCTCTTCCTCTCTCTCCTCTCTCTGTCTGTCTTTTGTCTTTCTATCTCCTCTCTATCTGTCTATCTGTATCTCTCTCTGTCTCAGTCTCTGCCTCTCTCTCTCTTTCTGTCTTCCTCTTTCCCCTCTCTGTGTCTGTCTCTGCTCTCTCTGTCTCCCCCCTCTGTCTCACTCTTTCTGCCTGTCTCTCTTCCTCTCTCTCTTTCTGTCTTTCTTATCTCGCTCTGTCTCCCCCCTCTCTTTCTGTCTGTCTCTCTTTCCTCCCTCTGTCTCTGCTTCTCTCTATCTCTCCCCTGTGTCTCTGTCTCTTTCGTCGTCTCTCTGTCTGTCTCTCTTTCCCCCCCCTGTCCTGTCTCTGCTTCTCTCTGTCTCTCTGTATGTCTGTCCCTCTGTCTCCCTCTGTCTCTGCTTCTCTCTGTCTCTCTCTCTTTCTGTCTGTCTCTCGTCCTCTCTCTGTCTCTCTCTCTCCAGCACTGTAGAAGCGCACGTCCAGTCTAGGATATAAACTACTTCATTCGAAGACTTGAAAGGATTTTCTCCACCCATCAGTTCCAGCGATTGAAGACGCCAGGGGGAGACAAATGGAATTCCTCGGGTCAGTAAGCCACAACCGGCAACCTGTCTTATCCTCTCCCCCTCCTCAACCCTCCCTCCCCCCATCCCCAAATCCCCAACCACCTCAGTTTACCTCACTTCATCCAGAACGACCTACTCCTTCTTTTACTGTTTCCTCATTGGCTGAAAGAATTCTCTCTCTCTCTCTCCACCCCCCCCCCCCCCCCCCCCCCCCCCCCCCCGCAGCCAATGACCCGGAAACGGAAATGTTCGGCAGAGTTAATAAGAATCTGTCTGCCTGGGACAGTCGAGGACAATGTCGTGAAAGATGAGGCCTCTGTACTAGACATGCCTTAACTGGGGCTATTATTATTATTTGGGGTTGATGACAAAGCGTTCTTTGTTGTTCGGATATATATATAGCATGGCGTTGGCGGATTGATTTTATCTAGTGCGATGTGGATGTGGCGCCATGTTGGTTCCTTAATTTTTTTTAAGGAGGTGTTTCCGAGTTTCGGACATTTAATAAGCGCCAGACTAGAATTAACTGTTGGTCAGATATCCATCTAACAAGTGAAAGAATGAATGAGTCTGAATGAATGGATGAATGAATGAATGTATCAATATTTTATAACTCTTCCCAACTCAACTCAGCTGTCTCCATCGCCGCTGTTGTCGGTAGAAGCTCCATGCAATGCCACTAGGGTTTGTTCATCTTTCTCTGTCTCTGCTGAGTTCTACGATCTCCTGTCACCCTTCCAGACCACTGATCTCAGTGATGTTGGCACTTAAACCACCACAAGCGATGGCCTGATTGTAGCACCATTATTCTTCTTGTTCTTCTTGATCCTATTCCTCTTGTTCTTGTCCTTGTCCTTGTCTTCCTTGTTGTTGTTGTCCTCCTCCTTCTTCTCCTCCTCCTCTTTCTCCTCCTCCTCCTCCTCCTTCTTCTTCTTCTTTTTCTCCTTCTTCTTCTCCTCCTCCTCCTCCTTCTTCTTCTTCTTCTTCTTCTTCTTCTTTCTTCTTCTTCTTCTTCTTCTTCTTCTTCTTCTTCTTCTTCTTCTTCTTCTTCTTCTTCTTCTTCTTCTTCTTCTTCTTCTTCTTCTTCTTCTTCTTCTTCTCCTCCTCCTCCTCCTCTTTCTTGTTCTTGTTTTCTTGTTCTTCTTCTTTTCTTCTTCTTCTTCTTTCTTCTTCTTCTTCTTCTTCTTCTTCTTCTTTAATCCGTTCATTCCTCGAAGTATCACCGAGTCACTGCACTGTTTTTTTCAGACCATCTCTTGGCCATGTTCTCACTTAGATATTAGTCGTCAGGAACCAACATTGTCATTTCAGACTGAAAGTCCCCTTTAATCCTGCATGACGTCAATGAGCAGATGCCAAGGGATAGCAAGAATGCAGCCTATAACTAACTGGCCGTAGCAGGAAGAACAGAGATTAATCACTGACTTGCTCTGTGTTGATAAGTGTTGGTCTAGAGGCTGGTCTCAAAGTCCATGACTGGGACAGAATGAGTTACGTAAATGTTTCTGAGTTTGGCTGGTTCATAGTGACTGGGTAAAACACATGCAAACGTGTTGGTACCCAAGTAGGTCGCTGTGTATGTTTGTCCGTCGTGTCCGACGATGACCTCCAAAACAGCAGAGAAGGCAGCTGCTGTTTTGGAAACTGGGCAGAAATTTGATTATAGTGGAGATGCCTTGCCCACAGTCTTGGCCAAATGGGCATAAGGACAGTCAGCGTTGGAGATGTTCTCCAAAGGCCAACCAGCCCCCAGGGCTGCAGCACATAAGGACTATGCGAGTCAGATCACTAAAGACTAAGCTGTAAAGTGGAATTCCATGAGTGGGAAAGAAAGCCACTGGTCATACAAAAAAATAAAATATAAATATAATACAAAAAAAAAAAAAAAAAAAAGGTGAAAGGGTGGCGCAGCGCTAAGTGGCGACGCGTTCTCCCGCTCTCCCCGGGGAGAGCAGCCTGAATTCAAATCTGAGCGCTTTGATTTGTTGCTTTACAAGATTCAGCGCTATATAAATTCCATACATTATTATTATTATTATTATTATTATACAGCCTCTCACTTTGCTGTTGCCCCCAGCTTCAGTGGTTTAATCAAGAATTGTGATAAAGCCCAGGTGCTGGTAGGTCGCTGTACATACGATGAAACAAACCAGATGAACAGTGGTTTTGCGGACTAGAGTTCCACCACCCATCAAAGCATTTAGTTATCTGTTTTTGTTTATTCATTCTTTTATATCGAGGATAATGGAATAAACACTCATGTGCTTTTTTTTCTTTTACATCCAGTCCCTGTGTGAATGCGGTTTTCTTTTCTTTCTTTCTTTTTTCATATCGAAGAAAATGGAGCAAGCACTCATAAGCTTTTTTTATTTTTTACATGCAGTCCCCGTGTGAATCCGGTTTGTACATTTTGTCATCCGTCCCCACCGGCACACAATGGCCTTACTCTTTCGAAAAGCGGAATGGATTTTAACGTGTGCGCAAGATGTTCTGCGCGCATTCGCACACGGGACCTCGGTTTATAGTCTCATCCGAAGGACTTTTGAGGGGGAGTGGAGTCAGCACTGATGTTAACTCCAGAAGAGAAAAAAAAAATCCTCTTTGAACGAGATTCGAACCCGGGTCAGCAGAACACGAGCGCATCACTCTAACCACCATACTATCCCGTCCCCCCGCCTGGATAACAACAACCTTTTGGCGCAGCCTCCTTCGGATGAGACTATAAACCGAAGCCCCGTGTGCGAACGCATGCAGAACATCTTGCGCACACGTTAATCCTGTTCCGCTTTTCGAAAGAGTAGGCCATTGTGTGCCGGTGGGAACAGATGACAAAATTTACAAAACCGCATACACACGGGGATTGGATGTAAAAAAAGCACATGAGTGCTTATTCCATTATCCTCAAAAAAAAAGTAAAAAAATAAAGAAGTCAAAGTCTGGCACTTACTTAGCTTACACCAACAACTGAGAAAGGGTTCCTGGTCTGGGCAGGAGTTCTTAGAGCGGATGAAAGCCACAACTGCGCTGTACTGGAGAAGAAGGAATGTCCTGACAGAGGTCAGAACACGTGTTCCCCCAACAAAAGACAGAAGAAAAGAAAAGAAAAGCACGCGAAAGTATTAGAGAGAGAGAGAGAGAGAGGAGGAGAGAGAGGAGAGAGAGAGAGAGAGAGAGGAGAGAGAGAGAGAGAGAGAGAGAACTCTGAACTCTGAATTCTGAACTCTGAAATGATTTAATGTACTTTGGCCTTGGACCACAATAATTTTGTTGGGCTCAGGATGGAACAGTGAGTTCATTCATATCACTGGCAAAACAAATGCCAAACAAAATGATTTATGACTGATTAAAGAAAAAAATACACACAAATTAGATATCGAACTCATACAAAAAGACGATGTCAGTAACAAATTTATGACTGAATACAGAAGAAAATTACATGATTTTTAAACCTTAAATCAACCATAACCCAATCAAAGAGAGAAGATGCTACCCTAAAAGAAAAATCATCCATAATGAGTATATCAAATCGTAGCAGTTTTTCAATAAAGTGTTTGAGGGAGAGAGTGAGAAACTCTCTCTGAAACTCTGAAATGATTTAATTGCACATTGGCCTTAGGCTACAATACAATATAGAAAATAAAATAGCAGCACATATCTATATTCTACAATCATTGGTTACCTGAAAATCATATACATCTCATACCTACTACGGTTCAAATTTTAAGGATAGTTGTCAAATCACAGTTTTCATTTCACATATACTGAAATGATCAGTCATAGACATTAATATAAAAGGGGGGAGATACAGAAAATCATGATTAGGGTTATGCCACGAATTCTTAATAATACGCGATATAAACAAAAGTAAAATGTTTACGTGGTTAAAGACGTACATCATAGGATTGATTACCTTGTAGACTTAAAGTTTTTTTCTTCCGCCTATTGCTTGCATAAAACACAAATCTAGATAAATTGTATCCGTGGATAGGATCAGGGCCTAAGTAACATGTGCAGAGAGAAGTTCTTTTGACTCTTTTAGAAATTTGACTCTTAAATCTTCAAACGTAGCACAAATAACACAAAGTTTTTCATTTTCGATCTGATTTTTACAAAATGGACAGAATTTACATGAATAGATTCGCTATAGCGATGTACATTGTTTCAGTGGGAGTACCATTAAACCTCAACTGCGTGATGGCAACACGAAAACAATAATTGTCCATATCTAGAACAAACTTTCTTTTACGAATATAGTCTTAAAAAGACTATATGGTTGATATTATCTCGATCTCTTATAGTTCCTGACCATTCTTGAATTAAACATATGATGAGCCTCTGTTTAAATATGCTTAGAAAAATTTTTCACATCCCCAACACCCTGCTGCAACCAAACAATGTTAAATCCAGTTAAGCATTTAAAATTTCTCTTATTTTCGAAACCCGCACAGTTTTCCGGAATTATCTAGCTGCAACAGCATTTGATAGCCTTATATGGTAACCGTTCATTATTTATTTGTAGTAATTTAAACCAATTTTATTACAGGCAGTGTATGAATTTACATAAAGAGGATATCTACACAAATCTCCATATACATTTTGTTTGGTGTTTTGGTTGGTACACCTAAAAACCTTTTGCATGCCATCATGTGGACTTTTTCTATATGTTCTAACTGGTTGATTCCCCATACTTCAGCAGCATATAGCAATATTGGCTGTATTTTTTTTATCAAAATGTTAAAAAAAAGTATTTATTGTCATCTCTTTATATTTCCGAAAAACATCTATTAAGCTGAACTACTGCCTTTTTCCCTTTTGTTAAAGATGCTGTGTACCTTTTTTCGCACTGATCATAGTTGTGAACCCGAACCCTAAATAGCAATAATTGTTTACTACCTCTAAGCACTTACCATCATAGAACCATTTCTCATGTTTACCCCAAAAGCCCCCTTTTCTAAATACCATAACTTTTGTTTTATCTATGTTTACATCTAACTTTATTTATTACAGCAAGTTTTTACAACATTTAACTGATTCTGAAGACCACAGGTGTTGGTTGAATCAATGCCACATCATCTGCAAATAACAAGATGAATAATTCCATAATATCTGGAAATTGCTGTACCCCATGTTTACCCCCTTTTGTTAATTTTATCTGCTAATGGTTTCAAATAGTGAAAACAGTGTCGGGCTAAGAACACAGCCTTGCCTTACCCCAATGGGACAATCAAACATTTCGGTTAATTCAAAATTTGCTCCCAACGCATGATTTTAATGACCTGTACATAGCTTGTAGTGCAGCAAAGAATTTACCCTGTACACTTGATCTTGAATGCACTGGATGATTTGTTATGCTGGACAGAATCAAAGGCTTTTCTGAAATCTACAAAAGCAACATAGAGTTTTTTCCTTTTTTGTTTTATTTGGCTCTGAATAACTGCATATAGTGTAAATATTTGATCAACTGTTGAATATTTTCTTCGAAATCCTGCTTGACATTCTGAAATTAAGTTGTTGCTCTCTAACCAAGTGTATAGTCGTGTATTAAGTATTGAAGTATAGCATTTGGATATAATACTTAAGAGGGATATTTCCCCTGTAGTTATCTACATCATTTAGGTTTCCTTTTTTATGCAAGGTATAATTATGGCTTTTGACCATTCCTCTGGGTAAATCCTTGTTCAAAAATAACATTAAATAATTTTGTTAGAAACATTACAATATTACTACCCACCAGTCTTGTAACATTTCAGCTAAAATGTCATCTATTCCCACTAGCTTTACCCTTTTTTTAGTTTACCTATTGCCTGAGCAACTTCTACTTCTAATATTTCTGTATTCAATGTATTATCTATTTCCTCTGAAGATTCCAGTTCAATACCGTCATCCCTTTCAAGTTTCTCATTATTACCTTGGAAAACAGTTTTGAAATGTCTAAACCACTCATCTGTACTAATATTATTTTCTACTTTTTTCTTGTTTGTACAACCCATTTTTCTTACTCATTCCAAAAGTATACCCATTGTTTTAATTTCTTTTTCTAATGCTTCAGTCTTTTGTTTTCTAAAAGTTTGGGTTTTTGGATTTCAACAGATTGTCTGTATTGTTTCCTTTCTGTAACATATATTTGTCTATCTCTTCTTTTCGATTGCTCTAAAACATTTTAATATTTTTCTACATTTCTTTTTTTGTTTTTTTTCACATTCACTGTCAAACCACTCTGATTTTTTTAGTCCTATGAATCGACACCTTTTGGCATACATCGTGACCTTTTATACATTTTACAAATAATCAAGCTTATCTACTCTTTTCCCATGTTATTTATGGATTCTAATCTATTTTGAACTGTGTGCTATCCCACGATTTCTGATTCATTTTCTTGTGGCTCATCCAGTAAATTCTAACCAGCAATTTTATTACTTTTTGTTATCAGGACAGTCATTGCCATTCAGTGGCTTTATCTTTAGGACAATGGTAATGATCAGACTCTGTGAATTTTCAACAACTAAGGATATATTTGAAATGAAAAAAAAGTTCAACAGATTTAACAAAATAAACCACAGTGCTTTCCCTGGGGTAACCAAACATTGTACAAACTTTCATCAAATCAGTTTTCACTCAGCCCATTCAATAAAGACAACTTTCATGTTACAAAATTCAATTCAGTTGTGCACAAAATTGTTAAACTAGTACTATCCTGTGATTTCCTTCGGAATTGTTAGAGAGAGAGAAAAAGAGAGAGAGAGGAGAGAGAGAGAGAGAGAGAGCGGGGAGAGAGAGAGAAAAGGGGAAAACACGCGAATTTTTAAGAGAGAGAGAGAGAGAGGGAAGCACGCGAAAGTGTTAGGAAGAGGAGAGAGAAAAGGGGGAGATGGGGAGGGGAAGGAGTGGGGGAGAAGAGAGGAGAGAGAGGAGAGAGAGAGTCAGAACTCAAACTCAGAAATTTAATGTTCTCGGCCTTAGGCGAAAAGAGAGAGAGAGAGAGAGAGAGAGGAGAGAGAGAGAAAGGGAGGAGAGGGAGAGAGATGAGAGACAGAGAGGAGACAGAGAGAGAGAAAACTCAGAACTCAGAAATTTAATGTATCTTGGCCTTAGGCGGAGAGAAGAGAGAAGAGAGAGAGAGAGAAAAGAAGAGAGAGAGAGAGAGACAGACAGACAGACAGACAGAGACAGACAGACAGAGAGAGAGAACTCAAAACTCAGAAATTTAATGTATCTTGGCCTTAGGCGAGAGAGAGAGAGAGAGAGAGAGAGAGAGGAGAGAGAGAGAGGGAGAGGAGAGAGAGAGGGGAGAGAGAAGAGAGAGACAGAGGGGAGACAGAGACAGAGACAAGAGAGACAGGGAGAACTCAGAACTCAGAAATTTAATGTATCTCGGCCTTAGGCGAGAGAGAGAGAGAGAGAGGGGAGGGGGAGAGAGAGAGAGAGAGAGGAGAGAGAGAGAGAGAGAGAGAGGAGGAGAGAGAGAGAGAGAGAGAGAGATTGATTCAAGTCATCAAAAGCACAGGAAAAAAGACATCGGAGCTCGTAGCCCAGCTGCAAAGCACCACACATTCCGGCTTGCTCGTGCGATTATGCATCTGCGCTGTACCGCCAGATTGCTCTGTGTTTGCTTCAACCCTCCCCCCCTCCCCTCCCTGCACCCCCCTTCCTGTCCAGACAGACTGTGATCCCTTGTTTGTTCCCCCGCTCACTGCAAATGGACAAAGAGCAAGTTTGCCGTGGTCAGAGAGGTGTCTGGCGCTATGGACACTGAGCACACACACACACGCAGAAAACACAGGGACAGGCCACTATTGCTATTCTAGCCACGAATCGTCTTCCTACTTCACAGAGAGAGAGGGACAGATGGTGGGGGAGAGGAAGTGGGGGTAGAGGGGGTAGGGGAGTAGGGAGGGAAGGAGGGAGAGGGGGAGGGATAGAGAGGGGAGAGAGAAGGAGAAAGAAAGATTGATTGATTGATTGGACTGATTGATACTCTTTATTTTAAGGGAAAACAGATAAGTTATAAAGAACTTTTTTATGGCACAAGATAGACAGATAGAGATGGAGGAGACGAGATATTTTATATATATTTTTATATATAATATATATATATATATATACGACAGACAGACATAAACAGAGGGCACAGACAAACACACAGGCAAACACACACATACATACAGAGGCAAGCAGAGAGATTTTATAGCTAAGGGATTGCTTTCTTGATAATGCCCCCAAGTCTACAGAGAGTACCGTGGACTGATCCCACGACTGATTGACTTTATACCGCATAGATTCCAGCCTTGATAGATAGCAGCGTTGAGCACATTCTGTTAGCTGCTTGGAAAAAAAAATCAAGGTATTGCAGCACGCTTAAGCATTCCAGGAGTTGTTAGTTCGAATCACACTCACCCCATCCCCTCTTCTCCACCCCCTCCCTTACCTCCATCCTGTCTCCCCCAAAAACCCACCCAAAAATATACAACTTGTATGTTTATTTACTTTGCGATGCATATTTGCTACACACACTGAATATACTTTTCGTATTGTTGTTATAGGGGACGGGATAGCTCAGTGGTCGGAGCGTTCGCTTTCCCCCAGCCAAATTAAGTAGCGTCGAGCGTGGTTACCAGTTAGATGGGTGACCGTTTGCGTACCTTAGCTTCAGTACAGTTCCCCCAGTTCCCCCAGCTGTAAATGGGTACCTGCCCTCTTTAGGGTCAGGGAAGGTAAAGCAGCCAGGGAGAGGAGATGGACGCCGCCACCCTCAAAATGCTGGCCCCTTGAGAAGTTGGTGTCTCTGATGCCTCGCTCCCCTACGACCTTACAGGTTACGGGGCACCTTTACCTTTTTATTGTTTGTTATGCTTTCATATCCAAAAAAGTTTCAAAATTTGGAATAATCCGTGACAATAGATATCATTAGAATAACATAATATCAACTCATCTTTATTCTTCTGTAAAAAACAAAAAAAAAGTCCTACGTCTCATGCAGTGTCTGTTGGTGTCATCTTACCTGTCTCACCTGTCGGCATCACCGAGTTCGGTGTCGGTGTTAGCCGCCACACCCAATGACAATGACACGATCCGCCTTCCTTCTCCATGTGCTCCGTCCGGTCTGTGCTGTACTGCCCTGCTGCTGACTTCATGGATTCTCATGTCACAGGATTCGGGGATGTTGTTGCCAGTGAGAGAAGCTGGCCGTCGTCTGCCTTTTTTGTGTTTTTTGCTTGGTGTCGTCACTGTACTGAAAACCGTATAACGCGCATAACTGCATGCTGTATGATGGCATTCATCCTCCTCCTCCTCCTCCTCCTCATCATCATTGTCATCATCATCACGAGTTGTTAAACATTCTGGTAGGTGTCCACAAGTCCCCTGTCCTTTTCACCTTCACAGCTACCTGTCTCCCCCACTGCCCCCTTGTTAATTGTATCACTGTTAATTGTGAGTGTTTCAAACAGAGATGAAAACAAACACCCACCCAGCAATAAATAGAAGTAAGAAGAACGAGCAAACCGTTACCTCAATCGAAACCTTGATTTACGAGTTACTTTCATCTGCTTTTACATATAACGTTTTTTTCTTATTTTTGTTTTTGGTTTTTGTGAGAGCATGGTGTAAAGAAACCTTGTGCTTATCCATTTACTCTCAATGAACAGTTCGAGTTCGAGTTCTCTCTCTCTCTCTCGCTGGGGGGACGGGATAGCCTAGTGGTTAGAACATTGCGCTCGCAGTCTGACGACCCGGGTTTGATTCCCGTTCAAGGGGATATTTTCCCCTGGAGTTAACCTCAGTGCAGACTCCACTCTCCCCAAAAGTCTTTCGGATGAGACAATAAACCGAGGTCCCGTGTGCGAACGCACACAGAGCATCTTGCGCGCACGTTACATCCTGTTCCGCTTTTCGTAATAGTAGGCCATTGTGTGCCGGTGGGAACAGATGACAAAATTTACACAACCGCATACACATGTGGACTGGATGTAAAAAAGCACATAAGTGCTAATTCCATTATCCTCGATATAGAAGAATCTCTCTCTCTCTCTCTCTCTCTCCCTCTCTCTCTCTCTCTTCTCTCTTCTCTCTCTCTTCTCTCTCTCTCTCTCTCTCTCTCTCTCTCTCTCTCTCTCTCTCTCTCTCTCTCTCTCTCTCTCTCTCTCTCTTTTCTGTTCTTTTTTCTGTCCCCGTCTATGTGTGTGTATGTATGTATGTATGTGTGTGATGTGTGTGAATGTGTGTGTGTGTGTGTGTGTGTGTGTGTGAGTGTTTGTCTGTCTGTCCGTCTGTCTCTCTCTTTCTCCGCGCGCGCGTACGTGTGTGTATGTTATGTGGTGTTGTGTGTGTGTGTGTGTGTGTGTGTGTGTGTGTGTGTGTGTGTGTGTGTTGTTGTGTGTGTATGTGTATTTGTGGTGTGTGCCTCACAGTAAAAAAAAATCGCGTCATCTGCTTGTCTGCCTGTCTATGTATTTGTCTGTCTGTCTCTCTCATATACGGTTAATCTATTTTTTCTTAACACCCCATCTCCCACTTTAAAAGGACCATCGTCCTCTGTACAAACATTTTTTTTCTTTTCTGTCCGTTTGTATAATCTAAAATCATCTGCCACTCTCTTTTTTTTCTTCTTCTTTTTCTTGTTCACCTTCTTCTTCCTCGTTGTCCTTCTTTTCCTCTTCCTCCTCTTTCTTCTCCTCTTCCTTCTTCTCCTCCTTCTTTTGCTTCTGAATATTTTTTGGGGGATTTGAATTCTTTTTCTTGTTGTTATTGTTGTTGTTATTGTTTTTTCTTCTCCTTCTCCTCCTCCTCCTACTCTTCTTCTTGTTCTTCTTCTTCTTGTTCTTCTTCTTGTTCTTGTGTTGTTGTTGTTGTTGTTGTTTGTTGTTGTTCTTCTTCTTCTTCTTCTTTCTTCTTCTTCTTCTTCTTCTTCTTCTTCTTCTTCTTCTTCTTCTTCTTCCCTTTCTCATCCTCCTCCTCCTCCTTCTCCTCTTCCTCCTCCTCCTCCTCCTTGTCTTCTTCCTCTGCCTGCAGTTTTCCCCTAACCTTTATTCTTCTCTTCTTTCTAGTCAATTCTTGTCATTATTTATTTTTAAAAAAATGGATGAAATGATAGCAAATCGCGATTGCTAATCATAATTCGCTTGGTTTTGTAATGTTTTCTTCCTAGTAACCAAAGTGGGGGTGGAATAAGGGGTGTGACTTTGATTTTGAGGCTTTGAGACTTTAAAACCAAAGACACGAGTTGAGAAGACACCCCCCCCCCCTATCCCCTAAAAACTAGTTTGCTTCACCGTGGAAACGAAGACTTCAATATCGATCAACGTAACACAATATCTTACTGAAGAACGACTTTAGGAACTGAGAGAGAGAGAGACAGAGAGAGACACAGAGAGAGAGAGA
>CM054159.1:9822444-9839944 GCA_028751875.1 Rapana venosa | reverse complement strand
ACAGACTGACAGAGAGACACAGAGAGACAGACAGACGGAGGGACAGAGAAAGAGAGAGCAACCAGTCTCAGCCACACACACACACACACACACACACACACACACACACACACACACACACACACACACACACACACACACACACACACACACACACACCACACACACACAACACAGACTGACTGACTGACAGAGAGAGAGAGCGGCAGACAGACAGACTGACAGAGAGAGAGGAGAGAGAGAGAGAGGGAGAGAGATGAGAGAGAGAGAGAGAGAGAGAGAGAGAGGACAGAGGAGAGAGAGAGAGAGGAGAGGGAGTGAGAGAGAGGAGAGAGAGAGAGTGAGAGGAGAGAGAGAGAGAGAGAGAGAGAGAGAGAGGCAGACAGACTGACACAGAGAGAGAACTGAAATCTGAACAGGTTTAATGTACATTGGCCTTTGGTCACAATACATACAGTGGGCAAGGCAAAAAGGCAAGTGAAGGAAACGAAATGCAAAAAAAGATCGTCACATTTTCCATCTAAGCCAGCTCTCCTGGTGGCATCACACCAAGTACATCATCCAAATAAGCAAAACAATAAGAATCATTCAAATAAACAAAACATTAAAACGATAAACCTTGAAAGCAAAACACGAAGTCAATGCATATAAGATAATCAAAAGAACGGTACATCAAGCAGCCACAATAACTTATAATGGAAACAAGGAGTAGCCTACAAACAACAGCACAATTACAAAATGCTATTCTTTCGTCTGTTCATAGCATGAAAAACATACTTGGAGAGATTGTGTCGGTGATTTTCATTGTTCCTTTCAGCAATCTGGATAGTGTCATGCATTTTGATTCTTTAAGAAATTTCTCTCTTAAATCTGTATACAAACTGCAATCAAACATGAAGTGACATTCATTCTCTATTTTATTCACACAGAAAGGACAGCTTTTGTCTCTTATAGATTCGCTATATCTGTTGACATTACTATTGACAGGAAGCACATTAAATCTTAACTGCGTAATAGCCACACGAAAACAATACATCTCCCTATCATAAATGTACTTCTCCTTTTGAAAAATTGCTTTAAAAGACCTATAAATGCTATGAGAGAGAGAGAGAGAGAGAGGCAGACAGACAGATGACAGAGAGAGAGAGAGGGGAGGAGAGGAGAGAGAGAGAGAGATGAGAGGAGAAGAGGAGAGAGAAGAGAGAGAGGAGTATGGAAATGTTGGTAAATTACTCTCTTTTCAAGATAATACTCTACGTCACCCTTTTCCTTCATGAAGATAATGCTGGGCTTTTGACACGTAAGGCATTCCATACAGCAGGAGCGAAGACACCAGAGAGCCCAAAGTATAAACACCCCCCCCCCCCCCAAAATAAACAAACAAACATACATAAAATAATAACAAAGTCAAAATAAACAACAAAACAAATGAGAAACCCAAGTCTGATGAGTTAGAGAGAAAAAATAGATAGCAGGATATAAGATAGTTTATTTTCTTTAAAAAAATCAAGTTCAAACAGATTTAAAGCAGTTGTAATGAGTAAATAATTGATTCTGTCATGTAACATTCTCCTGAACACACAGACACACAGACACAGACAGACACAGACACAGACACAATATATATAATTTTTTATATATAATTTTTATTTTAAAATTATTTTATATATATATATTATATATATAAAATATATTTATTATTAATTATATTTATAATACATAATTATGAACATTTGCCATAATTTCGTCGGTCTCACCCCCCCCCCCCCCCCCTCAAAAAATTTCTGAAGATGACAGCCGCCATGGCGCAGTGGTTAGCGCCTTGGGTTACGGACGGGAAGGTCGCGGGTTCGATTCCCATAAGAAGTCAGGGATTTTTCGGACTCCGGCCTTTTTCCTACCAGGGGTGAGTGTGCTGTGGGCTCAGTGGGAAGACTGGGACCACACAGTCGAGCTTCATCCACTTAACGGATGCGAGTTTGAGAGTGTTGCTCAAATTACCTGACCAACACTGCAGGTGTCTGTATCTCTCGAGCCCGGTTGACCCCGGGTATATTATGATAGTAAGCGTAGAGTACAACCCTGTCAAGTAGTCTCAAAGCATATGCACTTCCACAGCAGCATAATTACGTCATCCTCTTGTCATTGATCATCATGCAATTTAAAAAATTGCCTCTAATTGGGGTGGTCCCAGTTTCTCTGGTCTCATGGTGACCTCAGATTTGGGTTTTGCCCATACACTTCTGTGCCTGTGGTTTGAGTTTGTGTCAAAGCCTTTGGGGTTGGAGGTTCGCGGGGGACGGTCGTTGGGGGACGTTGTGGTGGTTGCCACCTCGGGTGGGCAACTCACTCAGTCTGGCTCCGCGACTGAGCTAATACTGTCGTTAGTAGGGGGCTTAGTTAGGTGGTGTCCTGCGTATGTTAGCTCAGAACAGGCACCACGGGAACACCGCCAAAGTGACCCAGCAGCAGTGCAGGGCCCCTCTGGCTGGTGGCCCCACGGCGGCCTGATAGTGATTGGCTCCCTGTGGACCTCCGACTCTGAGGATGAGACATAACAAATCTGGGTATGGCTGTGGCGGGGAGATTAGAATGAGCGGTGTGGGAACAGCAGGACGGGGGACGTCACAGAAGATGAGACAGCAAAAAAAAAAAAAAAAGTTCTGAAGATAAAAATGACTGTTCGTTTTTAGCTTCAAAATATTTTCAGTGATTCTGGTATAGATACACCTTTTTTCTTATCTTTTTACGATTAAACTGGGTGTTGTAATTCTAAAATATGTGTTGTCTTAGCTAATTTTTTTTCTCTCTCAAATGATGGTAGGTATATTCAATGTAAAAAGGCATTCAAGGATTGAAAAAGGCCGTAAGAAACACAATGCATGGGAATGCAAATGCGTGAGCAAGCGAGCGCCTGCACGCACAGAGAGAGAGAGAGAGAGAGAGAGAGAGAGAGAGAGAAGAGAGAGAGAGAGAGAGAGAGAAGAACTGTAGAAAATAACACTTTATTTCTGAGTGTGATAGAATAAACAAAACATAATGTTTCGTATCAAATCGCCGCCTTTTAAACCCACACCACACACACACACACACACACCCCACACACACACACCACACACAAAACACACACACACACACACCCCACAAAACACACACACACACACACACACACACACACACACACACAGACGGGACGTGTTTAGCCTAGTGGTAAAAACATTGAGCTCGCAATCTGACGACCGTGTTCGTTTCCCCGTTCAAGGGGTATTTTTCCCCTGGAGTTAACATCAGTGCCGACTCCACTCTCCCCAAAAGTCCTTCGGGTGAGACTATAAACCGAGGCCCCGTGTGCGAACGCACGCAGAACATCTTGCGCACACGTTCAATCCTTTTCCGCTTTTCGTAAGAGTAGGCCATTGTGTGCTGGTGGGAACATATGACAGAATTTACAAACCGCATACACACAGGGACTGGATGTAAAAAAGCACATAAGTGCTTATTCCATTATCCTCGATATAAAAGAATAAAAAACATTTTTAAAAAAAACCTAAAACACACACACACGGTGAATTGAACTAGGATAAAAACCCCATCAAAACAAAGACACAAACAAACCAAAATAAAACCCCAAACAAACCAACTCCACCCTCCCCCCCCACACCACAATTACAAGTGTCAAGGGATCTAGATTGATCTGTTTTCGTTCCTTTTAGTGATTAAAAACAAAGAGATGAATTCAGGAGGGGGGGGGGGGGGGGGGGGGGGGGGGAGGAGGAGGGTGGGAGGGGGGAATGGGGGTGAAAATGTGGCAAGGGATTAATTCACACTTGTTGCTAGCGCAGATTGAGAAGAGAGGGGGTGGTAAATGCAAAAAGCAAGATAAATAAAAATGCCGACATACCACACCGCGCGCGCGCGCGGTGGGGCATACACACGCACAACATACGAACACAACTACTCTCTTTTTCTCTCTCTCTTCCACACACATAACACCATACACGGAACACACACATCTCCAAAGATTGCACTCATATATCACACTCACACTATTTCACACACACACACAAATCACACACACACACGCCACGCACACACATACACACACTCATATATGCACACACACACGCACGCACGTATACCATAATGCAACCCCTCACACAAAAATGCACACACACGCACACACCGCGCATACACATTTAACTGTCTAATATCACTTTTTTGGTGGAAGGACGTTAAACTGAAGAAACTAACTAACCACACACTCTCTCTCTCTCTCTCTCTCTCTCTCTCTTCTCTCTCTCTCTCTCTCTCTCTCTCTCTCTCTCTCTCTCTCACATGTCACGTTCACACATAAAACAACGTTTCACACCCCCACTTTCTGTATCTCCCCCAAACACTCCCCTCTCTCACACACACACACACACCAACACCAACACGCACGCACGCACGCACGCACGCACGCACGCACGCACGCACGCACGCACGCACGCACGCACGCACGCACGCACGCACGCACGCACGCACGCACGCACGCACGCACGTACGCTCTCTCTCTCTCTCTCACAACCCCACACACACACACAAGACAAAACCAAACAAACAAAGAAACAACAAAAAACCAAAAAAAAAGAAACAAAAACAACAACAACAACAACACAACAACACACACACACACACACACACACACACACACACACACCACACACACACACACACACACACACTCCCTAAAGCATATGTAAAGCGGTGGATTTGCGAGTATTCGTTTGATGGAAGTTCTGTTTGTTTGTTTTTTTGTTTTTTGTGCTTTTGCATTTTGCGTAAGGGTGAAAGTAATCCATTACACTTCCGTGCACTGTCTGTCTCCGTCTGTTTTTTGTTCGTTTGTTTGTTTTTCGCCATCTTCTTTATGTGATAATCCTGTCCTGCTGTTCCCAAGCCGCTCATCTCTCTCTCTCGCACGCACACACACACATACACGCGCGCGCGCGCACGCACGCACGCACACACTTACGCTCACATACCGTCCCCCACCCCAACACAAAAACACATACCCTGCATGCATGCATACATACATACATACATACACACACACACACACCACACACCGTCCTCCACCCCCAATACACACACACATACATACATACATGCATACAGCATACAGACAGTCAACATACATATATACATAATACATATACATAGACACTGTTCCCACCCCCAACAGACACACACATACACACAAAACACACACACACACACACACACACACACACACACACACACACACCCCACACTGTCCTCCGTCCCCCCCCCCCCCCCCCAAACACACACCAAAAACACCGTCCTCCCCCCCCCCCCCCCCCCACACACACACACACACAAATATGGCTCCAAAAAATCGCGTCCCAAATCGTGCACAACATTACGTTCAATCTCCCACCAGAACTTTAACGTGATTGAGCTGATTGTTGTCACCGAACTAATCCCCCCTTGGTCATGGCCTTTGCTGATTGCTTTGCAAATCCCTGCACACACGCTACAGGGATTTTGCGGGGTATCCATTTATTTGAAACCTTCACCTCGCCCTTGTTTACTTGGGGGAATCTGTTTCGGTGGCTAAATGTGTGTGTGTGTGTGTGGTGTGGTGTGTGTGTGTGTGTGTGTTGTGTGTGTTGGGGTGTGTGTGTGTGTGTGTTTGTGTGCGTGTGTGTTTGTGTGTGCGTGTGTGTGTGTTTGTGTGTTTGTGTTTGTTGTGTGTGTGTGTGTGTGTGTTTGTGTGTGTGTGTGTTGTGCTTTTGTGTATTTTTTGTTGTGTGTGTGAGAGAGAGAGACAGACAGACAGAGAGGGATGTTAAGGAATGTGTGTGTTGTGTGTGTGTGTGCGCGCGCGTGCGTGTGTATGTGTGTGTTAGGGAGTTGATTGTGTGTGTGTGTGATAATTAGATAGAGAGAGATTGATTGATTGAATGATAATCTTTGATAATCTTTATTCCCATAGAGAGCGAGCGAGCGAAAGAGAGAGAGAGAGAGAGAGAGAGAGAGAGAGAGAGAGAGAGAGAGAGAGAGAGGGTGGGGGGGGGGGGGCGCTAAAAGGAAAATAAGTAAAAACTGAACAGATGGTAGAACAACCGAATAAAAAAGAAGCACACGATTACATTTCATAAAAGTTCATCAACCTTAAAGCTTAAAGAACTGAAACATGACTATGTACAAGCAGTTCTTAGATAACAAATAAAACTTTGTTATTATCTGTGTGTGTGTGTGTGTGTGTGTGTGTGTGCGCGCGCGCGCGCGTGCGAGTGTGTGTGTGTGTGTGTGTGTGTGCGTGCGCGTGTACTTTTTTAATTTAACGTCTGTTCACTCAAAGTGATATCAGACCCCAACAATGTCAGATTTAGAGAACATGTGTGTGTGTGCGCGCGAGCGCGCGTGTATATATGTCTGTATATGTGTGTGTGTGCGCGCGTGCGTGCGTATGTGTTTTTTCTTTTTGTGTGTGTGTGTGTTTGTTTGTTTGTGTATGTGCGTGCGTGCGTTGCGTGTGTTTGTGTGCGTGCGTGCGTGCGTGTGCGCGCGCGCGTGTGCGTTTATAGAAAATACTACAAAATCTGGAAGCTAAAGGTGGAGCGTAGCTTGTGCTTGATAGCAGAGTAGAAGGGAAGTAACCTGTATCTTGAGAGATCAGTTATGCCCCTTAGAAACCCATTGCACTGGGTTTATTTTCGTTGTTGTTTATTGATTGTTGTTGTTGTTGGTGGTGGTTTTTCGTTCTTCGGCTAGAGCTCGGAAGTTCACCAGTGATGAGATTTTGGTGTATGCGGCCGTCTTTCTCGCCTCACCATGTAGGTATCCGCATTCCGACTTCGTGGAAGCATTTCTCTATAATGGATTAGAAAGACTGCAACGGCAGGAGTCAGGATGGCCGAGCGGTCCAAGGCGCTGCGTTCAGGTCGCAGTCTGGTTCTCCAGGTGTGGGTTCGAATCCCACTTCTGACATCTATTTTAGTTTGACTTTCTTTCTTTTGGTCCCCACTCCCTCTCTATCTGCCTGTCTGTCTGACTGTATTTTTGTTGTTGCTGTTGTTGATGGTGGTGATGGTGGTGATTTTGAAGGGGGTGGTGGTGAGTTTGGGGGAGCTAGAGGTGAAGTGAAATGGTGATGACTGAATCATGTAAATCTCTTCGATTTGTTTGATTTTTACAAGATTCAGCTCTATATAAATTCCATATATTATTATTATTATTATTATGTACATTTAGTGGCTTGTTCATTTATCCAGCTTTTTGTTTTAATCATACATGCTTGCTTACTGTTTCCACCCGCCCCTCCCCAGTCCCCCGGTACTTTAAGTAATTGTTCTTTCATTATTTCACTTATGCACGTCTGTTTGATAAAATGCACGGAGTCACATTGAATAAGTAAAAAGGGATAAATGAATAGACAAATAAATATATTGCTACAAGCAGAAAAAAGTGTAGTCAAGTACAAGCCTTTCATTACTACAAAATTTCTTTGGAAATAGGAAAAAAACCAAAACCAAAGATTAACAGCAACTGGAAATCTATAGAATATCTATCTATCTATCTATCTATCTATCTATCTATATATATATATCTTCATGTCTCAAACCATCTCTGCAGACACTGAACTAAGCAATCAATTTTGCTGTGATAAGGACAGATGAAATGTTAGGATACTTACCTTGCGTAAAGCACTATTCAGATAAGCAACAACTGATTGAGGACATGAGGCATTCTATAACTGGACATTTAATAATTTTCTCTTTTCTATCACTCTCTTTGGCTTTGTCTTTTTTTTTTATTACCTTTCCTATCCTATCTCTTGCTTATTGTTTCTCTTCCCAGTCCATTCGCCTGCCTTTTTTTAATCAAGCAAATCTTGCACATATTCTTGTTTTCCCGAAGTCGGAATGCGGCTACCTTGATTGTGGACAAAACCCCCAAATAAACCGGTCGCATACGCAAAAACCTCAACATTGGTGAACCTCGTAGCTTTAGTCGAGGAACAAAAAAAAGAGAGAAAAAAAAGGAAAAGAGAACGAAAGAAACAATGCAGGAAGATCATTGAACAAGAGGTAACACACTTGTGTAGAAAGCAAACATTAATTTACAGGTTTGATCCCCAGATTAACCCAAACTTCCCCCCCCCCCCCCCCCCCATCCACTTTTAGCTTTTGAGTGGTGGTCTGGATGCTAGTCTTTCGGATGAGACGATAAACCCAAAGTCCCGTGTGCAATACACATTCGGCGCACGTAAAAGAACCCGGGAGAACATGAGTGTTAGGTGTTCCCCAGAAAAAAACTGTTTAAAAAACGCCTCTCTCATAGGGAAATAAAATATACACGTAATTATCAGATATTTTATTTTTGAAGGTGTGTGTGTGTGTCTTTTTGTGTGTTTGTGTGTGAGTGTGTGTGTGTTGTGTGTGTGTGTGTGTGTGTGTGTGTGTGTGTGTGTGTGTGTGTGTGTGTGTGTGTGTGTGTGTGTGTGTGTTGTTGTTGTTGTTGCTGTCTTCAATTTAACGTCTGTACACTCTCAGTGTTAAGAAAGAGATAGAGAGAGAGAGAGAGAAAGAGAGAGAGAGAGAGAGAGAGAGAGAGAGAGAGAGAGTGCGTGTGAGTGAGTGTGTGTGTGTGTGTGTGTGTGTGTGTGCGCGCGCGCGTGCGTGCGTGTGTGTATGGTTGTGCGCACACTCGTGCGTGCGTGAGTGTGTATGTATGTCCGCGTTTGCGTGCGTGTGCGCATGCGTGCGTGTGTGTATGTATGTGTGCGAGCGTGCGTGCGCGCATGCGTGTGTATGTATGTATGTATGTATGTATGTATGTGCGCGCGCTCCTGCGTGGGTATGCGCGTACGTGCGTAAGTAAGTAAGTAAGTGTGTATTTATAAAGAAGGAAAGTGAGGAAGTGTGACGTTCATAATTATAGTTATGTTGCTTATTATCCAGCCGACCTCGAGGGTCATGTGGTCAAGCTCTTTGAGAGAGGGAAAGGGGGTAGGGGGCAGGGGGTGGGGTGGGTACTTGTCTGACCTCACTGACCCAGCAACATTACAACTTCCACAATCAACTTTGTCCACCAACTATTGATGTGTGGACACTACAGAACAGCAGAAGCCTTGGGAATGTTTAATAGATTACACAGAGAGAGAGAGAGAGAGAGAGAGAGAGAGAGAGAGAAGAGAGAGAGAGAGAGAGAGGGAGGGAGGGAGGGAGAGAGAGGGAGAGAGAGGGGGGGGGTAAGGGAAGAGAAAGGAGAGAGAGAGAGAGAGAGAGAGAGAGAGAGAGAGAGAGAGAGAGAGAGAGAGAGAGAGAGAGAGAGAGAGAGAGAGAAAGGAGAGAGAGAGAAAGGAGAAGAAGAGAGAGGGAGGGAAGGAAGGAGGGAGAGAGGGGGAAATAGGGGGGGGGGGGGGGGAAGAGGGAGAGAGGGAGAGGAGAGAGAGAGGGAGGGAAGGAGGGGTGAGAGAGGAAGGAGAGAGAGGGAGGGAGGGAGAGAGAGAGGGAAGAGAGGAGAGAGAGGGGAGGGAAGGAGGGAAGGAAGGAGGGAGAGAAGGGGAAAGAGGGGGATGGGGGTGAGGGAGGGAAAGAGGGAGGGAGAGGAGGTAGGGGAGAAAGAGAGATAGGGAGAGAGAAAGAGAAAGGAAGAAAGAGGGAGAGAGAGGTGGAGAAAGACGTAGAGGGGGGAAGAGAGGATTATATATATATATATATATATATATATATATAAAATATATATATATATATATATATATATATATATATACACCCCCCACCCCCACCCCCACACACACACACACAAAGCCATGGCGGGGAGGGGTGAGAGGGGGTAGAGAGAACTCGAACTCGAATGTTTTTATGGGAGTAATTGGATGAGCCAGAGGCTTCTTTACACCAGGCCTTCATGGATATAAAAAAAAAGGAAAACAAACATGAGGAAATCTGTAACATATACACACAACCAGGAGCGAGAGAGAAAGAGAGAGAGAGAGAGAGAGAGAGAGAGAGAGAGACAGAGACAGAGACAGAGAGAGAGACACAGAGAGAGACACAGAGAGAGAGACTGGCTTGCGCGGGCGGCGTGCACACACACACACACACACACACACACACACACACACACACACACACACACACACACACACACACACACACCACACACACACACATACACACACACACACACAAACACACACACACAAACACACACACACACAACCCCCCCCCCCTACACACACAAACACACACAACCCCCCCCCCCCCCCACACACACACGCACAAACCCCCACACAAACCCCCCCCCCCCCCCACACACACACACACACAAACACACACACCCACACACACACAACCCCCCCCCCCTAACACACACAAAAACACACAAACACCCCCCCCCCCCTACACACCACACAAACACACACAAACCCCCACACACACACACAAACACACACAAACCCCCCCCCCCACACACACACACACCCACACGCACGCACGCACACACACACACAAACACACACACACACACACACACACACTCACTCACTCACTCACTCACTCACTCACTCACTCACCACATACGTCAAAATACTGGCAAGTCTGCGCTTCTATGTTGACCGGGCAGATTGTAATGAAAGTTCTCTCCTTAATAATTCACAAGATATCGCTTCCGAGGCTCGAACCCACAACTTCATGGATGGCAGTCAGAATGCTCTGTCCACTCAACCACAGAGTCTGTCTGTGTGGCCAGGTCAGGTCAGGTCAGGTCAGGGCAGGTCAGGTCAAGTCTGAAATGGTGGGTCATTGTCTGACCCCCCCCCCCCAACCAACAATTTTTTTCAAACCACCTTTGCTCTGGAACACTCGTGTTTGGATGCAGAAGCCATGGAACGCTTAATAATTATGAGGGGGAGGGAGAGAGAGACAGAGAGAGTGAGTGAGTGAAGAGAGAGAGAGGGAGAGAGAGAGAGAGAGAGAAAAGAGGAGAGAGAGAGAGAAGAGAGAGAGAGAGAGAGAGAGAGAGAGAGAGAGAGAGAGAGAGAGAGAGAAATTTTGATTATTTTTATTTTATTTATTCTTTTATATCGAGGATAATGGAATAAGCACTTATGTGCTTTTTTACCTCCAGTCCCCGTGTGTATGCGGTTTTGTAAATTCTGCCATCTGTTCCCATGGGCACACAATGGCCTACTCTTACGAAAAGCGTAACAGGATTTAACGTGTGCGCAAGATGTTCTGCGTGCGTTCCCACACGGGGCCTCGGTTTATAGTCTCATCCAAGGACTTTATAGTCTCATCGAAGGAAGAGAAATAAGAGAGAGAGAGAGAGAGAGAGAGAGAGAGAGAGAGAGAGAGAGAGAGAGAGAGAGAGAGAGAGAGAGAGAGAGAGAGAGAGAAAGAGAGAGAGAGAGCGCGTCAAGTCAAGCCAAAAACATTTTAATCATCCCATGAAGGGCAATTACAATACTAACAGGCAGATTGTTACGTATCATAATCTCCAGAAACACTATAAAAAAAAGCTACATTTGATATTGGTTAAAACATTCCAAGAAAGCTTCAAATAAAAATGTCTCGAACACAGAGAGACAGAGACACATATAGACAGAGAGAGAGAGGAGAGAGAGAGAGAGAGAGAGAGAGAGAGAGAGAGAGAGAGACATAGACAGACAGACAGACAGATACACACAAACAGAAACTATATAAAAAAAACACAAAACAGAAACCCAGAGACAGACACACACATACAGAAAGACAGAGAACCAGGAACTAGACATAGAGAGGAGAGAGTGTCTAAATTATTCCAAAATCACAGATGAGAAATACCCAAGAATTGATCCCACTACCCCAGATGTTCTAGGACTTCATTGACGTCAGCTACAGTTGTACAGAAAGGGACCAAGACCCCCCCCCCCCCCCACAACCCCCCCCCCCCCCTCCACGCTCTCCCCCCCACCCCTCATTGCCAGTCTGGGGCATAGTCGTTTTCTCCAGGGTTGTCTACCCCTGTCCGTGATCTGACTTTATTATAAAGCAAGAAAGTGAAATCAGCTGGTGGAGGGATATTGTGTGACGTCAGAGGGTGTGCTATTTGGGGCCAACCAATCCCTGTGAGGTAATCAGAGGCAGAAACTATGTTTCTAAAATGGAAACATACAGCCATTTTCGGAAGCAAAAGATTGTGTGTAAATTGATTATATGGTGGGATTTCTTTTTATTATTTTGGTATGCTATTTCTGTTCGTCCACCTCTCCCTCTTTCTGTCTTGGTCGTTCTGTGTGTCTGTCTCTCTTTCTTTTTCTGTTTGTCAGTCTCTCTCTCTGCCTGTGTCTGTTCATTTGTCTGTCTGCCTGTGTGCTTCTTTTTAAATCTCTCAACCCCCCCCCCCTCTCTCTCTCACACACATACATACATACACACACACTGAGTCTCCCCCCCCCCCTCTCTCTCTATTTTGGCCAGTACATAAACACACCTATTCAAGAAGTCATTTGTGTTTCTGGTTTTCTGCCCTTTGCTTGCTAAGAATAACAGGTTTCATATTTCACTTTTGCAATGTGAGAGCAAAGTTGATTTGAACAGTTTGGTGGGGGTGGTGTTGTGTGTGTGTGGGGGGGGGGGGGGATGGTGAGAAAGAGAGAGTGAGAGAAACAGAAGCAGAGAGAGGGACAGGAACAGAGAGAGAGAGAGAGAGAGAGACGCTTTGACGCTTTGACCAATTTATTGTCATTGCCCAAAGTGGCCTATTGACAAGGGGGGTTATACACGACTTTCTTTTGTAAATACAAACAAATACAAGAAAAATCACATGATGCATTTAACGTAACGAAAACCAAAAAACCAAAAATGAGCTCTTATGAACGGATACGACTTTAAGTTGTGACGTAAACTCAGTTTCAAAATGAACACAAAGTAATAACAAGGATGAACAATAAGAACCAATAAGCAATAACTAAAATAATGAAAAGAACATTCTAGAATGCTATATTAGACCATCCATTGACACTGTATGTGAAATTTTCAAAAAATATTCTTGCTGGAGACTACAGCGTAATTATAAATGTTTCTTTATGTGTTTCACAAATTGCTGGAGTTTACATAATATAAATGTTACTTTAGTTTAGTCACAAATGTTAAGCTAATTGGAACTTAGCTGTAATTGTCTTAATTTCAGTGCTTCAGCAATAAACTTTGCAACCGATTTGATCACAATATCATCATCGGACGATAAGATAGAAAAAATATCTTGCCTTCGGAAAGCTTCTAGATTGAGAACACCACAGTTTTCACGTATGGAAACATATGATTGACAATGAAACAGGAAATGCACTTCATCATCAAGATATAAACCACACATAGGGCATGGGAACTGTGTGGACGTCTCAGGTTGAAACCATCTTTTGTTTGCATTGAAGCCCAGTGTTCTTAGTCGAAATCTTGCATAAATTAGTCGATGCCATTTGTCAGTGACTATTCGAAGATACTTTTCAGCTTGAAAAGCACACTTAAACGAAAAAAACCAGCAGTATTTATCTTTACTTTCCATGTCCGAGTGCCAATTTTGTTTAAATGAACAAATAAGTCTGTCTTTCAATTCAGAAATAAACCCATGCTCGCTACCTACTTCCTGAGACAACCACACGATTCCAAAACCATGTTCTGATAAAAACTTTTTAACTTGATATGCCCAATTCTTCTTACCCAGCTCCATTTGTATAACCATCATGTCATAAGACTGCCTACATAAACGTGACCCTGGAAGTTTCAGTAGTTTTAGCCAGTATTTAATACACTTAACAGACGTTCTGATGTTTAAAGGATATCTTCCCGTTTCTCCATATAGTACAGTATTTGACGAATGGATTGGGACATTTAAGAAACGTTTGATAGCATATGTATGTATTTTTTCTATTTGTGGATTAACAGTAAGTCCCCATATTTCAGATGCATATGTAAGTAAAGGTTCTATTTGAACATCAAACAATTTCCAAAATAAAGAACAATCTACTGAATTCAGCTTTCGTAACGTTTTTAAGATTTCGATTACACCTTTTTTCCCTTTCCTGCAACATTCACGCCATGCAACATTCAAACTTAGCTTCGTTGAAAATGTCATCCCTAGGTACTTATAAGAATTCACGACTTTCACTTCAGCATTTCCATAAAACCATTTTTCACGCACTGATAAATGTCCACCCATTCTAAAAATCATGATGTTCGTTTTTTCCATATTGACTGATAAATCTAGGCGATCTGCCTCTTCCTTTAATATATCTAGCTGGTTTTGTAAACCTGTAATTTGGGGGTAATATGATTCCTTCAGTGCTCTGACTTTGTCCGTCCCTCCGTTTGTCTGCCTGTGACTGACACACACTCACTCACACACATACACACACACACTCTCTCTCTCTCTCTCTCGCTCACTCTGTCACCTTCTCTCATATACACACACATACACACACATACACACACATGGTTGCTCTCTCTCTCTCTCTCTCTCTCTCTCTCTCTCTTTTGTAAACCTAGTACCGTTAACTGTTCCGATTTTTTAAAGAGTAGGCCATTGTGTGCTAGTGGGAACAGATGACAGAATTGACAAAAGAGGAGAGAGAGAGAGAGAGAGAGAGAGAGAGAGAGAGAGAGAGAAAGAGACACAGGTAGATACACATACACAGGGAGGGGAGAGAGAGAGAGAGAGAGAGAGAAGGAGAGAGAGAGAGAGAGAGAGAGAGAGAGTTGTCTTATTCCAAAAATCTAATTACAAATGGAAAAACAAAAAATTGATCCCCCTACCCCAGATATTTTTAGGACTTTATTGATGTCTGCCACACTTGTACAGAAAACGGCCAAGAACCCCCCACCCCCACCCCCCCTCCTCCCTCCCCTGTGTTGCTATTCTGAGGCCTGCTGGCCATTCTCTCCAGGGTTGTCTACCCCTGTCAGTGCTCTGACCCAATCACAAAGCAGAAAAATGAAATCAAGGGTGGAGGGATATTGTGTGACGTGAGAGGTGGTTTATAGGGAGCCAGCCAACCAATCACTGTGGATGCGATCATCATCACGTACAGGAACTATGTTTCTGCAGTGGGCGAAGTTATTTCTGGTGCAAGAAAGAAGAGAGAAAGAAAGTGTGAGAATTGATTTTAAGGTTTCTTTGTCTTTTTGGTTTTAAAAAAATGTTTTCTGTTTGTCCAGCTCTTTCTCTACTCTCTTACCTTTCTGTCTCTGTTTTTATTTTCTGTCTGTCAGTTTTGTCTGTCCCTGTCTTCTCTCTCTCTCTCTCTCTCTCTCTCTCTCTCTCTCTCTCTCTCTCTCTTCTCTCTCTCTCTCTCTCTCTCCTCTCTCTGTTATGAGACTATAAACTGAGGCCCCATGTGCTAATGCACGCAGAACATCTTGGCACACGTTAAATCCTGTTCCGATTTTTTAAAGAGTAGGCCATTGTGTGCTAGTGGGAACAGATGACAGAATTGACAAAACTGCATACACAGGGGACTGATTGTAAAAAAATCACATAAGTGCTTATTCCATTATTCTCGATATAAAAGAATAAAATAAATAATCTATCTCTCTGACTCTGTCTCTCTGTTTCTTTCATTCTTGCCCATTTTGGCCACTTTAATGAACATATCTATCAAAGAATTTGATTATTTAATGCAGAAATAGTAGTGGAGGAAAACAAGTGCTTGAACTGGATTATGTGGATACCTGGCCTTACTGCTTACTGAGAGTAATACTTTAATAGCATGTCTTCTAGACTGTGAGTGCAGAGTTGATTTGAACAGTTTGGGGAGAGAGAGAGAGAGAGAGGAGAGAGAGAGAGAGAGAGAGAGAGAGAGAGAGGAGAGAGAGCAACCATGTGTGTGTATGTGTGTGTATATGAGAGAGAGTGACAGAGTGAGCGAGAGAGAGAGAGAGAGAGTGTGTGTGTGTATGTGTGTGAGTGAGTGTGTGTCAGTCACAGGCAGACAAACGGAGGGACGGACAAAGTCAGAGCACTGAAGGAATCATATTACCCCCAAATTACAGGTGGAAACACCAAGAATTGATCCCACTGCCCCAGATGTTTAATGACTTCATTGGCGTCTGCCCACGGTTGTACAGAAAGAGGCCAAGAACCCCCATCCACACCCACCCCACCCACCCTATCCTCCCCTTTCTTCTTGTTGCCATTCTTAGGCCTGGTCATTTTCTCCAGGGTTGTCTTCTCCCCCCCCCCCCCCCCCCCCCCCCTGTCAGTGCTCTTACCCCAATCACAGAACAGAAAGGGAAATCAGCCGGAGGATTCTGTGGGTGGATAATAAAATGGAAATTTGGGTTTTTTCCTTAAATGGATAAACTTATTTTGGTCCCCAAAAAAAAAAAAAAAGTGGAATTATTTTTAGGGTTTCTTTGTTGGTGGTGTGTGGTGTGTTGTGTGTGTGTTGTGTTTCCCCTTTTGTTTATTTCTCTCTTTTTTCTGTTGTTCACTTTTGGGATGTATATATTTGTTGTTTTTCCCAAAGATTACCCAAATAAAATACTGTAATTGTCATTCTGTTTGTTTGTGTCTATGTTTTTTTCTCTATCTTCACCCGCCTCTCTCTCCCCTACACTTTTCCTCTCTCTCTCTCTTCTCTTCTCTCTTTCCCCTACACTTCTTTCTCTCCTAACACCAAACTCTCTCTCCCCTTTTTTCCCCTCTCCTCCCTCCCTTAAAACCTTAACTCTCAATCCCATTCATTTTGCTTTTTTGAGGGGAAAAAGCAATTCTAAGGAAAAAAATTGCCCCCCTTTAAAAAAAAGGGGTATTTTGAGCAGTGTCCTTCACACAGGAGACGGGTGATAATTATAACGGAGCATCTTCCTACTAGCTAACAATGAAACGTTCATGGTAATGCATAACAGCATGCGTGAATAAATGTTTCTGACGTTTTTCCTTTTTTTTTAATATTTCAAGCAGTTTCATATTACACAACCCCCCCCCCTGAAAAAACAAACAAAACAAAACAAAACTTACGTTTGCCTAAAACAGAGAGAGAGTTTTGGTATGAGATTTCATAATGGTCCACTTCTTCATTAATATCTCTAGCTCTGTGTGTGTGTGTGTGTGTGTGAGAAAAAGAGGAGAGAGAGAGAGAGAGAAAGGGGGTTTGGGGCCTCTTCTCTCCCTCTCTCTCTCTCTCTCTCTCTCTCTTACCACACACACGACAGAGCTAAAGAATTAATGAAGAAGTGGCCATTATGAAAATTTTACGAAAATGCCCCCGTCCCCTTCGTTTTCACAGGTAGTAGTAGAAATGAAACCCCCATTTGGAGCAAAGAGATTATTTTGCGATTAGAGTTATTGTGGTGTTGAGAGAGCAACAAATAAGATTGAGAAAGGACAGAGAAAAAAAACAGAAAAAAAGAAAGAAGAGACAGACAAAAAAAGGATAGTGAGGAAACAAAGGAAAAAACAAACATTGGTCAATGTTATGTAAGGTCCTTTACAAAAAAAAAGAGAAACT
>CM054159.1:9799091-9821944 GCA_028751875.1 Rapana venosa | reverse complement strand
GTGTTTGTGTGTGGTGTGTGTGTTTGTGTGTGTTTGTGTTTTGTGTTTGTGTGTGTGTGTGTGTTTGTGGATGTTTGTGGATGTTTGTGGATGTGTGTTTTGTGTGTGTGGTGAGAGAGATAGAAAAACAGACAGAGAGGGATGTTAAGGAATGTGTGTGTGTGTGTGGGTGTGTGTGTGTCCATGCGTGCGGGTGCGTGTGTATGTGTGTGTTAGGGAGTTGATGGTGTGTTGTGTGATAATTAGATAGATAGAGAGAGATTGATTGATTGATAATCTTTGATTGATAATCATTTATTCCCAAAGGTTAAATAGAGAGAGAGAGAGAGAGAGAGAGAGAGTGAGAGAGAGAGAGAGAGAGAGAGAGAGAAGGGGGGGGGGGGGGGGCTAAAAGGAAAATTAGTAAAAACTTAACAGATTGTAGAACAACCGAATAAAAAAAAAAAAGTAAAAACTTAACAGATGGTAGAACAACCGAATAAAAAAACAAACCGAAAAAAAAGCAGACGATTACATTTAATAAAAGTTCATCAACCTTAAAGATTAAGAAACTGAAACATGACTATGCACAAGCAGTTCTTAGATAACAAATAAAACCTTGTTATTCTCTCTCTCTCTCTCTCTCTCTCTCTCTCTCTCTCTCTCTCTCTCTCTCTCTCTCTCTCTCTCTCTCTCTCTCTCTTTCTCTCTCTTTCTCTCTGTATGTATGTGTGTGCGTGTGGGCGCGCGCGAGTGAGTGTGTGTGTGTGTGTGCGTGCGTGCGCGTGTACTTTCTTTAATTTAACGTCTGTTCACTCAAAGTGATATCAGACCCCCCAAATATCACATTTTAGAGAACATGTGTGTTGTGTTGTGTTGTGTGTGTGTAGCGCGCGCGCGCGCGAGCGTGTATATATGTCTGTTAATGTGTGTGTGCGCGCGTGCGTGCTGTATGTGTTTTTTCTTTGTGTGTGTGTGTGTTTGTTTGTGTGTGTGTGTTTGTTTGTTTGTGTATGTGTGTGTGTGCGCGTGCGTGCGTGCGTGTGTGCGTGCGTGCGTGTGTGCATGCGCGTGTGCGTTTATAGAAAATACTACAAAATCTGGAAGCTAAAGTTGGAGCGAGGCTTGTGCTTGGTAACAGAGTAGAAGGGAAGTAACCTGTATCTTGAGAGATCAGTTATGCCCCTTAGAAACCCATTGCACTGGGTTTATTTTCGTTGTTCGTTTATTGATTGTTGTTGGTGGTGGTGGTGGTTTTTCATTCTTCGGCTAGAGCTCCGACGTTCACCAGTGATGAGATTTTGGTGTATGCGGCCGTCTTTCTCGCCTCAACATTTAGGTATCCGCATTCCGACTTCGTGGAAGCATTTCTCTATAATGGATTAGAAAGACTGCACCTGCAGGAGTCAGGATGGCCGAGCGGTCCAAGGCGCTGCGTTCAGGCCGCAGTCTGGTTCTCCAGGTATGGGTTCGAATCCCTCTTCTGACATCTATTTTAGTTTGACTTTCTTTCTTTTGGTCCCCACTCCCTCTCTATCTGTCTGTCTGTCTGACTGTATTTTTTGTTGTTGTTGTTGTTGATGGTGGTGATTTTGAAGGGGGTGGGGTGGTGTGTTTTGGGGGAGCTAGAGGTGCATTGAAATGGCCAACTGCTTGATGAGCATGCACCTCCTACTGACCATCGCCTCCCTGACAGACCCTGTGCGCCATGGTATACCCAAGACATCTTGATAGCGAAGCGCAAACGCCGGCAACTAGAACGGCAGTGGCGGAAGTCAAAAACCGAAATCAACAAACAGCTTTTCCGAAAACAAATAAACAAAGTCAAACTCTTAATCCATTCAGCAAAGACAGACTACTACTCTTCCCAAGTTCTCTGTGCTACATCCATAAAACCTCTTTTTTCCCTCACCTCAAATCTCCTTGGATCTGCAAAAACAACTCCTCTGCCTAACACCCACAGCCTGTCTGAACTTCCTTCCATATTCTGCCTTCTTTTCAGACAAAGTTCGAAACATAACGCTCCAGACTGGATCAGACTCAATTCCAGCCTGCGCCTCCTGATCCCCAGTTCACTGGCACTCCTCTCTTTTCCTTCCATCCCACAAGTGAAAAAGAAATCATGACAATTCTGAAGGAAATGACTATAAAATCATGCGACCTTGATCCCATACCTGCTCCTGTTTTCTCACAATGCCTTCCACAACTTGTACCTATTATCACTAAAATAGTAAACTCATCTCTTGTGTCAGGAAATTTTCCATCAGCTCTTAAAACAGCAATAGTCACACCTCTACTGAAAAAGCACGACCTCGATCCCAACATAGGCCTGTCTCAAACTTACCCTTTGTCTCTAAAGTACTAGAAAAAGTCGTTCTCAAACAGCTCAACAGTCACCTTCATTCCAATGATCTCCTTCCCACTTTTCAATCTGCCTATCGCCCCAACCACAGCACCGAAACCACCCTAGTCCACACTTTAGATACACTTCTACTTGCTTCTGATGCAGGAAAAATCTCCCTCCTCACTCTTCTTGGCTTATCTGCCAGCCTTTGATACCATAGATCACTCAATTCTTTCTTTCTCGCCTCCAAAATACGTTGGTATTAACGGCACAGCCCTCACCTGGTTTACTTCATACCTCACAGACATGTTCCAGAAAGTTATTGTAAACAAATTCAATCAAAACCTGTCAAAATGGAATGTGGAGTCCCGCAGGGATCAGTCCTGGCCCTGTTCTCTTATACTCTCTACACTGCTCCACTCTCACATATAATAAACAACCACCATATTGATCATCATTTCTATGCCGATGATACTCAACTTCAGTGCAGTGATACTGTTGAAAACTTGCCTTCCCTCCTGACAAATATGTCCTACTGCCTTCAAGACATTCAAAACTGGATGACTCAGAACAAGTTACAACTTAATGCCGATAAAACCGAAGCCATACTCATAGGGACCCAACATAAACTTTCCTCTATCGCAAAAACTTCAATAGAAATCGGCAATACGTCAGTTTCTTTGTCCAACTCTGTGAAGTATTTAGGAGTAGTTCTTGACAACACACTCTCTATGAAAAAATTCATCACCCAGACCTGCCAGTCTTGCTACTATCAATTACGGCGCATAAGCGCGATTCGCAAGTATCTGTCCACTGATGCAACTTCCAAGCTTGTCACATCTCTCATTCTTTCGCGTTTAGACTACTGTAATTCTATTTTGGCTGGCCTACCAGCATCATCTATCCACTCTCTTCAACGCATACAAAACTCTGCAGCTCGACTGGTCCTAAGAAAGAAAAAATCTGAACACATCACTCCTCTTCTGCGATCTCTTCACTGGCTGCCTGTCTCACAAAGACTGGAGTATAAAATCAATACCTTCTGTTTCAAACGTCTCCACAAATCTGCACCCTCTTATCTCTGTAACTGTCTTTATCTGTACACTCCATCCCGTTCTCTTCGTTCAGCCGCAGATACTTTGTGCTTTCGAACACCCATATTCAAACAAACCACTGTTGGCCGTCGCTCCTTCTCTGTTTCTGGTCCATCCACCTGGAATGACCTCCCTCTTTCACTTCGCCAAAAGCCTTCACTTGATACCTTCAAATCCAGCCTCAAAACACACTTATTTCCTACCTGAGACTTTCCCCCCAAATATCTGTCCCTAATTTTCAACAGCATCTTTCACCTTCTAAGTGTTGTTCCGAGTGTGTGTGTGTGTGTGTGTGTGTGTGTGTGTGTGTGTGTGTGTGTGTGTGCGTGTGTGTGCGTGCATGCGTGCATACGTGCGCGCGCATGGTTTTTGAAATCTGTTGTTCATTATGTTTAAGGAGAGTTGCATGCCTGTAAATGATTGAGTGCAAGCGCTTCGATGTTTTTTTTTTACAAGATTCAGCGCTATATAAATTCCATATATTATTATTATTATTATTATTATTATTATTATTATTATTATTATTATTATTATTATTATGAAATGGTGATGACTGAATCATGTATATTTAGTGGCTTAAAAATTTATCAAGCTTTTTGTTTTATTCATACATGCTCGCTTACTGTTTCCACCCTCTTCCAGCCCCCAGTACTTAAACTAATTATCCTTTCATTATTCATTTATGCACATCTATTTGTAATATGCATGGATAAGCAAAAGGGATAGATAAATAGATAGACAAATACAAAAAAATACTACAAGCATAAAAGAAAAAGTACAGGTATTTAAGTACAAGCCCTTCATTACTACAAAATTTCTTTGAAAATAGGAAAAAACTCAAAACCAAACATTTACAACAACTGGAAATCTATAGAATATTTTTGGTGTTACTCGTACAGCCCTTACCTGGTTTAGTTCATACCTTACTGACGGATTCCAGACAGTCACAGTAAACAAGATTCAGTCAGTACCTGCAAGATTGGAATGTGGAGTTCCTCAGGGATCTGTTCTGGGCTCTGTTCTTTTCACCCTCTACACTGCTCCACTGTCACATATAATTAACCGCCATCAGATCAACCATCATTTTTATGCAGATGACTCTCAGATTCTAAGCAGCGACACTCCTGAAAATCTGCCTTCTCTCTTTACAAATATGGCCCACTGCTTTCAAGATATCCAAAATTGGATGATACATAACAAATTACAGCTAAATGCAGATAAAACGGAAACCATGCTTGTAGGGACCAAACACAAACTCTCTTCCATCACAACAGCTTCAATACAACTTGGCAATGCATCAGTCCCTTTATCCACTGCTGTGAAGTATCTAGAGGTCATTATCGACAACACACTCTCTATGCAAAAATTCATCACCCAGGCCTGCCAGTCCTGCTTCTATCAATTACGGCGTATTAGTGGAATTCGAAAGTACCTGTCCACAGATGCAACATCCAAACTTGTTGCGTCTCTCATTCTTTCACGTCTGGACTATTGCAATTCTCTGTTGGCTGGTCTGCCAGCATCATCAATCCAATCCCTTCAACGTATACAAAACTCTGCAGCTCGACTAATCCTCAGAAAGAAAAAATCTGAGCATATTACCCCTCTCTTGCAATCTCTCCACTGGCTGCCTGTGCCACAGAGAGTAAACTATAAGATCAGTACCCTCTGTTAAAATGTCTTCACAAAACAGCACCCGCCTACCTCTGTGAATGTCTTCACTTGTACACTCCTTCTCGTTCTCTCCGCTCTGTTGCAGATACCTTGTCCTTACGAATACCTAGATTCAACCAATCCACCATCGGCCGTCGCTCTTTCTCAATTTCTGGTCCATTGATGTGGAATGATCTCCCTCTCTCTCTCTCCACCAAAAGCCTTCTTATGACACTTTTAAATCCAGTCTCAAGACACATTTATTTCAAACCTAAGATTTTCCTCTCCTGCCTCATCTCATAGCTTTTCCTGCCTTCAACAGCCAAGACTCTATTGCCCTGGCAGGGTGTGGGACCTGTGTGTGTGTGTGTGTGTGTGTGTGTGTGTGCGTGCGTGCACATTTGGACTTGATGGAACTATTACTTGTTACTGGTTGTATGACTGTGTAAGAATGAGTTGAGTGCAAGCGCTTTGATTTGTCTCTGCAAGATATAGCGCTATATAAATTCCATTTCTTCTTTTATATATGTATGTAGATTATATATATATATATATATATATATATATATATATATATATATATATATATATATATATATGTATGTATGTATGTAGATATATATATATATATGTATGTATGTAGATATATATATATATATATATATATCTTCATGTCTCAAACCATCTCTGCAGACACTGAACTAAGCACTCAATTTTGCTGTGATAAGGACAGGTGAGTTGTTAGGATACTACCTTGCGTAAAGCAATATTCGATAAGCAACAACTGACTGAGGACATGAGGAATTGTATAACTGGCTATTTAATAATGTTCTCTTTTCTATCACTTTCTTTGCTTTTTTTGTTACCTTTCCTATCCTATCTCTTGCTTATTGTTTCCCTTCCCAGTCCATTCGCCTGCCTTTTTTTTATCAAGCAAATCTTGCACATATTCTTGTTTTCCCGAAGTCGGAATGCGGCTACCTTGATTGTGGACAAAAAAACCCAAACGGTCGCATACGCAAAAACCTCATCATTGGTGAACCTCGAAGCTTTAGCCGAGGAACAAAAACAAAACAAAACAAAACAAAACAAAAAAACAAGAAAGAAAAAAGATATGCAGGTAGATCATTGAACAAGAGGTAACTCCTTTGTAGAAAGAAAACATAATCGACAGTTTAAATGCCAATAACCCCCAAACTTCCCCCCCCCATCCACTAGCTTTCGAGGGTGGTCGGGTGCTACCCTTTCGGAGAGAGATAAACCCAAGCCCCGGGGTTTTTTGTACACATTTGGTGCACGTAAAAGAACCCGAGAGAAAAAAGGGGGTTTTACTTGCCCCCCAGAAAGCTTTTGAAAAACGCCCTCTCATGGGAAACAAATACACACGATATTTTTGTTTTTAAAGGGGTGTGTGTGTGGGCCGCGCGCGCACGCGCAGTGCGTGCGGCGGGTGTGTATGTGTTTTTGTTGTTTTGTTGCTTCAATTTTTAAGTCTGTTCACTTTTAGGTTAAAAGAGAGAAGAAGGGAGAGAGAGGGGAGAGAGAGAAGAGAAGAGAGAAGAGAGGAGAAGAGAGAGAGAGATGCGGTGTGATGTTTGTGGCACACTCGGCGGTCGTGATGTGATGTATGTAGTCCGGGTTTGGTGCGCGCGTCGTGTTGTGTTAAATTGCGCGAGGGGGCGCCGCGATGCTGTTAGTATGTATTATGTATATGGCGCGCTCCTGCGTGGGGACGCGTGCGTAAGTAATATGATGTGTGTATTGAGAAAGAAGGAAAAAGAGGAAGTGTGACATCTAATATAGTTTTTTTTCTTTTTTCCACCGACCCCGAGGGGATGTGGTCAAGCTCTTTGAGAGAGGGAAAGGGGGTAGGGGGCGGGTGGGGGGTGGGGTGGGGGGGGTACTTGTCTGACCTTACTGACCCAACAACATTACAACTTCCACATCAACTTTGTCACCAAGTCATGAGTGTGGACACTATAGAACAGCAGAAGCCTTGGCAATGTTTAATAAAAATACAGAGAGACAGAGAGAGAGAGGAGAGAGAGAGAGAAGAGAGGAGAGAGAGAGAGAGGAGAGAGAGGGAGAGAAGGAAGAGAGAGAGAAGAGGAGAGAGAAGAGGGAAGGAGGGAGAGGAAGGGGGAGGGAGAGGGAAGGAAAGAGAGGGAGGGAAGGAAGGAGGGAGAGAGGGGGAAAGAGGGGAGAGGGGAGAGAGCGAGAGGGAGAAGGAGAGAGAGGGAGAGAGAGGGGAGGGAGGGAGGGAGAGGAGGTAGGTGGAGAAAGAGAGAATAGGGGAGAGAGAGAGAGAGAGGAAGGAAGAAAGAGGGAGAGAGAGGTGGAGAAAGACGGAGAGGAGGAAGAGAGGATATATATATATATATATATATATACATACAGAGCAATGGCGGGGATGGGTGAGAGGGGGTAGAGAGAACTCAAAACTCGAATGTTTTTATGAGAGTAAGTGCATGAGCCAGAGGCTTCTTTACACCAGGCCTTCATGGAAAAAAAGAGGAAAACAAACATGAGGAAATCTGTAACATATACACACAACCAGGAGCGAGAGAGAAAAGAGAAGACAGAGAGAGAGAGAGAGAGAAGAGAGAGAGAGAGAGACCACAGAGAGAGACACAGAAGAGACACAGAGAGAGAGACTGGCTTGCGCGGGCGGCGTGCACACACACACACACACACACACACACACACACACACACACACACACACACACACACACCACACACACACACACACACACACACACACCCCCCACCCCACACAAAACACATACACACAAACACCACCACACAAACACACACCCCCCACAACCCCCCCCCCCCTACACACACAAACACACACAAACCCCCTACACCCACACACACACACACACACACACACAAACACACACACACACACACACACACTCACACAACGCACGCACACGCACACACACACACAAACACACACACTCACACACACACACACACACACACACACACACACACACACACACACACACTCACTCACTCACTCACTCACTCACTCACATACGTCAAAATACGGCAAGTCTGCCCTTTCAAGTTGACCGGGCAGATTGTAATGAAAGTTCTCTCCTTAATAACTCACAAGATACCGCTTCCGAGGCTCGAACCCACAACTTCATGGATGGCAGTCAGAATGCTCTGTCCACTCAACCACAGAGTCTGTCTGTCTGTCTGGCCAGGTCAGGTCAGGTCAGGTCAGGGCAGGTCAGGTCAAGTCTGAAATGGTGGGTCATTGTCTGACCCCCCCCCCCCCAACCAACAATTTTTTTCAAACCACCTTTGCTCTGGAACACTCGTGTTTGTATGCAGAAGCCATGGAACGCTTAATAATTATGAGGGGGAGGGAGAGAGAGACACAGAGAGAGAGTGAGTGAGAGAGAGAGAGAGAGGAGAGAGAGAGAGGGAGAGAGAGAGAGAGAGAGAGAGAGAGAGAGGGAAATTTTGATTATTTTTATTTTATTTTATTCTTTTATATCGAGGATAATGGAATAAGCACTTATGTGCTTTTTTACCTCCAGTCCCCGTGTGTATGCGGTTTTGTAAATTCTGCCATCTGTTCCCATGGGCACACAATGGCCTACTCTTACGAAAAGCGTAACAGGATTTAACGTGTGCGCAAGATGTTCTGCGTGCGTTCGCACACGGGGCCTCGGTTTATAGTCTCATCCAAGGACTGTATAGTCCATCCGAAAGAAGAGAGAGAGAGAGAGAGAGAGGAGAGAGAGAGAGAGAAGAGAGAGAGAGAGAGAGAGAGAGAGAGAGAGGAGAGAGCGTCAAGTCAAGCCAAAAACATTTTAATCATCCCATGAAGGGCAATTACAATACTGACAGGCAGATTGTTACGTATCATAATCTCCAGAAACACTATAAAAAAAAAAGCTACATTTCATATTGGTTAAAACATTCCAAGAAAGCTTCAAATAAAAATGTTTCGAACACAGAGAGAGACAGAGACACATATAGACAGAGAGACAGACAGAGAGAGAGAGAGCGAGAGAGGAGAGGAGAGAGAGAGAGAGAGAGAGAGAGAGAGAGAGAGAGAGACGGACAGACAGACAGACAGATAACACACAAACAGAAACTTTAAAAAAAACACAAAACAGAAACCCAGAGACAGAGACACACACAGAG
Organism: Rapana venosa; assembly: GCA_028751875.1. Lineage (NCBI taxonomy): Eukaryota > Metazoa > Mollusca > Gastropoda > Neogastropoda > Muricidae > Rapana > Rapana venosa. Next base: position 9,812,702 of record CM054159.1, on the reverse strand, counting down.
ACAGATAACCAGAAACTAGACATAGAGAGGAGAGAGGGTCTAAATTATTCCAAAATCACAGATGAGAAATACCCAAGAATTGATCCACTACCCCAGATGTTCTAGGACTTCATTGACGTCAGCTACAGTTGTACAGAAAGGGACCAAGACCCTCCCCCCCCTCCCCCACAACCCCCCCCCCCCCAACTGCCCTCCACCTCACCCCTCATTGCCAGTCTGGGGCATAGTCGTTTTCTCCAGGGTTGTCTACCCCTGTCCGTGATCTGACTTTATTACAAAGCAGAAAGTGAAATCAGCTGGTGGAGGGATATTGTGTGACGTCAGAGGGTGTGCTATTTGGGGCCAACCAATCCCTGTGAGGTAATCAGAGGCAGAAACTAATGTTTCTAAAATGGAAACATACAGCCATTTTCGGAGGCAAAAGATTTGGTAAATTGATTATATTGGGATTTCTTTTTTTTTTTTTGGTATGCTTTTCTGTTCGTCCACCTTCTTCTTTCTGTCTTGGTCGTTCTTGTGTCTGTCCTCTTCTTTTCTTTTTGTCGTCTCCCCTCTCTTTTTGCTGGCCCCTGTTCATTTGTCTGTCTGCCTGTCTTTTTCTTTAATTCTCTCTCTCTCCTACACAACTGAGTCTCCCCCTGTCCTCTCTCTCTCCCTCCTCTTTTTTTGGGCCAGACAAAAAAAACCCCTATTAAAGAAGTCTTTTTGGTTTGGTTTTCTCCCCCTTTTGCTTCTAAGAAAAACAGGTTTCATATTTCACTTTTTGCAAGTGAGAGCAAAGTTGTTTTGAACATTTTGGTGGGGGGGGGGGTGGGGTGAAGAAAGAGTGAGAAAACAGAACAAGAGGGGGCGGACAAGAGACAGAGAGAGAAAAAAGAGAGAGAAAAAGAGACCAGGAATACACTTAAAAAAACGGGGAGAGAGAGAGAGGAGAGAGAGAAGAAGAGAGAGAGGAGAGAAGTTTTCTTATCCAAAAAACTAATTACAAATGGAAAACAAAACTTACCCCCCTTACCCCAGATTTTTTTGGGACTCTGATGTTTTCCCACACTTGTACAAAAAAGGGCCAAGAACCCCCCCCCCCCCCCTCCCTTTCCCTTTGGGTTTTGCTATTCGGGCCTCTGGCCATCTCTCCGGGTTTTTCTACCCCTGTCAGTGCTCGCCCCAATCACAAAGCAAAAAGTGAAATAAAGGGGTGGAGGATTTTTTGTGTATGTGGAGTGTTTTATAGGAGCCAACCAACCAATCATGTGGATGCGACACACACTGCAGGAACTTTTTTTGCAGGGGGGCAATTTATTTCTGGTGCCAGAAAGAAGAAGAAAGAAAGTGTGAAAATTTGTTTTAAAAGGTTTCTTTGTCTTTTTGGTTTAAAAAATGTTTCTGTTTGTCCAGCCTTTCTCTACTCTCTGACCTTTCTGTCTCTGTTTTTTTTTTCGTTGTCAGTTTTTCTGTCCCTGCTTCTCCCTCCTCTCTCCTCTCCCCCCTTCTTCCTCTCTCTCCTCCTCCTCTTTTTATGAACTAAAAACGAGGCCCCCATGTGCAATGAAACCCAGAACCTTGGCACACTTAAATCCTTTTCCCGTTTTTTTTAAAGATAGGCCATTGTGTGCTAGTGGGAACAGATGACAAAAATGACAAAACTGCATACACGGGGGACTGATTGAAAAAAAATCACATAATGCTTATTCCATTTTTCTGATAAAAAGAATAAAAAAAAAAATCATCTCCTGACTCTTCTCTCTTTTTCTTTCATTCTTGCCCATTTTGGCCACTTTAATGACAACATCAAAAAATTTTGATTTTTAATGCAAAAAGTATGGAGGAAAACAATGCTTGAACGGGTTTATGTGGATACCTGGCCTTCTGCTTACTGAAGTAAACTTTAATAGCAGTCTTCAGACGTGAGTCAGATTGATTTGAACAGTTTGGGGAAAAAGGAGAAGAGAGAAGAGGGAGAGAGAGAGAAGAGAGAGCAACCATTTGTGTATGGTGTGTATAAGAGAGAGTGACAGAGTGACGAAGAGAAAAAGAGAAAAGTGGTTTGTATGTGTGTGAGGATGGTGTCGTCACAGGCAACAAACGGGGGGACGGGCAAATCAACACTGAAGGAATCATATTACCCCCCAATACGTGGAAAAACCAAGAATTTTATCCCACTGCCCCAGATGTTTAAAGACTTTAAAATTTGGGGTCTGCCCACGGTTGACAAAAGAGGCCCAAAACCCCCATCCACACCCACCCCCACCCCCCTTTCCCCCCTTCTTCTTGTTGCCCTTCTTTGGCCTGGCATTTTCTCCAGGGTTTCTTCCCCCCCCCCCCCCCCCCCCCTGTCAGTGCCTTACCCAAACACAGAACAGAAAGGGAAAACGCACGGGAAAGGGTACTGTGAGGGAATAATCAAAGCCAAGTTTTTGTTCCTTAAATTGAACTTATTTCGGGGCCCAAAAAAAAAAAAAAAAGTGAGAATTATTTTAGGGTTTCTTTTTGTGTTTGTGTGGTGTTTTTGGGGTTGTTGTGTGTGTGTGTGGGTTTTACCTTCTGTCCTACTTCTTCTTTTTCTGTCTGTTCACTTTGGATTAATTTTTGTTATTCCAAAGATTATCACAAAAAACACGTAATTTTCATCGTCCGTCTCGTGCTATTCTTTCACTACTCTCACCCCCTCTCCTTTCCCCCACACCTTTCTCTCTCTCTCCTCCCTTTTCTCTTCTCTCGTTCTACACCTCCTTTCTCTCCTACACACACACACACTCTCTCTCCTCCTTCCCCTCTCTCTCCCCCTTACAACACTTAACTCTCTAATCCCCATTCACTTTTGCTTTATTCGATGGGGAAAAACAATCTAAGGACAATCCCCCCGTCATAAAAATGGGGATATTGACAGGCCCCCACACAGGGAAAGGGTTTTAATTAAACGGGGCATCTTTCCCACTAAAACTAAAATGAAACTTTTATGGGAAGCAAACCATGCGTGAATAAATTTCTGACGTTTTTCCTTTTTTTTTTAAAATTTTAAAAATTTCATATTACCAAAAAACCTCCCCCCCTAAAAAAAAAACAAAACAAAAAAAAAACTTTCGTTTGCCTAAAAAAGAAAGGGGAGTTTTTGGATGAGATTACATAAGGTCCACTTCTTCATTAATACTCAGCTTGGTGGTGGTGTGTGGAGAGAAGAGAGAAAAGAGAGAGAGAGAAGAGAAGAGAAGAGAGAGAGAGAGGGGAGAAAGGGGGGGGGAGCCTCTCTCTCTCTCCTCTCTCTCTCTTCCTCTCAACACACACAGACAGAGCTAAAGAGATTAATGAAGAAAATGGACCATTATGAAATCCAACCAAAACCCGCCCCAGTCCACTGTGGTTTTTACAGGAAATAGCAGAAATAGAACCCCCATTTGGAGCAAAGAGACTATTTTGCGATTAGAGTTAGTGTGTGTGTGTGTTTGTGTGTGTGTGTGTGGAAAGAAGAGAGAGAAAGAGAAGAGAGAGAGGAAAAGAAGAGAACAGGTAAGAAGAATCTTAATTTTATTTGGGGGAAAATAAAAAAGCACTCTTTTTGTTTTTTAATCCATCCCCAACAGACAAGAAAGAACAGACTGGAAAAACAAAGACGAGAAAGAGACAGACGGAGAACAGACGATCAGACAAAGGGGGAATATGAAGCAAGGAAAAAGAAAACTGTTGGTAAAAGTATGTCTACAGGTCCTTTACAAGAAAAAAGAGAAGTGATTGTAAATAAAACAAACTACAACAACAACCAACAGCTGATACTACTACCCTTCAAGTTACGTAACTTTTTTTGTTATGTTTTAATGGATGGGTGGTATAGAGGTAACGACCTACCTAGAAAGGGACAAGTCCATATTGAAAGAGTGAGGTGTTTCGATCCCCGTTTGGGCTCAAAACTTTTACCCCATCTTTTAGACCACATAGGGTTGGGTTGCTATTTTTCCAATGAGACCATAGGTCGGTGTTAAAAACAAAATTTTTACATGCAAAAAAACCCACAACAACAAAGAGCTGCCACTTGGCAAAATTCTGCAAAGAAAAGCCACCGACAAGGAAACCAAAAATTTGCAGACAGAAAAAAAGAAATAATAAGGGGTGGCGCTGCCCTTGGGGCATCCTCTCCCCGGGGGAGAAGCCGCAGAAAATCTCTATGACTTCGGGTGGTATGGGGTACAATAAAATGCTACCATTTTACCCAAACCCCCCAAACCAAACCAAATAGAAAAAGAAAACCTCTGAGTAACACTTTGTTGACATTCGGGGCAAATTCATTTCCTTTCCCCCCCCTCCACCCCCCCCCCCACCCCCCGTATTTGCCCCCCCTTTGCTCCATCTCACCCGTCTCTAACGCCCAAACTGGAAGAGCCCGTAGGGATACGTGCCCAGAGGCGTTATTTGGAGCCAAACCAAACAAAGCAAGGGAATCAACGCACGGGGCTAGTTCTTGAAATGGATTGGTCATTTCCGGCCAAAAATTGTGTAATGACTTCTGGTTTCTTTTTCTTTAGCCCTTCCTGTCCATGTTGTCTGTTTCATCAGTGTTCTGCATTTTTTTTTGAACTTGTCATCGCTGTTTTTTTTGGGTTTTCGTTTGCTGCCTGTCTACCACATCTTTTCCCATAATTTTGCCCAATTGCCCTTTTTTTCTACTTCCTCCTCTCTCCCTCTGGTGTCCCCCTTTCTCGTGTGTCCTCTCTCTGTGTCCTCTTTTTCCCGTGGCTCTTTTTCTGTGTCTCTCTCTCGTGTCCTCTTTTCCTTGTATCAGCTCTTGGTACCCACTTTAAAAAAAGCAGAAAATTTTAAAGGGAAGCACTTTTCCCGCAAATTGTTTTAAAAAAAAATTAGTGTGAACAAAACTAACCCCCAAAATTCTATTTTGAAACACCCCCCTCCCCTTCCCCCCCCATGGACAACAAAGGCCCTATCGGGATTTTAACTTCGTCAAAAAAGTTAAAGCAAAAATGAAACCGGACTTTAAAACAGATTAAAACACCACGTTAAAACCAACTCTTTGGGCGGTTTCTTTTACCAACGCTTTTTGCCGACTGTAAGGGGCAAAGAGGACGTTCAAAACGTGTAGGGAAACCACATCATACCTGCACTGAAAAAGTACATAAAAATCAATACTAGACCTTAAAGAAAACCTGTTTGTTCTACAAGAAAAGTACATGTTAACTCTTTTTTTACTTACTTACTTTCTTAATTTTTTATATCGAGGATAAGGAAATGCGCTTATTGCTTTTTTCGTCCAGGGCCCCCTGTGTAGCGGTTTTTAAATTTTGTCATCCGTTTCCCACCGGGGACACAAAGGCCTACTCTTACGAAAAGCGGGAAAAGGGGTTTAACGTGTCGCAAAAGTTCTGCGGCGTTCGCACAAAGGGGGCCTCGGGTTTTTAATCTCATCCCAAGGACTTTTGAGGGGAATGGAGTCTGCACTGATGTTAACTCCAGGAGAAAATATCCCCTTGAACGGGAATCGAACCCTGGTCGTCAGATTGCGAACGCAATGTTCTAACCACTAGGCTATCCCGTACCCCCCCCCCCCCCCCCCATTTATTTTAAATACCGAAGTCCCCCAAGTCTGAATGTAGCTACCTTAATGGTTCGTAAATAAGGTCGCATACACAAAATCTCGCATACCGGGACCTTGCAAGAACCAAAAAAAACCCTAAAAACACAACGAAAACCAGAACTGGAAGAATCGTCATCATCATCATCAGTCCCGACCGGCGGACGGAGGAGACACGAAAACATCTGGTAACCTCCCAACAAACCATCTCGGATCCTCGACTCTGCAGTATGCCGATCATTCATCCTGGTCCTCTCTGATGTTGCTCCATACATGACTTGTTCTGTCTTCCCCTCTTTCTGCCACCTTCGAGTTTTCCCTGCAGTAATTGAAGAAATAGCTTGGAATAAAGCCATGATATTTTTGGTTTGTTTATTTGCTTGTTCGTTTGGATGGTTATTGTTGTTGTTGTTTGCGTAAAGTGTACTTTAATACTTTAGTCCCAATTCTAGAGATAGGTATCATGCTTGAAAAACAACAAAGAAACAGATCGCTTAACTGAACACGCTGACAGGCATGCGCCAGTGATTTCTTTCTTCCTGTCTTCCTGTATCTCTCTATTTCTGTCTGTCAGCCTGTCTCTGTCTCTCCGTTGTCTGTCTAAATCTGTTATCGGTTGACTTTTGTTTGTGGTCAATTAAAGTGACATGATTCACAGTTTCGTAGCTTTAACATTTTGTTGCTGACTTTGTTATTGGTTTGTTCATTTATCATTATGTGATGCGCTACTTGTGCACTATGTACTAAGGCAAGATGAGTTATTATTATTATTAATAATTTTTATGAAAACCAATGTCATACACTTCTTGTTTCTGTTGGTTGTTTAGTCTCTGTCTTGGTTCGGTCAGAATCTCTCTGTTTTAAAATTTTGTTTTTTTCTCCTCCAAAATATTCTTCCATCCCACTTTAGACAAAATTCTGAATGTCAAGCTTAAAGGTTGAGCAGAAGATCTTTGAACTATTAAGGCTAATTCCTCTCCATAAGAACAAGTGTCCTGATTTGAATTTTAACGTTTTGAACAGTGTCTGTAATGGCGACCAGGAAGATCGTTACATTTACACAAGGAAAAACCGATATAGTGTGCATGAGAGTTTGATTTTTATAAAACGAGCTACGTGAAGTTGTTAGTTAAATGTGTCAATCGCTTGTTGCCTATTATCTTGACTCAGACAATTGTGTCCGTTAATGTGGTATTTGAATGACAATGTGCTTTTGTGTGAAATAGAATAACAACAACATCAACAGCAACCACAGCAACAAAACCAGCGCTGTATTTGTAATAATACAACATGATGTCTGAAGAGAATGGTCGAAGATTTGTTACTGTAGAGTGCGGCAATAAGCTATTCAGCATAGAAAGGACAGAGCACAGTGTTAAATAGGTAACGATCATTCGAAGACATCTGATGGCTGTATTGAAGATTGTACAGATTAGTATGGAAAATGCTTTTAGAGTTATAAAAGAACCCTTTTTGGGGAAAGGTTATTCTAAGGAATGAAATCTGAATGGGAGAAAAATAGGCCTTACCTAGGTATGGAAAAAAACCGATTTGTCAAATAGTTGTCGAAACACACAACACACACAAAACACACACACACACACACACACACACCACACACACACACACACACACACACACACACACACACACACGTAAAAGAAGTGCTTGAGAGCTTATTCCATTATCCTCGAAATAAAAGATTAAGTAAATAAAAAACCCCAGTAAGATTTATTTATTTATTCTTTTATATCGAGGATAATGGAATAAGCGCTTATGTGCTTTTTTACGTCCAGTCCCCGTGTGTATGCAGTTTTGTAAATTTTGTCATCCGTTCCCACCGGCACACAATGGCCTACTCTTACGAAAAGCGGAACAGGATTTAACGTGTGCGCAAGATGTTCTGCGTGCGTTCGCACACGGAACCTCGGTTTATAGTCTCATCCGAAGGACTTTTGAGGAGAGTGGAGTCTGCACTGATGTTAACTCCAGGAGAAAATATCCCCTTGAACGGGAATCGAACCCGGGTCGTCAGATTGCGAACGCAATGTTCTAACCACTAGGCTATCCTGTCCCCCCCCCCCCCCCCCCCCCCCATTTATTTTAAATACCGAAGTCCCCCAAGTCTGAATGTGGCTACCTTAATGGTTCGTAAATAAGGTGGCATATGCAAAATATCACCATTGGTGAATACTGGGGGTCCTTGCAAAGGAAAAAAAAAAAACCCCGAACAAAACGACAAATACTGAAGAATCCATGAACATTGAAGAAATCATGTCATCTGAGCGCTTTGATTTGTTGCTTTACAAGATTCAGTGCTATATAAATTCCATACATTATTAAATAGCTTGGAATAAAGCCATGCTATTTTTGGTTTGTTTGCTTATTTTCTTGTTTGTTTGGATGATTATTGTTGTTGTTGCTGTTTGCGTAAAGTGTACTTTAATACTTTAGTCCCCAATTCTAGAGATAGGTATCTTGCTTGAAAAACAACAAAGAAACAGATCGCTTAACTGAACACACTGACAGGCATGCGCCAGTGATTTCTTTCTTCCTGTCTTCCTGTATCTCTCTACTTCTGTCTGTCAGCCTGTCTCTCTCTCTCCGTTGTCTGTCTAAATCTGTTATGGGTTGACTGTTTTGTTTAAGGGGCCAGTTAAAGTGACATGATTCACAGTTTCGTAACTTTAACATTTTGTTGCTGACTTTGTTATTGGTTTGTTTATTTATCATTATGTGATGCGCTACTTGTGCACTATGTACTAAGACAAGATGAGTTGTTATTATTATTAATAATTTTTTTTATGCATACACTTCTTGTTTCTGTTGCTTGTTTTGTCTCTGTCTCGGTTTGGTCAGAATCTCTGTTTCAAAGCGTATTTTTTTTCTCCTCCAAAATATTTTCCATCCCACTTAAGACAAAATTCTGAATCTCAAGCTTACAGGTTGAGCAGTTTATTGGTGGTCATTGTCTTCAAGATCTTTAAACTATTAAGGCTAATTCCTCTCCATAAGAACAAGTGTCCTGATTTGAATTTTAACGTTTTTAACAGTGTCTGTAATGGCGACCAGGAAGATCGTTACATTTACACAAGGAAAAACCGACATAGTGTGCATGAGAGTTTGATTTTTTTAAATAAAACGAGCTACGTGAAGTTGTTAGTTAAATGTGTCAATCGTTTGTTGCCTATTATCTTGACTCAGACAATTGTATCCGTGAATGTGGTTTTTGAAATGACAATGTGCTTTTTAGTGTGAAACAGAATAACAACAACAACAACAACAGCAACCACAACAACAAAACCAGCTCTATATTTGTAATAATACAAAGATGATGTCTGAAGAGAATGGTCGAAGATTTGTTACTGTAGAGTGCGGCAATAACCTATTCATCATAGAAAGGATAGTGCACAGTGTTAAAAAGATAACGATCATTCGAAGACATCTGGTGGCTGTATTGAAGATTGTACAGATTGTATGGAAAATGCTTTAAGAGTTATAAAAGAACCCTTTTTGGGGAAAAGTTATTCTAAGGAATGAAATCTGAATGGGAGAAAAATAGGGCTTACCTAGGTATGGAAAAAAACGGATTTGTCAAATAGTTGGTCGAAACACACACACCACAACACACACCCACACACACACACACACACACACCACACCACACACACACACACACACACACACACACACACATTCATCACACACACACACACACACACCAACACACAACACGACACACACACACATTCACATCATCCGAAAGAAGCACTTGAGAGCTTATTCCATTATCCTGAAATAAAAATAGTAAATTTTAAAAAGCCAGAAAGATTTATTTATTCATTCTTTTATATCGAGGATAATGGAATAAGCACTCATGTGCTTTTTCACATTCAGTCCCCGTGTGTATGCGTTTTGTAAATTTTGTCATCTGTCCCCACCGGCACACAATGGCCCACTCTTTTGAAAAGCGGAACAGGATTTAACGTGTACGCAAGATGTTCTGCGTGCGTTCACACACGGGGCCTCGGTTTATAGTGTCATCCGAAGGACTTATAGGAGAGTGTAGTCTGCACTGATGTTAACTCCAGGTAAAAAATCCCCTTGAACGGGATTCGAACCCGGGTCGTCAGATTGCGAGCGCAATGTTCTAACCACTAGGCTATCCCGTCCCCAAGGAAGGGAGAGAGAGAGAGAGAGAGAGAGAGAGAGAGAGAGAGAGAGAGGAGAGAGAGAGAGAGAGAGAGAGAGAGAGAGGAAGGGAGGGGGACGGACAGACAGACAGACAGACAGACAGAGATGGAGACAGAGTACAAACAGAAAATTCACACACACTAACTCATAATTGACAAAGATAATCAAAATGAATGTCCCGTAATTTAATTTTTGTGATTTGTTACACATCCTTATATATATATATATATATATATAATATATATATATATATATATATATATATATATATATATATATATATATATATATGTGTGTGTGTGTGTGTGTGTGTGTGTGTGTGTTGTGTGTGATACAATATGTGTTTTAAAATTTTTATTTTTATTTTTTTGTTTTCAGGTTTGGAACCACTCTGCTGGCGGGCAAGGGAGGCGCCACGTCAGACATTTGTGTGTACGCAACAACCAGTGACGTGTGACTGATGTCATCAATTCATGCAGAGACAAAAGAATTCATTCCGCACTTTGATCAGTGTGCTTCGTTTGCTTGGTTACGTCTAGAATCAGCAACTGCTACAAACAAACAAAAATGATACGAAAATGAAGAAAGTAAGACAGTTATGGTGTAAATAAAATGCTGAAATGATGATATATGAAGCAGGTCATCTCACACGAGTATTTTTTTTAGTTATCACAATTATAAGCTACCAGCAAAGGATTATGGTTTACAAAAATCATTTGGACTACCTGTAATATGAGCATAAAAATCCGATTTTGAGACATATATATATAATTAAAAGAACAATTTTGGAATTTAAAAAAATCAGCAAAAATCTCGATCAAATGGAGGACAGAATTATCTATCATTAAGAATGTCATATTGATTAAGCACGCAATTAATGACCACATTATTTTTACTCATCACCTTGTTTTCATTTGAAAGTAGTGTCGTAATTCACACGCGCAAACAAACAAGCAAGCAAGAGCGCACGCGCACGCACCCCAACACACACACAATACACCCACGCACACACACACACACACACACACACAAACACACACACACACACACACACACACACACACACACATGACTGCTTCTGTCATCTGAATTTTCCTATCATATAAATTTTACGTTGGACTATGTTGCGATATCATTTTCAAAGTTATGATATGTTATAATCAGCTTGCCTGACTGTCGTAACCATTTGCGTTATTTTTTTGTTATTGTGTTTTCTTTTTGCGTTTGTACTTCATTGTTTTGGTAATATCATGGTTCTTTGTTGAACTGCAAAGACTGATGGTCCTAGAGCATCATGCCATGCCAATGACAGTCATTGCCGGCACATGATTTATGAAGCCAATGGCATGCCAAAATTCACACACTTAAATGATAGAATTTTTAACCCATCTTTTGACGATTTTCCCCCTTTCGTTCTTCCTTTCTTTTTGTTTGTTTGTCTCTTTGTTTGTGTTTCTTTTTTTCTTTCTTTTTTTCTTTTCTTTCTTTCTTTCTTTCTTTCTCATTTGATTTCTTTCTTTTTTCTGTTTCTTTTCTCCTTTTCTTTATCATGTTCATTTTTGTTTCTATTTATTTTTGTTCTTTTTTTTCTCTCTCTCTCTCTCTCTCTCTCCTCTCTCTCTCTCTCTCTCTCTCTCTCTCTCTCCTCTCTCTCTTTCTTTCTTTCTTCTTTCTTTCTTTCTGTCTTTTCTTTTCTTTTCTTTTCTTTTCCTTTCTTTCTTTCTTTCTTTCTTTCTTTTTTTCTTCAATCTTTGCTTCTCTCTGTCTTGCTTTCTTTTGTACACTTGCTTTTTGTTTGTTTGGGTTTTTGAAAATTCCTTTAATTGGTATTTCTCGTTTTCCAGTTTTTCTTTTTTTCTTTTTGAATTTTTTATTTTTCCGTTGGTTCTCCTTTTCCTTTCTTTTATCGTTTCACTTGGTTTTTGACTCTTTCTTTTTTCTTTTCTTTTCTATCCTTTCCTTCTTTCTTTCTTTCTTTTTATTCCATGTTATAGCAGTAAGAGACAACAAAAAAAACCTCGAGCAAACTAAATGCAAATACAACAAAATCGATGATGAAATTTGTGGGATTTGCAGAGTAAAATAAAAATCTTTGAAAAGTCTGTCCATCTGAAACGTTGTGTGCCTGCGCACGGAGCGCCATGGGTACGCGCGCGCGCGCGCGCGTGTGTGTGTGTGTGTGTGTGTGCGCGCGCGAGACAATGACAGTTATACATTTTTGAAAATACATAAAAGATACCACCAATAACTTTGCATGTTACAAACAGACAATTTTTTGCACGCGCGAGAGAGTTGTTCATAATGTTTAAGGAGAGTTGCATGCCTGTAAATGATTGAGTGCAAGCGCTTCGATTTGTTTTGTTTTTTTACAAGATACAGCGCTATATAAATTCTATATATTATTATTATTATTGTTATTATTATTATTATTAGATGACATTCATCAATTATTGAAAATCTATAAAAGATACTGCCAATAAATTTACATGTTACCAACACATCAATTTTTTTAAAACTACTAAATACTCGGTAAAAAGACATATTATTTTCTGGTCAATGTTGATTGGCCAATAATTATTGCCACAAAGAAAATGAGTCGTCACAACTCACCAGTACTGTTCTTCGCGAGGTTACGCTGAGTGTCTTACACGTACACACAGCTGTTGTATAGAGAAAAGTGTCTGAATGATCAAGTGTCAAGTTAACTCGCAGCTTGGAGGAGACTTGTGTGCAACAAAGTGTGTACCAAGGAGGGAGGAGCGGCAAAGCGCTTTCCAAGTGGAAAAGAACGGTAAGGAGAACTGATTAGCCAAATTCTTTACAGAAGAAAAATGTATCATAGTTATGGTCAAGAATGAGTTAAACAAAAAAAATGAAATCTAAAAAGAAGAACGGGACCTTTTATTTAAAAAAAAACAAGAAGAAAAACAAACAAAAAGAGGTCTAAAATGAAGAGAAGAGAAAAGGAAGAAGAAGAATGAACGCGTCCATTTTGTTTTCGTTTCTCGGCTAAGAACTCTGAAGTTTACCAATGGTGAGATTTTTGCCAATGCCACCTTCTTCTTTGGTCAATATTAAAGTAGCCGCGTTCCGTCTTCGGGGGAGAGTAATGATAATAACAATGATGATAATAATAATAATAATAATAGTAATATAATAATGATAACAATAATAATAATGTATGGGATTTATATAGCGCTGAATCTTGTAAAGTCAACAAAATCAAAGCGCTTGCCTTCAAATCATTCACACGCATGCAGTCATCCGATAAACAAAATATCAAAGTTATACACACAACACACTTAGGAAAAAGATGACAAATATTACAAAACCGCATACACACGGGGACTGGATGTAAAAAAGCACATGAGTCCTTATTCCATTATCCTTGATATAAAAGAATAAATAAATAAATAGGTGGTGGTGGTGGAGGTGAAGGTAGCTAATAATAAACGGGATATTATAAATATAGTGTGACAAAGAAATCTGAATCAAGGAGCTGGAGATAATGTAGAAACTACAACTGCAAAAAAAAAAGAAAAGAAAAGAAAATACATGATACTGATCGCAAGGGGCCTGGCAGACAAGTATGACAAGAGCCCATCATTTCAGTCGTTTTGACGGACACCATAGCCGAGTGGTTAACACCATTCGGCTTCAATCCCATGGGTCCATGAAGTCATGGGTTCGAATCTCGGCGGCGTCTGGTGAATTAAGGGTGGGGATTTTTGCGATCTCCTTGGTCAACTTCAAGTGCAGACCTGCCAATAGTTTAATTACCTATCTATTTATTTATTTATACCACTTTAAGTCACGGCAGATTTCTCTGCGTGAAATTCGGG
>CM054159.1:9719091-9791591 GCA_028751875.1 Rapana venosa | reverse complement strand
TCCATCTTTTTCTTTCTTTCTTTCTTTCTTTTATTTATTCGATCATTTGCCGTCGTCATTACTTCGAATCTGTTTGTTTTCTTGTTTATTTCCTCGTTTCTTTCTTTCTTTTGTTTGTTTCTTTCTGTGCTGGACAATTCTCCCTTGTCATTAGTACAGATCAGAATAGAGCTCGTAATCCAGATATTTCATATGTCGATTTGTGAAGCAAATGATTTTGAGATACAATTTCACCCCCCCCCAAAAAAAAAATGTACAAAGATGATCATACTCATCATTAGTTGTGGTCTGTTTCTGTCTGTCTGTCTGTCTGTCTTTCTTTCTTTCTTTTTTTCTTTCATTCATTCATTCGTTCAATCATTTCTTCTTCTTCTTTTTTTTTATCTCTCTCTGCCATTCCTGGACAATTTCCTTTCATATATAGCTTGAATCAGACACAATGGTTGGAAAAAAAATCAGAGGTAAAATTGTAAATGCTCTAATCTGGCATCACCATTTTTCACTCTGAGAATGCACGGAGGGATGAAGATTTATATAAATTCCACACATTATTATTATACATTATTATTATTATTATTATTATTACTATTATTATTATTATTTCTTATGATCTTATTTTGATCGAATATAATTCTGTAACATTTTTTAATTACTCTCTTTCTCTCTCTCTCTCTCTCTCTCTCTCTCTCTCTCTCTCTCTCTCTCACTCTCTCTCTCTCTCCTCATCTCTCTCTCTCTCTCTCTGCTCCTTCTCTCCCTATCTGTCTGTCTCTGTGTGTGTATGTATCTCTCTTGTCTCTCTGTTTTTGTTACTCTCTGTCTCTGTTCTCTCTCTGTGAGTGCGTGCATTTGTGTGTGTGTCTCTGTCTCTTGTTTTGTCTCTCTCTGTCCTGTCTCTCTCTGTGACGTGCCGCATTTTGTGATGGTTGTGTGTGTGTCTGTGTGTCTGTATCTGTATATTCTGTGTGTCTTTCTGCCAGTCTGTCCGTCAGTCTGGCTTCGTCTTCCTATGAGACTTGCAAGCGTGCATGTATGCGTGTTTCCACAGCCCAACACACATCATCATCATCATCACAGCAGCTCTATACAGGGAAGACTCCCCCCCCCCCCCCCCAGAGGAAAGCAGATATAAAGGTCGTTTTATCTGGAGCTAGTCTTTCGCTGGTCACAAGGCCTGGAGACCCAAAGGTCACCATTCAGGTAAAATATACATCACCACACAAGACGTCGTAGTTCGCAGTGGAAAAAGCAACAACAGCCAACAACCAACAACCCTGGCAGTTAGTTACCAGGGTAGTGTCAATCATGTTTCTTCTTACCCTATGTGTATTTTTCCTTCTTCTTCTTGTTCGCCTTGTTTTGCTATTTTGTGGTTTTCTTGTAGTTTCTATTTTTTTGCGTTTTGCTCTCTCTCCTCTCTCTCTCTCTCTCTCTCTCTCTCTCTCTCTTCTTCTTCTCTCTCTCTCTCTCTCTCTCTCTCTCTCTCTCTCTAGTTAGTATATATAGTTATTGTTATTATCCACTCCTATTCAATTTTTTTGGTGTTTTTAATTATTTCTGAGTATATTTAAGCACTCTCTCTGATGTTCTCTATATCTTGCTTGCCTTCCAGTATGTGTGTGTGCGTCTGTGTGTGCGTCTGTGTGTGTATTGTTTTCCATGCAATCCTATGTCAATATGCATATTTTCCCTTCTTATTTATTTATTTATTTATTATTTTGAGGGCTGGATGTAAAAAAGCATGTAATGCTTAATATCTACTCATCATCATCATCAGACCCGTGACCTTGGCGGTCGTGGGGGAGACATGAAAGACGATGCCGTGGTAAGCCTCCTCCATCCATCTCGGTCCTCGGCTCTGCGCAGTAGTGCCGAGTCATTCATCCTGGTCCATTCTCTGATGTTGTCCATCCATGACTTGTTCTGTCTTCCCCTCCTTCTGCCACCTTCGAGTGTTCCCTGCAGTACTGTTTTGGGCAGAGTGTTGTGGCGGGTGACGTGGCCGAACCATGTCAGCTTTTTCTTCTTGACGATGGTGAGAAGGGGTTCCTGTGGACCTGCCAGCCGTATTATTTGACTCTTGACAAATTCGTTGGTCTTTCGTTCTCTCCAGGATATGCCCAGTAGTTTTCTATGGCATTTTGTTTCGAATGACTGGATTCGCTTTGCTGTTTCAGCAGTCAATGTCCAGGTTTCACTTCCGTACAGCAGGATCGACTGAATTAGGGCTTTGTAGAGCTTTAGTTTGATTGGGAAACTGATCTCTTTACTTTTCCATATGGTGGTGAGTTTTGTCATGGAAGATGTTGCCATGGCTATTCTGACTTTGATTTCTGTCGTCGATCGCCCGTCCTTTGTGAGTGTAGCGCCGAGGTATTTAAAAGCGTCTACCTCCTCCAGTTGTTGGCCGTTCATGTAAATTTTAGCGGTGGCATTGCTCGTGCTGTTCACAAGTACTTTACTTTTCTCCGAGCTCACCTCCATCCCATATGCTAGTTTGTTCTCAATTTTGGTCGAAAGATCTTGGCCTGTGTTACTTCCGCCCATGGGGTTCAATGTCATCGAAAACCGTAAGTTGTTGGGGGGTCTGCCCCAGGAGATGGTAGGGGAAGCATGGGGGGGTCTTTTCATGATTTTTTTCAAAAAAACAGATTGAACGGAGGGAGAAAAAAGTTTCTTGTCGGACCCCAACTGGGGTTTTGAAGTGTTCGCCCCTATTGTTCAAAAGGACTGCCGCTTGCAGGTTGTATAGTGCTTGAATGGTTTGCATGGGTTTTCTTAATCCCAAAAATTCTGAGGCCCCCACGGGCCCCTTTCGTGCCTACTCTGTCAAAGCCTTTTAAAGCGATGAAGTTGTGGAACAGGTTCTCTGATGTTAAAAGTGTTTTTCCATATGTGGGCATTTTAAAAATCTTTTCGATTGTGCTCCTCCGCCCTGAACCCGCTTTTTCCTCGCAAGGTGTTTTCTGCCTCCTTTTGAGTCGATTCAAAAAATTTTTGAGCATGTCTTGGGGCGGGCTGATGGGCTGATTGTTTATAGTTTTGGCATTGGCGAAAATTCCTTTTTGGGCAGGGGTTTTGTGGGGATTGTGTCCATCTGTTGGCCACTGTTTTTCCCCCAAAAATCTTCTGACAGTAGTGAAACATATGGAGGTTGTTTCGCCACCATGTTTGGCAGCTTGCTGGTAAAATGTCTGTCCGGGGGGACTTTCCTACTGGTAAGCGCGGATGGCTTCTTCCATTTTCCCTCAGTATAGGAATGGCGAGGGTGTCTTGATGTTGGCTTCTTTCTATTATGCTCTTGTCAGGTTGTATTGGGTAGTTGTACAGTTCTTGACAATATTGACCCCCTTTCAATGCAGCTGAGTTTCTGTGGGAGGTTTCCGGAGCTGTTTCAATGTGAGATTTGGTTTAAAGGGGTTTTTTGTGAGTTTCTTCGGGGTGTCGATCCCTTTTTCTGTTGCCACTTTCATGTTTTTTTTGACTCATACATTTTACTTCCCCCTTTTCTCTGGGCCTTTAACATTTACTTCTTACGGATTGTTGGCCTCCCGGGATTTTTAGGGTTGGGAAGACTGGTTTGGTTTTTAAAGCTCTTCTTGTATCGAGAGGGCCCAAAATGTCATTGGTAGTCATGGCGGGGTTTATTTTTTTGGACCGGTCCTCCCTGTGTTTCTCGGACGCCTATTGAAGTTTTGGTGAGGTATTGTGTCATTGTCCCGGAGGGTTAGCCGCCCCAAAAAACCGCCAAACTTAGCTTGGAAGTCTCCTCGACATCGGGTCTTTTAGTTTTGTCCACGTTTAAAAATTTATAGGGGTTTGCAGGCTGTTTGTTTTTCTTAGTTCATTTTTAATACCGCAGCCAAGGTCGTGGTCACTGCCATTTAGCTCCAGGGTAGGTTTTTGTTCTGGCTCTTTGTTTTGGTTTGAAGGCCGTGGGGTTAAGTAAAATCTATTTGGTTATGGGTTTGCGTTTGGCGCTGCCAGGTTGTCCTCCTTGATGCTTGTGGGGGAAGAAGGTATTTGGGAATGGTTTTAAATCTGTGGGTGCAGGCAAAATCCAGCAGACGTGTCCCTGTCGTTGGTTCCCCAGTTCCAAACGACCAAATGTTCCCGGGCCCCTTGGTTGTAAGAGTTTAGGGCTATTTTGGGGTTAAATCCCCCTTTGGGTGTGTGATGTCCCTTTTGGGTATTTTCTTTGGGGGATTCAAAATCTTCATAAAATTTTTTACTTCTTATCTGTTGGTCAGAGATGGTGCACGATTTGTTGATGGTGATGTTTTGGGTTTGGCCCACCCGGGTGTGATAATCTGCTGGAAGCCGGTTTTTACAGTGATAATGCCCCCCATACTTCCTTTTGACAATAATGCCCCTCCATGTTGGGATGTTTCTCTTGGCCCCTGTACCCGATCTTTTTTGCCTTTTCAGTCAATGTCTCACCAAATCCTGTCCATCTCACTTCTCCTAGTCCAATACTGGAGTTAAAACATTACTTAAGCTCCCTAGAGAACAAATCACCATTGGTACATGGAACGTCCGTACACTCTACCAGTGCGGAAAAATCAAAGAACTAGAGTAATATCTACTACCCTCTGAAAAATAAAAATTGTTTAAAAAATTGTTCAAAAACATTGTTCTCTCTCTCTCTCTCTCTCTCTCTCTCTCTCTCTCTCTCTCTCTCTCTCTCCTCTCTCTTCTCTCTCTCTCTCTCTCTGTAGTCGCACCCGCATGCATCCAGGGTGGGTTTTTTTTTGTTTTCTTGTTGTTGGGTTTTTTCCCGTTCCTCGGATAGAGCTCGGAGGTTTATCAATGGTGAGACACCCACCATTAAGGTAGCCGCATTACGACTTCGGGGATGGTGTCGGAACACGACACCTGTACCCATCTATCTATCTATTCTATCTGTCCCGTAGTCTGACGACCGTGGGGGCACCCTCAAAGACTCAACAACCAGTTCCCTCCATTCCTCTCTCTGTTCTGCCTTTCTCAGGGTTTTGTTGAGTGCTAGGCCTGTCCATTCGCTGATGTTATCCTCCCAGCTCTTCCTTGGACTGCCTCTTCTTCTTCCTCCTTGGACAGTGCCTTGTAAAACTGTCTTTGCAAGTCTTTGGATCTTGTGACATGCCCATACTATTTAAGTTTACGCTTTTTCACGATCGTTAGAAGGTTCTCATAGGGTCCAATGGTTTGCTGGATTCTGTTATGCACGCTTTCGTTGCTTATGTGGTCTTTGTAGGAGATGCCAAGGAGTCTCCGAAAGCATCTCATCTCCACCGCCTGTACTCTTCTCTCCAAATCTGCACCTGTACCCATACGTTTTAAAAAAGAAATGGCATCCGTTCTTACCTTCGAATCTTGGCAGCATCTGGTGAATTAAGGGCGGGGACTTTTTTTACGATCTCCCAGGTCAACTTCAACTGCAGACCTGCCAGTGCCTTAATTCCCTTTGTGTATAATAAACATGCAGAATTTTTTAAAACTTAATATGCAGTTTAAGATCGTGTAATTGATGTCAGCTGTCGGTGGGTTACCGAAACACGAACATACCCAGCATAATCCCTGAAGTCGGAATATGGCTACCTTCATAGTGGGGCACACACAAACGGTCGCATACGCAAAATCTCGCCATTGCTGAACCTTGGAGGTCTATCCGAGGAAAAAAAAACCCTAAACAAACAAAAACAACAACAACAACAAAACAAGACAAACTAACAAAGAACCAAACCACCAAACGAATAAAAAAACAAACCCGCCCGCTCTTTCCACTCAAGGTAGGCTATAGCGTCCGCCTGCACACATTCCCCAATGTGGTAAAGTCGACTTCATCTTTTTCTTTCTTTCTTTTTAATTTTTTAAAAAGAGTATCTGTGTACATGACCAGCCACACTGTACATCTTGGGCGTGTGTGTGCTGTGTGTGCGTGAGACACTGGTCTGACTTGAAAGAAATGACGTAAACAACACCTGTCTGCGCATGCTCAGCCATTATGTTGTCTTCCGCCCAGAACCATGGCTATAACGTACCATCTTCATCTTAAACAAGGTTAAGTTGTTGTCGTCTTCTTTCCCTCTTTTAAGTTCTGTTTTCTCAGCATGTCGTCCAAATTAGTTGTACTGTTACTCTTTTTGCTAGAAGATGATATTGTTGAATAGTTATATAGTCATTTTAAGGGGTATATTGGAGATAAAAAAAGGGCCTCAGAAATGCAAAATGTAGCCGTGGCCTCCTGTTCAGAGGTAGTGGTCTCGTATGGCCCGTGCATTGGGCATTGGCAATGTGTAAGGTGTGGACAACTTCATGACGAGGGGGGAGGGTGGGAGAGAGAGAGAGAGAGAGAGAGAGAGTCGCGCATGTGTGGTATGTATGTAACTTATAAGTAATAGGTAAAGGTAAAGGTAAAGGAGTCCCATAACCTATAAGGTCGTAGGGGAGCGAGGCGTCAGAGACCTCACTTCTCTAGGGCCAGCATTTTGAGGGCGGCGCCCATCTCCTCTCCCTCGCTGCTTTACCTTCCCTGACCCTAAAGAGGGCAGGTACCCATTTACAGCTGGGTGAACTGGGGGAACTGTACTGAAGCCAAGGCGCGCAAACGGTCACCCATCCCAACTGGTAACCACGCTCGACGCTGCTTAACTTGGCTGGGGGAAAGCGAGTGCTCCGACCACTGAGCTATCCCGTCCCCGAATAATAATAAAGGTAATAATAATGTATGGAATTTATATAGCGCTGAATCTTGTAAAGCAACAAATCAAAGCGCTCAGATGACATTTTTTATATAGAGAGGATAATGGAATAAGCACTCATGTGCTTTTTACATCCAGTCCCCGTGTGTATGCGGTTTTGTAAATTTGGACATCTGTTCCCACCGGCACACAATGGCCTACTCTTACGAATGGCGGAACAGGATTTAACGTGTGCGCAAGATGTTCTGCATGCGTTGGCACACGGGGCCTCGGTTTATAGTCTCATCGGAAGGATGTGTTAGTAAGCGCGTGTGTGTAGGGAATTTTTTTTTTTCCCCTGGAGCTAACAACAGTTTCGATTAAATTCCACAGCAAGCCCTCCAGATGACACTCTTCATCAGGTCCAGTGTGGGAACGCTTTCAGAACACCTTGTGCACACATTCAAACTTCATCCATCATTTGTCATTGAGAAGGCCAGTCAAGGGCAGTGATAGGGCTGACACATAACAGGCCAACCTAGCAAGCAGTATGAGACATACACAGGTACAGACTCCTCCCGCGCTAGATTTAACTTGACCACAACACACTCCCTGACAGTTTCAGTCCCGCGTCCCAAAGATTCTTCAAGGAGCTGAGGAAGGAATTCATGTCAGGAATGATCAGAGCAGTCCATTTGAGATTGATCTTAGCCCGTGTAATAACAAAAACACGACAGCAAAAAACCTCCAACACACCTATAGATGTAAAAATAACAAGACAAACAAACATCACTTGTTGAATACTCATGTTGTCCATAAAGTCTAGAAAAGAAAAGTTAATCATCATCTCATCTCATCCCTTGGTCGGGACGACCGTTGGGGTACCCGCACGGACGCTGCAAGTGGACCGCCAAATGGTTCTGTCCTGGGCTGCTTTCAGGAGGTTTGGTACAGTGAGGCCGGTCCACTCCTTGATGTTGGATATCCAGCTTTTGCGTGGTCGTCCCTGCCTCCTTGCTCCTTCCACCATTCCCTGCAGGACTGTCTTTGACAGGCTGTTATGCCTTGTTGTGTGGCCAAACCATTTCAGTTTCCTCCGTTTGACTGTATCTAGCAATGGTTCTGTTTGCCAGCCAGTGCCTCGATCTGCTGCCAGACGTAGTCATTGGTTTTACGGTCTCTTAGGTGATGTTCAGGATCCGCCTGAGGCACTTCATCTCAAAGGCTTGAATGCGACGTTCTAATTCGGCAGTAAATGTCCATGCTTCACAGCTGTACAAGGCAATGGATGTGACGAGTGCCTTGTAGAGTCTGACCTTAGTGTGGGTTCTGATGTTGTGGTTTCTCCACACTTTCTCCAGCTTAGTCATGGAGGAGAGTGCCACAGCAAGTCTGATCTTCACCTCTTGTGTGCTCGTACCTTCTTTGGTGATGACTGCTCCAAGGTACTTGAAAGTTTCCACCTCCTCTAGTGTCTCGCCACTCATCTTGATGCTGGTGGGAGTGGTCGGTGTGGTACTGTTCACTAGGATCTTGCTCTTTTCCGTGCTGATCTCCATACCGTGGGCATTGGCTGAGGTTTCCAGTCTGGTGGTGAGGTCCTGGAGTTCTTCTTCACTGCTTAAAAAAGTTTAACGCCCCCCCCCGCCACCCACACACACACACCAAAACAACAACAGAAAATCAACACAATCAAAAAGAAAAAAGACAGAAAAGGAAAACGCTAAATACCGTTTATGTCCGCCATTGTTTTAAATTTCAACGTGTCTGGCGGGTTACAACAATGACGCCACCATATGCAACCACACCCGTGGATTTGTGTGTGTGTGTGTGTTCTGGTCATGAGGTAGTAAGCAACTGGTATCAGTTTTTTCCTGCCCCACTCCCCATTGTTTCAGGGTCCTCTGCCAGCTCTAAAGTCCCTGTCTGAGGGTGTAAAGATTTTTTGTGCGATCTATAAATCATACATCTCATTCATTCATAAGGTCATCAACCAGACCACACAGCAGATACTCGAACCCGTGCTTCAGATCACGTGTATGCGATTCTAACCACGGGGCTGCTTTTGCCCCCTTCCTTCCTTCTTTCCGTCCCCCCACCCTTCTTCTTCACACCCCAACAACACAGGCCTATCCGCACGTGCATACACAGACACACATGGACCAACGACACGTGTCTTGTGTCGTTAACTGGTTGTGGTCTATAAGTGGACAGGCCCAACGGAGATAGGAATTCTTCTCCTTGTATGAACACTTTTGGGTGGAAACTTCCTGGTAGAATGCTGCGTACTGTGCTTGGTTAGGGAGTACTTGTTTTACGCTTGCAATCTCCAATGAATTGTCATTTCTTGAATACCTTTTCATTGCCCATTTTTAAGGTCGTGTTTGTCATCTGTTATTTATTTTATCTTCTTTTTTTTTATATACCTAGGATAATGGAATAAGCATTCATGTGCTTTTTTTTATTTTTACATCCAGTACCCCGTGTTGATATAAAGAGATGTTTTAAACTGTTAAGAAATAACTTTTTGGTTACTGTTTGAACTGGGTTCGCGCCGATTAAAACCACTTAGTGACAGAGAAAACACTTAGGGACATCACACACACACACGCTCGCAAAACACAACGTTGTATTTGTGGGAAAGGAGTGACAGGGATTGTCCTACACGGTGAGCTGTTGTTCCCCTGTATTTTTGTACAGTTCTTTGTTGCAGACACTTTCTAGCTTGTAAAAGTGTCGAACCAGCGGGTTAGTTATTCAATTCATCCATCTACGTAAATTTGTTAGGTGTACTGTACTGAACAACCAGGAGTTGTGTGGTAGTGTGTGGTTCCAGGACGTTAATGGAAGTAATCGCAATACCTGAAGAACATGGCACTGATAATTATGGTGAGGAGGATACACACACACACACACACACACACACACACACCTGCATGCATGCATAAATGCGCGCGCGTGTGTGCTAGGACGTCAGATCGCGAGCGCAACGCTGTAACCATCAGGCTATCCCGTTCCCCTCCCCCGCCCTCCCACTTCTGTGTGAGTGTGTGCATGCGTGTTTGCGTGCGCGTGTGTGTGTGCGTGCGTGTTAAAGAGAAGATTGATGGTAGTACGTAGTTTAGATTTTGATAAGATTTTTGTGCGTGGTATATCATGTGCGTTTTTATCCCAATGTTTTACTGATGTCCATATTTCATTGATTGATGTAATGTATGTATGTATGTATGAATGTTCACAAGGACAGGTTACAAGTCTAGGCTTGGCCTGTAGAATAGTTATCCTTTCGCGTTCAAAGTTGTCGAATAACGAATACATACATTTTCTGTTTTAAGTTGCCAATTTTAGAACAGAAACCATGTATTATTCGTTATGACTACACAGGAAATGTATACATTCATTACTTTACAACTAGGAATACAAAAAGATAATTTATGTCCAACAAAATCGATAACTTGGTTGGCTTCATTCTAAAGACTGGTGATTTGGACGTGGCCCTCCTGCCAAAGAGTAGTGATCAGAAATAACTCATATACTTAAAAAGTGGAAAGTCCGAGTTTCAAGTGTGTGGTGGTTCAATCTCCCTTTGTGCCCCAAAATTGTCACCCATCCACTTAGACCGTGAGTGGTGATCTGGGTGAGACGATAAACCGACGACCCCTGTGCAACTACTCATTTAGTGCACGTAAAAGAACCCACGGCAACAAGGGAGTTGTCCTTGGCAAAATTCTGTAAAAAAAAAAAAAGCCACTCTGATAGGAAATCAAATACATATGCAGACAGGAAATTTTTTTTAAATGGGTGGCGCTGCACTTGTGGCGACGCGCCCTCGCCGGAAGGAGAGCAGCCCGAATTTCACGAAGATAAATCTGCCGTGACTTAAAGTGGTATACAATACAATAGATGGTCAACAGAAGATGGACCTTCTACTGTTCAGCTTTTATCTCGGGGTTTTTGTTGTTGGTTTTTTTGACTGCTCATACTGTCAAATATTGACAAACGCGACAGCATCTTCAGCTGTTTGAGCTAGCAATCATTAACAATCAAACCCTTTCAGTTCTGCCAAAGTGGTAAAAAAAAAAAAGCTGACGTGACATTATCCATGACATTAACAATACTAATTATCAGCGATTTTCGGATGAGACTATAAACCGAGGCAGAACATCTTGCGCACACGTTAAATCCTGTTCCGCTTTTCGAAAGAGTAGGCCATTGTGTGCCGGTGGGAACAGATGACAAAATTTACAAAACCGCATACACACGGGGACTGGATGTAAAAAAAAAGCACATGAGTGCTTATTCCATTATCCTCGATAAAAAAAAAAGCTCTTTGATTTGTTGCTTTACAAGATTCAGCGCTATATAAATTCCATACATTATTATTATTATTATTATTAATATTATTATTATTATTATCACTATGAATGTGTAAAGTGCCAGTTTTCAGTGTCTCCCTATATCTGCTGTGTGCAGGATGGATGGACAGACGGATAGACTGACAGACAGATAAGACATACAGAGAGAGAGAGATAGAGAGAGAGAGAGAGAGGAGAGAGAGAGAGAGAGAGAGAGAGAGAGAGAGAGAGAGAGCAGACAGACAGACAGACAGACAGAGAGAGAGAGAGAGAGAGAGAGGAGAGAGAGAGAGAGAGAGACAGAGAGAGACAGACGACAGACAGACAGACAGACAGACAGACAGACAGACAGACAGACAGACAGACAGACAGACAGACAGACAGACAGACAGACAGACAGACAGACAGACAGAAGGAGAGAGAGAGGAGAGAGAGAGGAGAGAGAGAGAGAGACAGACAGACAGACAGACAGACAGACAGACAGACAGACAGACAGACAGACAGACAGACAGACAGACAGACAGACAGACAGACAGACAGACAGACAGACAGACAGACAGAGTGACCAGCTCAGACTCGGGCTGTCTTCAGAGATCATGGCTGTGGTTCAGGTAAGCAATAATTATATGGCCAGTATGTGTGCTTTTGTGTCGGTCTGTCCCTCCGCACTCCCTCCCTCTGTCTCTCTCTGTCTCTCTCTGTGTCTCTTCTCTCTCCCCATCTCTTTCAGTCATTGTCTCTCCCTCGCTCTGTCTTTCTCTTGTCCCTTTTCCCGCTTTTCTCTATTTTGTTCTCCGTCCATATCTGTCTGTTTCTGTGTGTGTGTGTGTGTGTGTGTGTGTGTGTGGTGTGTGTGTGTGTGTGTGTGTGTGTGTGTGTGTCTCTCTCTCTCTCTCTCTCTCTTCTCTCTCCTCCTCTCCTCCCTCCCTCCCTCCCTCTCCCCTTCCTCCCTCGCCACCCCACCCCCCTCGCCACCCCACCCCCCTTCCTTCTTCTTCTTCCTCTCCCATCCGCTACTTTGTCGTTCTATCTCTCGGACATTGTGTCTTTTTCTCTTTCTTTCTCTCATCCCTTCTCCGTCTCCTCTCTAGCTCTCCCCTCTCTCTCCCTCTATATCAGTCATTCTATCGCTCTTCCCTCTTTTTCTCTCCCCCCCCCCCCCCCCCCTCTGTGTCTCAGTCATTGTATCTCTCTTTCCCTCTCTCTGTCTCTGTCTCTCCCTCTCTCTCTGTCGCTCTCTTTGTCTCATTCATTGCCTCTTTCCGTCTCTTTCATGGGTGATTTTCCCTCCCGTTTTAAATGGAATTCCGTATTGACGATTTTCGGATTTAAAAAAAAAAGAGGAATATTAGATCCAAAACCTTGAATCCTATTGAAAATGACCAAAATGAGAACCTGTGACGAACACCACCTTGAAAACCCTTGAAAGTCAAGGCTTGTCTATCAAAAGTATTCTCATTAAGGATGATGATAAACTAAAAATACATTTCTGTGCGAAAAAATAAAGGTTCAAATACGTGTGAGTATGTGGACCAAAAGAACAAGGACTAGCAAACGACAAAAGTCTCCAAGGAGGTAAACATTAATTTGGCGCATGCGCATAAGTCTCCGGAAGTCGTCTCTGGATCGCTAAGTTGGATGGATTTGTTGTCACTCGGAGATCAAAACGAGACAGAGCAAGGCCAAGACAATGCATTGAATCCTGTGTAATGGATGAAAGCAGAGCTCGGAGGCTATGTTAACGAAGTAGCGACAACAGAAACCCCCATGCGTTTTCGCTATACGTGTGATAAAACATATTGTCTGCAAAGAGGGGAGGGTGAGGGGACGGACAAGAGTTTGAAGCTGAAGTTAACTTCCAAGAGCAGATGTGAACACTTTGTTTGAACTCAAGTTGCTCCAAAACAGATACAAGGTTACGAATTTCCACACAAGTGGTGTCTAAGGCTCCAGTCAAAATGAAAGGAGGAGGAAGGAGAGGTAGTGGAGGTGGTGATGTACCCTGGAGATAAATTGAGAACAGACATGGGGGAAATGGATGCCTGACAAAATTGTGCCTGTGTGTTCAAATTCATTTAACGTCTTTTCACAAGTTGTGATTTAGACGGGGCGGGGGGAGGGGGGGGGGGGGGGGGCAGGGGGAGAAGGAGGGTGTGTGAGTGTCAGGGGAGGAGGGTGTAGTTGGTAATGTATAGGAGAAGGAATTTCAGGGGATCAATGCATGCGATATGATAAACAAAATTTAATAATATTTTTTTGTAAAAACCAAACCAAACAAAATAATAGAAAAAACACCTTTACATTACTAACCTATTGAACTACAATAAACAACAGAAAAATGCCATTCTAACAACTTCTAACAAAATCAGTAGTTCCAATGAAAAATATAAATAAGGAGAGTTGCATGCCTGTAAATGATTGAGTGCAAGCGCTTCGATTTGTTTGTTTTTTACAAGATTCAGCGCTATATAAATTCCATATATTATTATTATTATTATTATAAATACAATTTCAACTAGTGAATTTCACTGAAAAAACCCCAATCCTATCTTAATGTGTGTAACCCCTCCCCTGCCCCCAAAAGAAACCCAAGAAGCACCCCCATCCCCCCACCCCAAGAAAAAAGCTCAACCCTTAAAACAAGAGCCAGAAACACCCAACAACAGCCCAAAACCAAGTACAAACACAATATCTCTAGCTCCCCTGCCCCCTCCTATAAAACAAACACGATAAACAATAGGAATGCAACAACCGTGAAACAGGAGACATATTGCAAAGAAAAAAGGATAATGATAATTTTTGAAAATCTAACGAGCAAGAACAAATAATTTCTCGATTCATCATCATCATCATCATCAGTCCCGTGACTTTGGCGGTCGTGGAGGAGACACGAAAGATGATGCCGTGGTAAGCCTCCTCCATCCATCTCGGTCCTCGGCTCTGCGCAGTAGTGCCGAGTCATTCATCCTGGTCCATTCTCTGATGTTGTCCATCCATGACTTGTTCTGTCTTCCCCTCCTTCTGCCACCTTCGAGTGTTCCCTGCAGTACTGTTTTGGGCAGAGTGTTGTGGCGGGTGACGTGGCCGAACCATGTCAGCTTTTTCTTCTTGACGATGGTGAGAAGGGGTTCCTGTGGACCTGCCAGCCGTGTTATTTGACTCTTGACAAATTCATTGGTCTTTAGTTATCTCCAGGATATGCCCAGCAGTTTTCTATGGCATTTTCAAAGCAATCACAACAACAAACCAATTGGACTATGCATCAGCGATCTAAAAAAAAGTCGTACATAAGTGACAGAACGCTAAATATTGCTGATGGAGAGGATACCATAAAAACAGGAATGTGCCCTTTTACACGCCAGCATGTTAATATATGATCTGCTGTTATATTATTACCGCATATGCAAAAAGCATTTCCAGCATATTTTGTCTTGAAGCAATTTAATTTCCATCTACAAGCTAAGGAAACAATCTGCTTTGAACAGTATACATCATGTTCTCGTATTTTAACGAAAGACTGAAATTTACGTAGTTCTTTGTGTGCATCTAGACAACCAAGTCTCCTTTCCTCACACTGAAATAGCTTTTGTTGTGATTTTATTACAATATGATAACATTCTTGTAATGAAAAGGGGAGTACTAATTGTGTCACCTCTGATGAACCTTTCTGTGCCTGTGTGTGTGTGTGTGTGTGTGTGTGTGTGTGTGTGTGTGTGTGTGTGTGTGTGTGTGTGTGTGTGTGTGTGTGTGTGTGTGTGTGTGTGTGTGTGTGTGCGCGCGCGCGCGCGTGTGTGTGTGTATGTATATATTATTACATATATGTATGTATGTATGTGTCTATATGTGTGTGTCTATGTGTGTGTGTGTGTTGTGTGTGTGTTGTGTTGTGTGTGTGTGTGATTTAATTATTTATTTCCTTCATTTTATTCGTTTATTCTGAGGCTTTTGGAATAAGACTCATGTGCTTTTTTACACCCTGTCCCCGTGTGTATGCAGTTTTTGTAAATTTTGTCATCGTTCCCATCGGCACACAATGGCCTAGTCTTCCAAAAGCAGAAAAGAATTCAACGTGTGCGCATGGTGTGTGTGTGTGTGTGTGTGTGTGTGTGTGTGTGTGTGTGGTGTGTGTGTGAGAGTGTGTGTGTGTGAGTGAGTGTGTGTGTGTGTGTGTGTGTGTTGTGTGTGTGTGTGTGTGTGTGTGTGTGTGTGATTCAGAAGATTCAGATTCAGAATCAGAATATTTTATTGCCATTTAAGTCATGTAGACTTATTTGACACAACAACAAAAAACATCAATTATAATTATTATCTATTTTGGCTAAAAGTGATGTACACTAAAAACATGTTGCATTCTACTTCTCTTTTTCTCTTTTTTCAACACTCATGTGTGTGTGTGTGTGTGTGTGTGGCGTGCGTGCGTGCGTGTTGTGTGTGTGTTGTGTGCGTGCGTGCGTGTGTGTGTGTGTGTGTGTGTGTGTGTCTGTCTGTCTGTCCATGTGTGTCCGTGTCTATGTGTTTGTGTTTGTAAACATGTGCGTGTATATGTAAATAAGTATTTTTGGGGAAAGGAAGGGACTTAAAGTTGATTTTGTAGAAGAGGTACTAAAGGGAAACTGATAATTGGAAAGAGGGGGCAGGTTTTGTGTGGCTGGGTATTAGAAATAGAATTAAAAGTCTAGCTAGCAAAGAAAAAAGATCGTCCTATTTTGCGTATGGTTTATTTTGGGTTAGTTCCTTAGTTTATCTACTAGGTTCATTTGTCAATTTGGAGAAAGGGGTAGGACATGTATGGCTAGGCAAGTGGGAATAGAGAAAAGGCTAGCATATGAAAGAGCAGGTTTTTCTTGCGTGGTTTTATTTGGAGCTTATATCTATCTTCGTTCGTCAATTCAACTTGGGTTGTTTTTTTAAACGGACGCGATTTTTTCAAATTACAGCATGCCGGAAATTTGCTGATTTCAGAGCTGGAAAATTGTAAAATAAACAATGGGGAAAGGCAAGAAATAAGCAAGAAATAACCGTACCTTTGAGCTTGTTCCGTCGTTTTATCTACTTCATTTCTTGTTGTTGTTTTGAAAACATCATAGCCGATTTGAAAAAACAAGGGTAGGCTGCCGGAAACCACTGAGCTGATTCCAGAATTGGAAAATTGTCATAAAAAGTCCAATGAGTGAAGCAACAGAAACAACCATGGCTGTTGACAGGACTGGTGATTTAAAGAAAGCTTCCAAACTATTGTGTCAAAATCTAGGTACCATTATGTCAATGTGCCCTTGTGTCCACATGCATGCATGCATACTGGCAGACAAGCCAGCTGACGGACAGTCCTTTCCCAGTGACTGAAGTTTTCTTACACTGACCTTGACACTAACCTGTATTTCTTAACCTGGCCCCACATGTGGACACAAAAGGCAGGTGGATATTATGATACAAGACGTGACACAGAAACAAACCCTTTTTGTTTCTTGCGTTTTTAGGTGTGGAGGAGTATGGGGGGTGTTCTAGGGAAGAGGATGTTAAGACAGAAGGGGCGGGATGGATAGCTGTATGTGGGAAGGGGCATAAGACTAAGATGTTATGGCCAAGTCGTCTGTGTGAGAGAGTGTGAGAGCAGGAATAGGGAATGGGGAAAGATGTTCGGGGTTTTTTTTTGTAAGAGAGGGGAATGTTTGAGCAAAATAGACACCTAAATATAAAAAAGTGGGGTTAAGTAGGAAATACATTTACAAAGATTATCATGTTTTTTGTATGTGCGTATGTGTGAGTGCGTGCGCGCGTGCGCGCGCGTGTGTGTGCTTGAGAGAGAGAGAGAGAGAGGGGGGAGAGAGAGAGAGAGTATGCATACTCACATACATGCATGGCTGCATAAAAGGACACAAGAGTGTGTATACATATTCCTTCATTCTTGATATTTTCATTTTGATTCGATCGGTTTGAACTGTTGGTTACAAAAAAGAAAGAATCATAGAGGAAAAGCGCAGTAAAAACAAAGAAAAAACAAAAACGGATGGGAAAGGAAGAAGACAGAGGAAGGTTAATATCAAGAAAGAAAGTGATAGAAACACAAGAACAACCAGCAAAAGCAACAACAAAGCAGAAGGAGCAAAATGAACAAACTGTGAACAAAACTAAAACAGCAGCAGCAACAGCAACAAGGACAGCAATGAAGAAATTGTAAAACAAACTAAAACAGCAGCAGCAACAACAACAAGCACAGCGACAACAACAACAATGAAGAAATTGTAAACAAAACTAAAACAGCAGCAACAACAACAAGAACAGCAGCAACAAAAACAATGAAGAAATTGTAAACAAAACTAAAACAGCAACAACAGCAACAACAGCAGCAACAACAACAGCAACAATGAAGAAATTGTAAAAAAAACTAAAACAGCAGCAGCAACAGCAACAACAGCAGCAACAACAACAAGAACAACAGAAACAACAACAATGAAGAAATTGCAAACAAAATTAAAACAGAAGCAGCAGCAACAACAACAACAGCAACAACAACAACAATGAATAAATAGCGAAAAAAACCCCTAAAACAACAAACAGCAGCAGCAACAACAACAGCAACAACAAAGAAACTAGAGACTGAAAAAGGAAAGTGGAAAGAACAGAAAAAAGGGGGAAAAACAGAACAGGGGCAAGAAACGAGAAAGAAGAAAAGAATACAGGGGGAAAACCCCGAAAGAACGCATGGGTGATGTCCCTTCCTATTTAAACAGAATTCGGCATTGGCGATTTTCGGATTTTAAAAAAGAAAAAGAAATACTAGACTTAAGACGTTGAATCCTGTTGAACATGACAAAAATGACAACCTGTGACAAACACCCCCTTGGAAATGTGCAACTTAGTGAGGGGAAAAAAAAGAACTGCAGGAAAAGGGAGAAAACTCAAGAAACAGACGTAAAAAAAGATAAAATAAGAAAAGCGGGAAAAGCGACAAAAGCTACAGGGAATAGCAAAAAGAAGACAGATAGAGCGTAAAAATAGGAGCAGGGGCAAAGCAAAAAGACAAAAAGTAAAATAACAACAACAAGACGAAAATAAAGGGAAAATAAATAAAAGAGACAAGGCCAGAAAAAGATTTTTGAAAAAAAAGCCACAAGAAAAAGCGGAAAAAAAAGTGGATGAAGAAACAAAACACAAGAAAAAAACAGAAGAAACTGAAGAAAAAGAAGAAGAAGAAGAAGAAGAAGAAAATGGAAAGCAAGAACCAAAAAGAAGCAAAAAGAAAAAAAGAAAGCAAAAGAACAGGCAGGAGACAAAAAGAAGCAGGTGAAAAAAGAAGCAGATCCCCCTCCCCCGTGAAACCAGAAGAAAATGATGAAAAAAGGGAGGAAAAACGGAAAGAAACCCCCCAAGCAAAACGGAAGAAAAAACAACTAAATAGCAGAATGAGAGAAGATTCGGATTCGGATTGTTTATTCATTTATAGGCCAAGACACCTTATGAAGGGGTATACGAACATGGCATGATAATTGCAACACATGTAGTACTATCCAAAAATGAAAGGAAAAAAGTGAATACAGACTGATTGCATATGATAAAAATGATTCTCACGACATAACAAGGTCTCTAAGCTTAAAAGCTTTACATAAATACAAGGCAAAATTAGGGACTACTTCAGGAGAGGATGATGACATCAACAAGGATGGCTGTCTATAATATTCGGGCTTAATAAACTGTTCTCGAATCGTTGTTAAAACAAGGCGGCATAGAACAAAATGAACTTCGTTTTCTTCTGCCTCTTTACACAGAGGACAAATCAATTCATCATTACCAACATTTCTATACCTATAATGTCATCATCATCATCATCATCATCAGTCCCGTGACCTTGGTGGTCGTGGAGGAGACACGAAAGACAATGCCGTGGTAAGCCTCTTCCATCCATCTCGGTCCTCGGCTCTGCGCAGTAGTGCCGAGTCATTCATCCTGGTCCATTCTCTGATGTTGTCCATCCATGACTTGTTCTTTCTTCCCCTCTTTCTGCCACCTTCGAGTGTTCCCTGCAGTACTGTTTTTGGCAGAGTGTTGTGGCGGGTGACGTGGCCGAACCTGTCAGCTTTTTCTTCTTGGCGATGGTGAGAAAGGGGTTCCTGTGGACTGCCAGCCGTGTTTATTTGACTCTTGACAAATTCATTGGTCTTTCGTTCTCTCCAGGATATGCCCAGCAGTTTTCTATGGCATTTTGTTTCAAATGACTGGATTCGCTTTGCTGTTTCAGCAGTCAATGTCCAGGTTTCACTTCCGTACAGCAGGATAGTCTGAATTAGGGCTTTGTAGAGCTTTAGTTTGATTGGGAAACTGATCTCTTTACTTTTCCATATGGTGGCGAGTTTTGTCATGGAAGATGTTGCAATGACTATTCTGACTTTGATTTCTGTCCTCGATCGCCCGTCCTTTGTGAGTGTAGCGCCAAGGTATTTAAAAGCGTCTACCTCCTCCAGAGGAGGTAGACCTATAATAATGAACAGCTAATTCTGATACACCTAATCTAAATCTTATCATTATAAACATTGTTTATCCATATCTTGCCATAAATATGGCTTCAAGTCAGAAACAGTACAAAACGTTCTGTAAACAGTAAATCTGTCGCTATTCTGAATATGATCAGACAATTTCTGCCAAGAACAATCTACTAAGCGTTGACGAAAAACACGTATAAAACTATCAACATAGCCAACGCCCTGATTTTGCCAAACGAAGCCAAACCCATTTTCAAACAAACATACACGCACCCTGGTTACCCAATTTTCTTTACCTCTAGTATCTAAATTACATAATATATCATATGCTTTACGTGGTATTCTATCGTTAGTCATGTGCAATAAATTAAACCAATAGCAGATACAATTAAAAGTGGATACTGTGTAAATGGGGTGGCGGTTCGTTTTACCGTAAACTAGATCATTAGGAGTTCGCTTATCTACACCTAATACACCTAAATATCTCTTTAAAGCAAAAGTATGAACATGTTCACAATGGACATCAGCTTTTTTTAGCCCCCATAATTCAGATTCGTACTGCATAATGGGTTGAACTTGGGCATCAAATAACCTAATTAACACCTTAAACGAATCATTGTCGAGTATTCGTAGCTTTTTCATGATAAATAGCAACACATTTTTGGCCCTACTTGCAAGATCTTTACAGGCTCCACTAAAACTCAAACGAGTAGAGAAGAATATTCCTAAATATTTATAAACATTAACTACTGGCATTAATATTCCATTATAAACCCACCTTTCTCTTATACTAAGATAACCTCCCTTTCGAAATACTATGATGTTGTATTAACTTTTAACTGAAGTTTTGTAGCTTATCGATGCAAGTTGGTTAGTTGTGTCTGCAAACCCGTCAAGTCTCTGACAGTAGAATAACATGGTCAGCTAACAAAAGTATGAACAATTCAAAAGCATCAATAGATAACAAAGCCCCATGTCTTCCATTATTAATAACTTCTATTCCTAACTCGTTAATGAACATGGAAAATAAAACTGGGCTGCAGGCATCCCCCTGTTTCACACCAGCAGTACAGTTAACATAATCCGTCAATTTATCACCACAACGAACTCTAACGTTTACAGTATTATACATGCTTCTAACACTTCTATACATTTTACCTTTAAAACCATTCTTATCCAAAACAGACCAAAGAATATTACGATTAATGGAGTCGAACGCTTTCTCAAAGTCAATAAAAGCAGCATAGAGTTTTCAATTATGTGCAAATTGTTTCTGAACAAGTGCTAACAAGGTAAACATATGGTCTACAGTTGTATAACCCTTTTTAAAACCAGCCTGATGATCACCTGTACTATTGTTTTCATCTACCCATTCTTGTAAACATCTATTAATCATCATCATCATCAGACCCGTGACCTTGGCGGTCGTGGGGGAGACACGAAAGACGATGCCGTGGTAAGCCTCCTCCATCCATCTCGGTCCTCGGCTCTGTGCAGTAGTGCCGAGTCATTCATCCTGGTCCATTCTCTGATGTCCATCCATGACTTGTTCTGTCTTCCCCTCCTTCTGCCACCTTCGAGTGTTCCCTGCAGTACTGTTTTTGGCAGAGTGTTGTGGCGGGTGACGTGGCCGAACCATGTCAGCTTTTTCTTCTTGACGATGGTGAGAAGGGGTTCCTGTGGACCTGCCAGCCGTGTTATTTGACTCTTGACAAATTCATTGGTCTTTCGTTCTCTCCAGGATATGCCCAGCAGTTTTCTATGGCATTTTGTTTCAAATGACTGGATTCGCTTTGCTGTTTCAGCAGTCAATGTCCAGGTTTCACTTCCGTACAGCAGGATAGTCTGAATTAGGGCTTTGTAGAGCTTTAGTTTGATTGGGAAACTGATCTCTTTACTTTTCCATATGGTGGTGAGTTTTGTCATGGAGGATGTTGCCATGGCTATTCTGACTTTGATTTTTGTTGTTGATCGCCCGTCCTTTGTGAGTGTAGCGCCAAGGTATTTAAAAGCGTCTACCTCCTCCAGTTGTTGGCCGTTCATGTAAATTTTAGCAGTGGCGTTGCTCGTGCTGTTCACAAGTACTTTACTTTGAGCTCACCTCCATCCCATATGCTCCAGCTCTGTTCTCAAGTCTGGTCGTAAGATCTTGCAGCTCTGTGTTACTTCCGCCCATGAGGTCAATGTCATCGGCAAACCGCAAGTTGTTGAGGGGTCTGCTGCCAATGGAGATGGTAGAGTGAAAGTCATGGAGGGTCTCTCTCATATGTTTTCCAAGAACAGATTAAACAGGGACTGGAGATAACAGGCATCCTTTGTCGGACCCAACTGTGGTTTTGAAGTAGTCTCCGACCTGATTGTTCAGAAGGACTGCACTGCTTGCGGTGTTGTATAGTGCTTGAATGGTTTGCACTAGTCCTTCTTCAATGCCAAACATTCTGAAGTCGATGAAGTTGTGGAACAGGTCTTTCTGATGTTGAAGATGTTTTTCCATCAGGATGTGGCAGTTAAAAATCTGTTCGATTGTGCTCCTGCCTGCCCTAAACCCAGCTTGTTCCTCTGCAAGGTGTTATTCTGCCTCCTTCTTGAGTCGATTCAAAATAAATTTGAGCATTATCTTGCTGGCGTGGCTGATGAGACTGATTGTTCTATAGTTTTGGCATTGGCGTAAATTCCCCTTCTTGGGCAGGGGTATGATGAGTGATTGTGTCCATTCTGTTGGCCACTGTTTTGTCTCCCAAATCTTCTGACAGATAGCTGTAACATGTGTGATGACCGTTTCGCCACCATGCTTGAGCAGCTCAGCTGGTATGTTGTCTGCTCCTGGGGACTTTCCTACTGGTAAGCTGCGGATGGCTTCTTCCACTTCTTCCCTCGGTATAGGTAATGGCGAGGGTGCTCTTGATGTTGCTGCTTTCTCTTCTATTATGCTCTTGTCCGGTTGTACTGGGTAGTTGTACAGTTCTTGACAATACTCAGACCACCTGTTCAATGCAGCTGAGCTTTCTGTGAGAAGGTTTCCGGAGCTGTCTTCAATGACTGATGATTTGGTTTGAAGTGGTTTTGTGAGTTTCTTCAGGGTGTCGTATGCCTTTTTACTGTTGCCCACTTTCATGCTTTTTTCGATCTCATCACATTGATCACTGATCCACTTCTCTCTGGCCTTTAACATGGACTTCTTCACAAGATTGTTGGCCTCCCGGTATTCTTTAGGGTTGGAAGACCTGGTTGGTTTCAGTGCTCTTCTTGTATCGCAGAGGTCCAAGATGTCATTGGTAGTCCATGGCTGGTGTTTATTCCTCTGACGACCGAGTACCTCCTCTGCTGTTTCTCGGACTGCCTCATTTAAGTTGTTGGTGAGGTCATTGATGTCATTGTCCAGGAGGGTTAATGCCGCAAAACGTCCGCCAAGCTTAGCTTGGAAGATCTCCTCGACATCTGGATCTTTCAGTTTGTCCACGTCAAATTTGATACGTGGGTTTGCAGGCTGTTTGTTTTTCTTCAGCTTCATTTTGAATACCAGCAGCACAAGGTCGTGGTCGCTGCCTATGTCAGCTCCAGGGTAGGTTCTTGTTCTGGCTCTGTTGATGCTGGATTTGAAGCGCCGTGGTGTTAAGATAAAATCTATTTGGTTATGGATCTTGCCGTTTGGCGCATGCCAGGTTGTCCTCCTTGACTGCTTGTGGGGATAAGAGGGTATTGGCAATGGTAAGTCTGTGGGTGCAGGCAAACTCCAGCAGACGTAATCCCCTGTCGTTGGTCTCTCCAGTTCCAAACTGACCAACTGTTCCGGCCCATTGGTTGTAAGAGTCAGGACCTACTTTGGCGTTAAAATCCCCTTGGATGATGATGATGTCCTTCTTGGGTATTTTCATAATGGTCTCTTCAAGACCTTCGTAAAATTCTTCTACTTCTTCATCTGCATGGTCAGATGATGGTGCATAGATTTGTATGATGGTGATGTTCTTGGGCTTGGCCGACACCTGGATGCTGATAATCCTACTGGAAGCCGGTGTACAGCTGATAATGCACCCCACTGGTTCCTTTCTGACAATAAATGCCACTCCATGTTGGTGATGTTTCTCTTGGCCACTGTACCAGATCTTGTTGCCTTCTTCAGTCAATGTCTCACCAAATCCTGTCCATCTCACTTCTCCTAGTCCAATAATGTCCCATTTATAGCTGCTAAGCTCATACTCTAGTTCTTTGATTTTTCCGCACTGGTAGAGTGTACGGACGTTCCATGTACCAATGGTGATTTGTTCTCTAGGGAGCTTAAGTAATGTTTTAACTCCAGTAGCTGACTTATCACTTTTCACCCTGGTGTTGATCAATGGAAAGCGCGGTCGTTGGTAACCCGGGCCTCGACCGATCCGGTATCATATTGGCTTTGCATTTGTCTTTCATGTCTTGTCTGTGGGCTTAGGATATTCCTTGGTGGCGCCAATCTCCTCTCCAAGTCTCCATATGTTTTGGGTTCTCTGACTGACCTGACCTCTATTAATAATTATGCCATAAAGTTTACTACTTACATCAAGTGAGATTCCTCTATAGTTGTTAGGGTTATTTACACTACCTTTCTTGTAAAGTGGCAAAATAACAGATTCATTCCAATTATTTGGGTATACACCATCATCGAATAATTTATTAAACAACTTTATGAAAAATTGTACAACTTGATCAGATGAATTTTTAAACAGTTCACATCAGGACCAGCTGCCTTACGATTTTTAAGTTTTCTTACAACTATCAAAACTTCCTCTTTAGAAATAGGGCGATTCATGTAATCGTTAGTGCTATCCTCCGATATATCTTCATTAACAACATTTTCGGGACCTGATTGTAGCAAAGCTTTAAAATGAGAGAACCATTCATCGGTAGTTATATTATTGCATCTGGGTTGTTTCCCTTTAAATGACATTTGATGAACAGTGTTCCAAAACTCTCTCTGATTGGTTGCTGAAGTTACAAGTTTCTCTACAAAAGACTTATTGAATTGTCTCTGTTTTCTCTTTGATAGATTCTTATATTCGCGCCTTGCAATTAAAAAGGCATCTTTATCATTTGCTGTGCGTGAACGTGTACATGTTCGTAACAATTTTCTTACCTTCTTTTTACTTAGCACACATTCCTGATCATACCAGTTACCAGCTGGCTTTTTACTATTCACATGAACACGTTTTTTTCATACAGACCGCGCTTTCCTTAATGCAGTCATTAAACATACTTAGTGCATCATTTACATCCACATCTATTACATTTTTGGCCATATTAACCTTCATACTTATATCGTCACTGCATAACCTATCACCAAAAACATGAGCATACTCATCATTCCATACTAACTTTTCTATAACAAAGTCTTGTTCTTGATTTTTCACACATGTGTTTTCATTAGGAAAAGAAATGCAAAGCTTCAAAGGCATATGGTCTGAATCAATACAATTAGTTCACAGCAGTCAATTACTTTAGAAAATAAGTTTTTGGACAATAGAAAATAGTCATTGACACTGCTACCAGATTCTGAAAAATATGTAAAGCGACCTTCTAAGTCGCCTTTACAATTACCATTCAAAATACACATATCCAAAGCAGTGCACATATTCAACAGCAGTTTTCCATAATTATTTAAAACACAATCTTCTGAGTGACGAGAAGAGCTAACAGGACTACTTTTATGTTGATTATCAAATACATTACCTGCAAAAACATCCGGAGAATTATTGGCAGTTCTACTGTTCAAATCACCATTTAGTATGACATAAACATCATGTGATAACAAACACTCAGTCAGACATTCCTCAAGCATACTTTTTCCATTCTCCACATCGAAATGGGTATAAAAAGAACTTTCTGGAGGTACATATGAGCAGAAATATAACACATCTTTATCCAAACCAAACAATGTTTCATTAATTAAAAAAACACACAGAAATTGGCATAATTGACATCAACATATTTAACAAAGGACTGTAATTCCTTCTTTACTAAACAAACCACTCCTCCTGATCGTCTCCCTTGCCTTGAAAATTTAACTGCAGATTTGCAAAAAAATTTATATCCTGAAAATAAATCAGAGCATTCTTCCATAAAAGTTTCAACCAAGCAGATAAAATCAAAAGTATGAAGAAATGAAAGGAAATAACAATCAGAAAGCTTAGAAGATAAGCCGTTGACATTCCATAAAAAAGGGTTTATTTGAAAACTGTATACACGCTGTGCTAGTTGTGTGTATGCACGTGCAACCTGCTGACACTTCAGCCTGGCTGTTTTCATTCGCCTGGCAGTGTTCAGCAATGTCAGCGTGACCAGTGACAGACCGTGGCGATAGCGCCGGTGTCAACTTTTCTTTTCTCCCCTCTCTATTTTTGTCCTGGAAAAAACCCTGGTCAGAAACAGGCCGGCCACTTCCCTATCTGTTTTCTGTCAGGGCATCGTGGTCATCCAGGAAAAATTTCCTGCCATCTATCAGTAGATGGTCAAAGACCATGGTGGCCCTTTTACCCTCTGACTTGGCTTGTTTTAAGTGGGGAGACAGCTTTCGCCTGATGTCTCTCACCCGTTGTGAAAAATCTCCCCAATGAAGATGTTACTGCTCTTCAGATGACGTTTAGCTTTGAGCATCTCTATCTTGTCTTTGTAGAAGGTGCAGCACACAATCACGGGGGAATCAGGTTTTCCATTCAACCTGTGACAACGGTCAAACTCCACCTCTCTAGCCGTATTGAGTTTGTCCACAATAACATCCCTCAACTTCCCTTCCAGCTCTTCCCTTGACTCATTTTGGTCTCTAGTAATACCATGGAAGATCAGGTTATTCCGCTTACTTCTGTTTTCTAAGTCATCAGTCTTTTTCGCTTTTTCTCTACTCTAGTCATAAGTTCGGAATTTTGTTTTTTCAAGTCCACACTTTGTTCTTTCAGAACCTTCACTTCGTCCTTCAGGTCCTGAACAGTAGTGTGCAGTCCAGCAAACTGTTCTTTCAGCTCACTGATGTTATTGTCCAGTCTTTTGATGTTACCGTCCGTAGTCTGCAACATACCCATCAGGTCTCCGAGCGAAGGCTCCTGGGGAGAAGATGGAGATGTCTGCTCGCTGCCTCTAGAAGCGCCAGTCCTGTCCGTCCCCGTCCCCCGTCCTGCACTGCTCAGTCTGCCCGGGCGGGTGGGTCCTGGGTTCTGCTCCACATCTCCGCAGCGCAGCAGCAAACTGCCCCAGTACAAATACGAGAGGAGCAAACGTAGGGTTGCACCGTCCGATCGTGTTCGCAGTGTCAATGTGGCGATGTGCATGGCCAACTTTTCAGCAGCCCTCTTCGCCATAAACGAAATGAAGGTGGAGACGAAGGAGCCACAAGTGGCACGAAAGGCGAGAGCCCCTGATGGTATGGTATCTTAGATACTCGCTGCCGAAATCTTGGACTATGACTATGTCGCAGTCCGTTGCAATAGACAAAAATAACGGAGCTTTGTGACACACGTCTTGTCCAGACAATGTCACAGATCTCACCCCAGAATGAGAGAAGACAAAGATAGATAAGGAAGAAAGAAAGGAGAAAAAACCCCCTCACAATAGCAAATTTAAGAAGAAAAAGAAACAAAGCAAAAAAACAAAGCAGAATCAGCAGAGAAAGACAGAAAACACTAAATAAAATAGATAAAGAAGGAAACAGGAACAAAAGATACAGAGAACCGAAAAAAACCCCAAAGTAGTTCTTCTTCTTTTGCGTTCCTGGGTTTTTGGGACCAGATCTTCGAAAAATTTCACAGTTGCCGCGGGTCTTCCCCGTCCGACAGTTTCTGCCCGGGGCGGGGCTCAGGCCACACTTCCACCTTGCGTCTGAGAGCCCTGCGTCTTTAGATGTGGGCCATCCTGTTCTTTTTCTCCACGGGGGCACTAGAAGGGGTAAAAATTTTATTTCTGTGAGGTGTTTGTTCACCTGTTGGCCCTGGGGGTACTGAAAATGACCACCGTGCTTGTCGTAAAAGCGGTGAAAAGGGGGCGGTTTAGTGGTGATCTGAAGAGAGATTTGAGATGGTTTTCATCTCCATTGGGTTGAGGGGTTTTGTTCTCTTGCCCCCCTTTTGCCCCCATTTGGCCATCTTGTCGCGTTCTTTTTCCCTTAATGCCACAGGGGGAAGGGATCCACTGGACCTATGCGTAAGGCGTTAAGGCGTCAGTCCCCTTCCCAACTTCATTTTGTCCGGCATTTAGGACGCCCAGAGAGTGCGTCAGTCAGGAAGACACTTGGGTTTTGTTGCCACTCTGCTTTTGGGGCATTTCTCGGATCGGGGCTTCTACTTCAGACTTGTAGTTTAAAAATGCAGGCCTTTTTTAATAGCTTCACCTCCCCATTCCCTTAGGGTACGAATGAAACCCCCCCCGCACCTCCCCCTTTGACAGCATCGTTCTGACCATCGGTGTATATGTGAATCCACTTTCTTGGGGTACTTTTTTCCAACAGGCTATGGAAGTTTTTTTCACAATTTCACCTGCTTTTTTTGTTGTTAGGGTGGGGACAAGG
Source organism: Rapana venosa (assembly GCA_028751875.1). Taxonomy (NCBI): domain Eukaryota; kingdom Metazoa; phylum Mollusca; class Gastropoda; order Neogastropoda; family Muricidae; genus Rapana; species Rapana venosa. Next base: position 9,763,573 of record CM054159.1, on the reverse strand, counting down.
TTTTTATTTTGGGGAACATTTTTTTCTCCCAGGTGGTGGGGGCAAGAGAGAAAGAGAAAGGTTCGCCCTGGTCGGAAGCTTGCGGGTTTTTTCCCGTACTAGCCTCTAGTTTAAAGGGGCAAAGCTAGATCGCTTTACCCCGCCTGAGGAAGTTTTTAATCCTTGTCTTCATTGGGTGACTGTATGCACTCGATTTCTTTGATTGATCAGGGCCTTTCTGTTCTCTTCTGTAGATGGGGGAGGAAGCCATCACTTTTTCCCCTTTTGTTGATTGGGTGTAGACTTCATTCCCCCTGTTATGATTTTTTTAGGGGCTTGATTTTGGACCTTGAAAGAGTTTGATGGTGATCTTTTGGGACTGTCATACAAAGTTAGATCCCAATTCAGGGAAGGTCTTTAAAAGCGCCTTGGTAGAAATTTTTTTTTTTTTTTAGGGGGAATTTTTTTTCGTTTGCTCCCCAGTTGGTTCCGGGCCCTTTTCCGTGATGTTTTTAAATTTTTTTCTGGGTTGTTTTCTCTTCATTACATTGGCTTTCCATTCACGCTTGTCAAAATGACTCCCAAGTAGGTTTGATACCTCAAATTTTAGCAGATGTTTCCCAAAGGGGAAGTTTTCCCCCCGGTTTTTGCTTTGGGTGAAAGGGGGAAAAGATGGCTGTGGCTTCCCCCCTGTTATTGTTTCGCACCAGCTTTCAGGGCCCCTGCGAACACTTCCAGGCAAGTTGCATTCTTAGGTGCTGTTGGGTTTCATGCTCTTTGTTGGTCCAATACCAGGTCGTCTGCATAAAACGCGGGGAGGACACCCTTGGTAGTTGCGACCACATCGTTGAGAAGAGGATGAAAAAAGTGGGGGAACACACCCCCTGGGGAACACCCGCCTCAGAAACACTTTCGGCCCCCATGGCCACCCCGACCTCTGGGTCTTGGTTTTGTGCAGGGAATTTGGGCCACTGGACAGTTCCTTGGGGCCATTTCGAGGAGTTTCACAAGGAGGGCCCCCTTTCCAAACCCTTTTTCAAAAGGGCCTTTTAAATCAAAAAAGACCGCCAAGTGACCTTCTGAACGAAAGCATCCTCTAAACTTGGGGCGGGAGTTGTTTGATCTTCTGTACTTCTGTACGTCTAATCCAGCCTGCTCAGCGCCACGATGCCCCAAAAACTCCAGATAAAGCTGTAGGGGCTTTTTACAATTCGCCCCCATGGTTTTAAGACACAACAGAAAAGGGTGATGGGACGGGAGCTTGCAGGTTTGCCTTTTTTCTTGCCTCTTTTTTAAGGAGGGAACATTGTACTTTCCTTCCCGCACTGCGGAACCGCCCCCCTTTCCAGCTGAGGGGTTTAAATTCCAAAAGATTTGGAGCAACGGGTTCCTAAATGTTGTACACTCGTTTTTTGTGTTATCAGGGCCGGAGATTTCTTTTTTTTCAACTTTTTGGGGGGCTTTTTCATTTTCGGGCCCTGGAGAGGGCTTTTTCAGGGGATCGTGTTAGGGCGATTTTCTCTAATCTGTCCTTTTCTCTTTCTTTCTTCCTTCTGTAATGCTTTGGGAAAGGTGGGGTTGCTTTTTCTGCGTAGGTCTTTCGAAGTGTTGCAGCTGCCTTTCCTTTTTGCATCGTCCATCTTCCTCTAGGGATCTTTTGTCCCTTGTACCTTTTATCATTCATCCTTCATTAGACGGAGACTTTGGCGGATCCTTTTCCATATTTAAAATGCCGTCTTTTTCCCTTTCCCCCGACGCTGTTCCTACTTTGTTCTTTGTGTTTGGCGGGACATTCTTTCAGCTTTATGTTATTTTCTTGGCTCGGCTGTGTCTCAGCTTTCTCTCTGGCTTCATTAAGAGCATCATGAGTCCGCTGCAGCGCTTCAGACCAGTATGGCTTGTAGTCTTTCCTTGCTCCCCTTGGTATGCACTCCTTAGCAGCTTGAAGGATGCTGTTGTTAAACTCCTTCACAACATTATTGATGTTCCTTCCCTCTGTCTTGATGTTTCTTGTCAGCTCGTTCGTTCTAATGCTGAAGAGAGCCCATTTCCCTTTCTTGTAGTTCCATCGTGGGTGTTGGGCATGTCCAGGCATTTTAACACTTAAGCATTTTAATGGTGAGGATAACTTGGCCATGGTCACTTCCACCTAGTTGATGTTCAACCTTTCTGCTGATCTTTCTGTGGATGTCATCAGTGCAGAAAGCCAGGTCCGGTGTGGTGGTTGTATGCCAGCGGCGGGAGTAGACGGTCGGTGGATCAGTGGGATCATTGACAAGGATTAGGTGGTGTTCATCTTGCCAATTCTCTATTTCTTCTCCTCGTGAGTCCAAGGTATTGTATCCCCAGCTCTGGGACCGGCTGTTGAAGTCACCAGTGATGAGGAAGTCGCTGTCGGGGACCTGGATGCTCTCCAGTGCTAGCAGCTTGTCGTCAGGGCGATAGTAGTTGACGATGTTGAGGATGCTGTTTGAGGTGGACACCTTGACTTGAAGATATTCGGATTCTTTCATGTATCTAGTTGTTTCACTGGCGTTTAGATTGTTTCTGACCAGTGTTAGCACTCCTCCTTTCCTTCTCCCTTGACGGTCACTCCTGAACACCTGATAGCCTCTAATCTTGAAAGTCTTCCCTTCCTGCAGATGTGTTTCTTGAATGCAGCAGATGCTTATGTTGTTCACATGCAGGAACTGTTGGAGATCTTCCCTCTTGGTTGAAACCTCTTCTGCATTCCATTGCATGATGTTGATTGAGGGGGGCTCTTTTTTTGGTTGGCCAGTCGCTGTCCTTGCTCGCCTCCTGACTCCACAAGACGAGACGAAGGGACCTCCAGTCGCTTTGGGTGGGTTCCTTTGAGGCCTGGAACCCGGCGCTGCACCTGCCTGGCGGATCCCCACAGGGCGAGCACCATTCCAATTGATCTGGTCTCCAAACATCATTTAAGGCTATAATATATGGTGTCGGGTTTTGGTTGGAGCGCCTGACAGCCCGACACCTCTGATTTCAGCTCCTTTGGCGCATGACAGGGTTTCCTCCTGGGTGTTTTTCGAGTTTTCCTTCTCCATGCATGGGTTTGAAATCAGAGTTTTCCGCTCTCCTAAGTGGATTTTGTCAGCAAAAACGGGCTCCACCTACCGTACCTGGTTATCCCGCCAGGCGCTCGGTCTCCCCACAGCAGGTCTTTGCGAAAACAGGGGACACCAACGAGTAGGTGCCTGCTGTGGAAAGTTGCGATAGGAGAGGCTATGCAGCACCCTTCTGAAGGCTACCCCTCTTGCCTGGCAAGCCAAACAAGAGGTTGCAGCTTCACTATCCCCGGGAAGCAGAGGTGTAGAGCGGATGCTCAGAACTGCACATACTTCCCTTCACAGGCGGGACATCCAGCACCAGACCCTGTGGTCCCCCACCCAAGTAGTATAAACACACCAAAAAACAAAAAACAAAACTACAACAAAAGCAAGAAGAAGAAAACAGGGAAAAAAAAGTAGTAAAAAACACACCCAAAAAATTACAACAAAAGCAAGAAGAAGAAAACAGGAAAAAAACAACAACAGGAAAAGGCAGAAAGAGAAAAGAACAAATTCACAAGAGAAGCGGCCAAAGCAAAAACATAAAAAAGCCAAAGAAACAGAACAGACACGATGCAAAAGAGAATAAGCAGATATGAGAGAGAGAGAGAGAGAGAGAGAGGGGAGAGAGAGAGAGAGAGAGAGAGAAAAGAAGAGAGGAAGAAGAACAACAGAGGGGAAACCCAACAAACAAAAGCCGAAAGAGAGAAAATGAAAAAACAAAACAAATAGAAAGACATGCAGGAAAAAAATGTTGAAGAAAAATGAACAGATCAAGAAAAAGTTCAACAACATAAAGAGATAGAACAACTGCACGAAAATAAAAAGAATAACAAAGAAAGCAAAATAAGATTGATAGTAAAAATAGTTTGAAAAAACGGAGAGAGAGAAGACGAAGAAACATAAACCAAAAAGGGACGAATAGGAAAAAGGAAAAGTAACAGACAGTCACGAGACAAAAAAGGAAGATGTAGAAAGGAAGGAGAAAAATTTAGAGTAACCAAGGAAAATGTGAGGGAAAACAGAGAAACAGAGAAGACAAGATACAAAACAGAAAAAAGCACACACAAAGAAAAGAGAGGTAGCAGAGGAACCTGTTGATCACAAGGGGAAAACAACCAACAAGAAAAGCCATACAAGAAGAAACAGAGTATAAAGAAGCAGAAGATTTAGCAACAACAGAAAAAAAATCAAAGGAACAGAACAAGAAGCAAAAGGAAAGAAAGATTTGGAAGCAAAAGAAAGAATAAAGAAGCAAAAAACCACAAGTAGTATAAAAGGAAGGCTAGGAAAAAATGCCACAAAAAGTATAAAAAGAAACAGAAAAAGTGCCACAAGTAGTATAAAAAGAAACATAAAAAAGTGCCACAAGTAGTATAACAAGAAACAAATAAAAAAGTGCCACAAGTAGTATAACAAGAAAACGAAAAAAGTGCCACAAGTAGTATACAAAGAAACAAAGAAAAAGTGCCACAAGTAGTATAAAAAGAAACAGAAAAAAGTGCCACAAGTAGTATAACAAGAAACAAATAAAAAAGTGCCACAAGTAGTATAACAAGAAACAAATAAAAAAGTGCCACATGCAGTATAAAAAGAAACAGAAAAAGTGCCACAAGTAGTATAAAAAGAAACAGAAAAAGTGCCACAAGTAGTATAAAAAGAAACAGAAAAAGTGCCACAAGTAGTATAAAAAGAAACAGAAAAAGTGCCACAAATAGTATAAAAAGAAACAGAAAAAGTGCCACATGCAGTATAAAAAGAAACAGAAAAAAGTGCCACAAGTAGTATAAAAAGAAACAGAAAAAAGTACCACAAGTAGTATAAAAAGAAACAGAAAAAATGCTGCAAATAGTATAAAAAGAAACAGAAAAAAGTGCCACAAGTAGTATAAAAAGAAACAGAAAAAATGCTGCAAATAGTATAAAAAGAAACAGAAAAAAGTGCCACAAGTAGTATAAAAAGAAAGTGCCACAAGTAGTACAAAAAGAAACAGAAAAAATGCTGCAAATAGTATAAAAAGAAACAGAAAAAAGTGCCACAAGTAGCATAAAAAGAAACAGAAAAAAGTGCCACAAGTAGTATAAAAAGAAATAGAAAAAAGTATCACAAGTAGTATAAAAAGAAACAGAAAAAAGTATCACAAGTAGCATAAAAAGAAACAGAAAAAAGTATCACAAGTAGCATAAAAAGAAACAGAAAAAAGTATCACAAGTAGCATAAAAAGAAACAGAAAAAGTGCCAAAGTAATAAAAAAAGAAAGAGTGGGGAAAAAAGTGCCACAAGTAGTATAAAAAGAAACAGAAAAAAGTGCCACAAGTAGTATAAAAAGACACAGAAAAAATAGTGCCACAAGTAGTATAAAAAGACACAGAAAAAATAGTGCCACAAGTACTATAAAAAGACACAGAAAAAATAGTGCCACAAGTAGTATAAAAAGAAACAGAAAAAAGTACCACAAGTAGCATAAAAAGAAACAGAAAAAAGTGCCACAAGTAGTATAAAAAAATCATATAGAAAAGTGCCACAAGTACTATAAAAAAAATCATATAGAAAAGTGCCACAAGTACTATAAAAAGAAACAGAAAAAAGTGCCACAAGTACTATAAAATATCATATAAAAAGTGCCACAAGCAGTGTAAAAAGAAACAGAAAAAGTGCCACAAGTAGTATAAAAAGAAACAGAAAAAAGTGCCACAAGTAATATAAACAGAAACAGAGAGAAAAAAGTGCCACAAGTAGTATACAAAGAAACAAAGAAAAAGTGCCACAAGTAGTATAAAAAGAAACAGAAAAAAGTGCCACAAGTAATATAAACAGAAACAGAGAGAAAAAAGTGCCACAAGTAGTATACAAAGAAACGGAAAAAAGTGCCACAAGTAGTATAAAAAGAAACAGAAAAAAGTGCCACAAGTAGTATAAAAAGAAACAGAAAAAAGTGCCACAAGTAGTATAAAAAGAAACAGAAAAAAGTGCCACAAGTAGTATAAAAAGAAACAGAAAAAGTGCCAAAAGTAGTATAAAAAGAAACAGAAAAAGTGCCACAAGTAGTATAAAAAGAAACAGAAAAAAGTGCCACAAGTAATATAAACAGAAACAGAGAGAAAAAAGTGCCACAAGTAGTATAAAAAGAAACACAAGAACACCAACTAAATAGCAGTGCCACAAATGTATAAAAAGAAACAGAAAAAAGTGCCACAAGTAGTATAAAAAGAAACAGAAAAAGTGCCACAAGTAGTATAAAAAGAAACAGAAAAAAGTGCCACAAGTAATATAAACAGAAACAGAGAGAAAAAAGTGCCACAAGTAGTATACAAAGAAACAAAGAAAAAGTGCCACAAGTAGTATAAAAAGAAACAGAAAAAAGTGCCAAAAGTAGTATAAAAAGAAACAGAAAAAAGTGCCACAAGTAGTATAAAAAGAAACAGAAAAAAGTGCCACATGTAGTATAAAAAGAAACAGAAAAAAGTGCCACAAGTAGTAAAAAAAAGAAACAGAAAAAGTACCACAAGCAGTATAAAAAGAAACAGAAAAAAGTGCCACAAGTGCCACAAGTAGTAAAAAAGAAAGTGCCACAAGTAGTATAAAAAGAAACAGAAAAAAGTACACAAGTAGCATAAAAAGAAACAGAAAAAAGTATCACAAGTAGCATAAAAAGAAACAGAAAAAAGTATCACAAGTAGCATAAAAAGAAACAGAAAAAGTGCCAAAGTAATAAAAAAAGAAAGAGTGGGAAAAAAAGTGCCACAAGTAGTATAAAAAGAAACAGAAAAAAGATCCACAAGTACTATAAAAAATCATATAGAAAAGTGCCACAAGTACTATAAAAAGAAACAGAAAAAAGTGCCACAAGTACTATAAAATATCATATAAAAAGTGCCACAAGCAGTGTAAAAAGAAACAGAAAAAGTGCCACAAGTAGTATAAAAAGAAACAGAAAAAAGTGCCACAAGTAATATAAACAGAAACAGAGAGAAAAAAGTGCCACAAGTAGTATAAAAATGAACAGAAAATATGCCACAAGTACTATAAAAAATCATATAGAAAAGTGCCACAAGTAGTATAAAAAGAAACAGAAAAAAGTAGTATAAAAAGAAACAGAAAAAAGTACCATAAGTAGTATAAAAAGAAACAGAAATAAAGTGCTGCAAGTAGTATAAAAAGACACAGAGGGGAAAAAATGTCACGAGTAAGATAAAAAAGAAACAGAAAAAAGTGCCACAAGTAGTAAAAAAAACAACAGAAAAAGTGCCACAAGTATTATAAAAAAGAACAGAAAAAAGTGCCAAAAGTACTATAAAAAAGAAACAGAAAAAATTGCCACGTGTAGTATAAAAGATAAACAGAAAAAGTGCCACAAGTAATATAAACCAAAGAAACAGAAAAAGTGCCACAAGTAGTATAAAAAAGAAACAGAAAAAGTTCTACCAGTAATATTAAAAAAGAAACAGAAAAAATGCCACAAGTAGTATAAAAAAGAAACGGAAAAAGTGCCACAAGTCATATAAAAAAGAAACAGAAAAAGTGCTACAAGTAGTATAAAAAGAAAGAAAAAAGTGACACAAATAGTGGAAAAAATGAAACAGAAACAGTGCCACCAGTACTATAAAAACAAAAAAAAAGTCATAAGTCCTATCAAAAGAAACAAATAGAAAAAGTGCAACAAGTATTATAAGAAAAGAAACATAAAAAAAATGCCACAAGTAGTATAAAAAACCAGAAAATATGCCACAAGTAATAAAAACAGAAACAGAAAATATGCCACAAGTGGTATAAAAAAGAAAACATATAGAAAAAGTGCCACCAGAAATTTAAAAGGAAACAGAAAAAAGTACTACAAGTAGTTTAAAAAAAAAAAAAACAGAAAAAAGTGCCACAAGCAGTATAACAAGAAACAGAAAAACGTGCCACAAGTAGTGTTAAAAGAAACGGATAGAGAAAAGGGCCACAAGCAGTATGAAAAGAAACCGAAAAAGTACCACAAGTAGTATAAAAAAACCCAGAAAAAAGTGCCACAAGTAGTATAAAAAGAAACAGATAAAATGCCACAAGTGGTATAAAAAAGAAACAGAAAAATTCCACAAGTACTATAAAAATGAAACATAAAAAAGTGCCACAAGCAGTATAAAAAGAAATAGAAAAAAGTGCCACAAGTCGTATAAAAAAGAAACAGAAAAAATTGTGCCATAAGTAGTTTAAAAGGAAACAGATAGAAAGAAGTGCCACAAATAGTATAAAAAGAAACAGAAAAAGTGCCACAAGCAGTATAAAAAGAAACGGAAAAAAGTGCCACAAGTAGTATAAAAAGAAACAGAAAAAAGTGCCACAAGTAGTATAAAAAGAAACAGAAAAAAGTGCCACATGTAGTATAAAAAGAAACAGAAAAAAGTGCCACAAGTAGTATAAAAAGAAACGGAAAAAAGTGCCAAAAGTAGTATAACAAGAAACAGAAAAAAGTGCCACAAATAGTATAAAAAGAAACAAAAATGTGCTACAAGTAGTATAAAAAGAAACAAAAATGTGCCACAAGTAGTAAAAAAAAAAGAAACGTAAAAAGTGCCATAAGTAGTATAAAAAAGAAGCAGCAAAAAGTGCTACAAGTAGTATAAAAAAGAAACAGCAAAAAGTGCCACAAGTAGTATAAAAAGAAACAGAAAAAGTGCCACAAGTACTATAAAAAGAAACAGAAAAAGTGCCACAAGTACTATAAAAAGAAACAGAAAAAGTGCCACAAGTAGTATAAAAAGAAACAGAAAAAGTGCCACAAGTAGTATAAAAAGAAACAGTAAAAAGTGCCACAAGTACTATAAAAAGAAACAGTAAAAAGTGCCACAAGTACTATAAAAAGAAACAGAAAAAGTGCCACAAGTAGTATAAAAAGAAACAGTAAAAAGTGCCACAAGTGGTATAAAAAGAAAGAGAGAAAAAAGTGCAATAAAATAAAGAAGAACAAGAACTGTATGAAACAGAAGAGACAGACGAAATAGGCACAGAAAGCATACGTTAAAACCTGTTCCACTTTTGGGGGGGGGGGGGGGGGGGGGGGGGGGGAAGAGTAGGTCATTGTGTGCCCATGGGAACAGATAACATGTACAAAGATGGATACACATGGAGACTGGATTTTGAAAAAATCCCACAAGAGTACTTATTCCATTATCTTCGAAACAAAACAAAATATTATAAAATACAGGAGAAGAAAAGTGGAAAAAACCAGATACAAGCTGACAGAGAGAAGACAAAGAAACAGCACAAGCAGACAGTCCAGACCACAAACATGTCAAAGAAACGAAGCAAAAAGAAGGGAAAAAAGAACAGGCGAAGAAATGAAAGAACTGAAAAAAAAACAAGGAGAAGAAAGGAAAGAATTGAAAAAAAGAACAAACAAAAAGAAAGGAAAGAATTGAAAAAAAAAAACCAAGCAGAAAAAGGAAAGAATTGAAAAAAAGAACAAGCAGAAGAAAGCAAAGAAGGATAAAAAAGAACAAGCAGAAGAAATGAAAGATTTGAAAAAAGAACAAGCAAAAGAAAGGAAAAAAGGAAAATAACAACGAGCAGAAGAAAGGAAAGAAGGAAAAAAAGAACAAGCAGAAGAAAGCAAAGAATTAGAAGAAAAAAACAACAAGCAAAGACAGAAAATTGTGAAAAAAAAGAACAAGCAGAAAAAGGAAAGAATTGAAAAAAAGAACAAACAGGAGAAAGGAAAGAAATTGAAAAAAGAACAAACAGGAGAAAGGAAAGAAGGAAAAAAAAAGACAAGCAGAAGAAAGGAAAGAAGGAAAAAAAGAACAAACAAAAGAAAGGAAAGAATTGAATAAAAGAACAGGCAGAAGAAATGAAAGAAATGAATAAAAGAACAAGCAGAAGAAAGAAAGAAGGGAAAAAAGAACAAGCAGAAGAAAGGAAAGAATTGATAAAAAATAACAATAGAAAGAACAGATTTGAAAAAAAGAACAAACACAAGAAAGGAAAGAAGGAAAAAAAGAACAGGCAGAAGAAATGAAAGAATTGAAAAAAAACAGCCAGAAGAAATGAAAGAATTGAAAAAAAGAACAAGCAGAAGAAAGAAAGAAGGAAAAAAGAACAAGCAGAAGAAAGGAAAGAATTGAAAAAAAAAAAGCAGAAGAAAGGAAAGAATTGATAAAAAAAAAGCAGAAGAAAGGAAATATTTGAATAAAAGAAGAAACAAAGAAAGGAAAAAAGGAAAAAGAACAAGCAGAAGAAAGGAAAAAAAGAAAAAAGAACAAGCAGAAGAAAGGAAAATTAAATTTTTAAAAAAGCATGCAGAAGAAAGGAAAGAAGGAAAAAAAGAACAAAAGAAAGGAAATAATTGAAAAAAAGAACAAGCAGAAGAAAGCAAAGAATTGAAAAAAGAACAAGCAAAAGAAAGGAAAGAAGGAAAAAAAATAAGCAGAAGAAAGGGAATAAGGAAAAAAAAAAAGAACAAGCAGAAGAAAGGAAAGAATTGAAAAAAATAACAGGAAGAAGAAAGGAAAGAAGGAAAAAAGAAAAACAGAAGAAAGGAAAGAATTGAAAAAAAAAAACCAAGCAGAATGATAGGAAAGATTTGAAAAAAAGAAAAAGCAAGAAAAAGGAAAGAACTGAAAAAAACAAGCAGAAGAAATAAAAGAATTGAAAAAAAGAAACAGGCAGAAGAAAGGAAAGAAATGAAAAACAGAACAGGCAAAAGAAAGCAAAGAATTGGAAAAAAAGAACAAGCAGAAGAAAGCAAAGAATTGGAAAAAAAAGAACAAGCAGAAGAAAGGAAAGAATTGAAAAAAAGAACAAACAGGAAAAGAATTGGAAAAAAAGAACAAACAGAAGAAAGGAAAGAAGGAAAAAAAGAACAAGCAGAAGAAAGGAAAGAACTGAAAAAAAAGAACAAGCAGAAGAAAGGAAAGAACTGAAAAAAAAGAAGAAGAAGAAAGGAAAGAAAGGAAAAAAGAACAAGCAGAAGAAAGAAAATTTTGAAAAAAAGAACAAGCAGAGGAAAGGAAAAAATGGAAAAAAAAGAACAAGCAGAAGAAAGGAAAGAAGGAAAAAAAAAGAACAAGTAGAAAACAGGAAAGAACTGAAAAAAAGAACAATCAGAAGAAAGGAAAGAATTGATTAAAAAAAAAAGCAGAAGAAATGAAAAGAATGAAAACAAGAACAAGCAGAAGAAAGGAAAGAATTGAAAACAAGAACAATCAGAAGAAATGACAGAATTGAAAAAAAGACCAGGCAGAAGAAAGAAAGAATTGAAAAAAAGAACAAGCAGAAGAAAGGGAAGAATTGAAAAAGCAGAACAGCAGAAGAAAAAGAAAGAATTGAAAAAAAGAACAAGCAGAAGAAAGCAAAGAACGGAAAAAAGAATAAGCAGAGGAAAGGAAAGAATTGAAAAAAAAGAACAAGCAGAAGAAAGGAAAGAAGGAAAAAAGAACAGGCAGAAGAAAAAAATTTGAAAAAAAGAACAAGCAGAAAAAGAAAGAATTGAAAAAAAGAACAAGCAGAAGAAAGGAAAGAATTGATTAAAAAAAAAAAAAGCAGAAGAAAGGACAGAATTGAAAAAAAGAATAAGCAGAAGAAAGCAAAGAATTGGAAGGAAAAAAACAAGCAGAAGAAAGGAAAGAATTGAAAAAAAAAACAAGCAGAAGAAAGGAAAGAATTGAAAAAAAAGAACAAACAGAAGAAAGGAAAGAAGGAAAAAAAGAACAGGCAGAAGAAAAAAACGATTTGAAAAAAGAACAAGCAGAGGAAAGGAAAAAAATTGAAAAAAAGAACAAACAGAAGAAAGGAAAGAAGGAAAAAAGAACAGACAGAAGAAAAAAATGAAAAAAAGAACAAGCAGAAGAAAGGAAAGAATTGAAAAAAAGAACAAGACGGAAGAAAGGAAACTATTGAAAAAAAAACAATCAAAGAAAGGAAAGAAGGAAAAAAAAAGAACAAGCAGAAGAAAGGAAAGAATTGAAAAAAGAACAAGCAGAAGAACAGAAAGAAGGATAAAAAGAACAAGCAGAAGAAAGCAAAGAATAGAAAAGAAAACAACAAGCAGAAGACAGAAAAATTGTGAAAAAAAAGAACAAGCAGAAAAAAGGAAAGAATTGAAAAAAAATGAACAGAAGAAAGAACAGAATTGAAAAAAAAAAAAACACAAGAAAGGAAAGAAGGAAAAAAAGAACAGGCAGAAGAAAGGAAAGAATCGAAAAAAAGAACAAGCAGAAGAAAGGAAAGAATTGAAAAAAAGAACAAGCAGAAGAAAGGAAAGAATTGAAAAAAAGAACAAACAGTAGAACGGAAAGAATTTTTTAAAAACAGAAGAAAGGAAAGAATTGATTAAAAAAAACAAGCAGAAGAAAGGAAAGAGTTTGATTAAAAGAACAAGCAGAAGAAAGGAAAGAAGGAAAAAAAGAACAAGCAGAAGAAAGGAAAGAATGAAAAAAAGAACAAGCAAAAGAAAGAAAGAATTGAAAAAAAGAACAAGCAGAAGAAAGGAAAAAATTGAAAAAAAGACAACCAGGAGAAAGGAAAGAAGGGAAAAAAAGAACAAGCAGAAGAAATGAAAAAATTGAAAAAAGAACAAGCAGAAGAAAGGAAAGAAGGGAAAAAAAGAACAAGCAGAAGAAAGGAAAGAATTGGGGAAAAAAGAACAAGCAGAAGAAAGGAAGAATTTAAAAAAACAGAAGAAAGGAAAGAATTCTTTTAAAAAAGAACGGGCAGAAGAAAGGAAAGAAGGAAAAAAAAGAACAAGCAAAAAGAAAGGAAAGAATTGGAAAAAAAAACAAGAAGAAGAAAGGAAAGAAGGGAAAAAAACACAAGCAGAAGAAAGGAAAGAAATTGAAAAAAAGAACAAACAGTAGAAAGGAAAGAAGGAAAAAAAAGATCAGGCAGAAGAATGAAAATTTTGAAAGAAAGAACAAGCAGAAAAAGGAAAGAATTGAAAAAAAAGAAAAAGCAGAAGGAAGGAAAGAATTGAAAAAAAGAACAAGCAGTAGAAATAAAAGAACTGAAAAAAAAGAACAAGCAAAAGAAAGGAAAGAAGGAAAAAAAGAAGAAGCAGAAATATTTTTTTTAAACCCAACAAGAATAGTACAAAGCAGACAAGTAAAAACACAACACCCAAGTATTTGGCAAAGCAAATTTTCGGTTTATTTAAAGCCTTCTTTTTCAGACTAAAAGATTGGCCAACTGATAGTAAAAACCAAACACGAACCTATAATTATAGGCATAAAAGTAAGTACATTTAAAACAATTCTGTGTAAACACTGAAAATTACTCCTGTAAAAACACATACCCTTACACATGCAACACCATGGCTGAACACACTCACACCCACTCTCTCACACACTCTCTCTCTGTATGTCTGTCTGTCTGTCTGTCTGTCTGTCTGTCTGTCTCTCTCTCTTTCTCTCTCTCTCTGGGTCTCTTTCTCTTCTACCCGCCCACCCCCTTCACCCAACTGTGACACCCATAACAACGCAACAACAACCCTCCATCTTCCTTTTTCTGTTCTCTCACAAGTACACACTCACACACACTCACACACACAGAGGTATACACGCACGCACGCACATATCCTTGTCTCTATATTTCTATGTACCTTCTTTTGTGCAATTTTTAACGCACACCCACCCACACACCCACTCGCCTACCCACACACACCTGCACATGCGTACATGCACACATTCACACACTGACACAAGCACACCCACAACATATACCCATACACCTATCTGTATCGCACCCCTATTTTTTGCTAGCGTGGAGCACACAGCAGATGGAGAAGTGGAGACCTGTTCTGGATGTTTCTTATCCCACACGTTCACTCCTTCATAACCCTCTCGCAAGTCTAACGAAATATTGACTATAAGTGATCCTTCAAACATTGCGTGCTCCTCGTCGCGCAGCTCTATCGACCCATTCATTAGCAATAATCCCACAGTGGGAAGGAACCCAGCAAAAAGTAACTCTGATGCCTTTCAACGACAATAAATGAACAGCATATTTGATTTCAGTGATCATTTCTACTGCAATATTTTGATTTAAGGAATTTAATGCGCACAATACAGATTTAGAATCAACACATAGTACAATATTCAAATCTTTGTGAGGAAGTGGACCAAAATAGTTGAGAGCCATCAATATTGCAAAGAGCTCTGCAGTAAAGATAGAAAGCCACTAGTTATATGAAATATTTTCTCAGTGCTATGGGCTGGTATAAGGAAGGCTGCACCTACCTGTTTGTTATCAAGTTTTGATCCGTCTGTGTATATGTTTAAGTGGTCTGAATAGTAAGTGTCAATATGCGAATTCACTAAGCTTGCAAGTATGTTAGGTGAATCGCTTTTTGATAGATTTGTATGACACATGTCAAATATTGGCTTATTCATTTCCCATTCAGGGATATCTGAAAAAGACGGTGTAACAGCAAGAACGTTTTCATCAATTTTACAATCTTTGAAGATATCCGAGGTGTACCTCTTTTAGATGTTAGCGATGTCAATTGACCTAGCTCGTTTAACAAAATGTATGTCCGATCTTAAGCTAACTTCTTTTTGTGAATAATTTTCGTTTGAATAACATCTCAAAATATACTTTGCAGCACAGAATTCTCTATGTTCGTCAAGAGGTAGCACACCTGTTTCCTTGTAAGAGCCTAATAGATACATGAAAAGGAACTCCAAGAGATAACTTGAGTGCTTTACTATCTATGCTTTGCAATTTATTTAACAAGTATCGTGGCGCACTGAAAAACACCTCTTGTCCATATGTAAGTCTTGAGCACACTAAAGAAGTAGCTAAAGATATAAATGATTTTGTATCTTGCCCCCAAGGTTTATTATACACAATTTTTAGAAAATTTAAACTCTTTCTTGCTTTATTCAGTATATAGCTGATATGATTATACCAAGACAATTTAGGAGTCAGAATAACGCCCAGAAATTTAACATGTTGGGTATATAGTATTTCAGCATCATCTATAGTAAAAGAAGGAAGCTTCCCAGGGTCATAACCTGAATTAAAAAGCATATTTGTTTTTTCCAGCGACAAGCTAAGCCCGTTTTGTCATAATTTTGACATTTTGGGTAAATCAGCTATTAGTGTATTAAATGAAATAGGGGCAATTACAGAACCTTGGGGTAAACCCATATCCAAAGTTCTTGTATTTGAATACGTACCTCCTATTCTTGCCTGAATAGATCTGTCTGACAGAAAATGTTCGATGAAATTAAACATACAACCCGAAATTCCAACAGATTTTATGTAAAAGTCGACTGTGCCATACTTGCTCATATGCTTTCTTTTACATAAAAAAGTTGCAAGAATACTTTTACGTCTGGCAAACTGGTTTTGACTTGTGTTGTGAGCTTTACTAGATGTTCAATAGCCGATCGACCTTTCCTGAATCCAGCTTGATTCACAGGAATGATTTTAAACTTTTCACAAAGATGAATAAGCCATCTTAAAATAATTCTTTCCATGAGTTTCCATGTATGAGATGTAGAGCAATAGGTCTGTAACTGTTTTTATCGATTCTAGGCTTTCCTTGTTTATTAACTGGTACAATGATAGACTGTTTCCAAATGAGTGGGAGCTGACCTTCATTCCAGCACTTTTGGAAAAAGTGATATAACAAGTTTACCCAATTAGGTGGTAGATGACGTAACATTTCATTAGAAACTCCATCAAGACCTACTGCTGTTTTTCTTGACACAGAGATTATTAATACATGCTTTTACCTCCTCTAACGTGAGCGGAACGTTAACATAATGATTTTGTTGTCTATCAAGATTCGTTGTGTTGTGTCTGATGCTCAACTCATGATTTTGTCTAAATTTTCTGTCTTCTCTGACAGGCCAGTTTTACAACTATTGTTTGCAAACATTTCCACAAAAGCTTCAGCTTTTTCAAAATTGGAAGGTAGATTTGAGTTTTCTAGTCTAATGGGGCACTGGGGTAAGTTTATCCCATTTCTCATAACTTTTATTTTTTCCCACACTCTCTGCAAATCTTTATAGTTGGATACCTCCGACATGCAAAATGATGACCAGTATTTTTTCTTCGCCTGGGCAATAATTCTCTTATATTTATTTTTGGCTTTTTTTCATTTCTGTATGATTTGATTCAGATCTATTCTTTAGATAAGCTATTAGTTTTACTTTTTTTCTATTCTTTTGCTTTTTGACAGGTATCATTCCACCATACATTGCCAATATTTTTATAAGATGTCAATTGTCTACATTTAGGAATAGAATCAGTGGCAGCTGATAGCACTGCATTTGTGAAAGATGCGTATAGACTATCATTATACTGGCTATCTATGTTTGGTGTGTTATATGCTAGTAGAATATTTGTAAATTTTTCCCAGTTAGCGCGTTTATAATTATATCTGGGAACTTTATCTTCTTTTGAAACTGTTAACAATGATCTATCGAGATCCACTCTAGTCACAACTGGCAGATGGTTGCTGTTGAGGGAATAGGTTAATGGATCCCATTCACATTCTGGTACCAATTCAGGTGAAACTAGAATGAGATCGATAGCAGTTGCCCTGTGATTAGAATTATCAGGTATGCGTGTTACACGACCATCATTTAAAAGACATAAAGAGGAATCAACTACATTTTCAACAAAACGATTACTTGTGATTATTTGACAATCTTTTTCCCAGAAAGGTAAGTGAGCGTTAAAGTCACCTACAATGATATACTTCTTGCCATGATCTTCCTGTATTGTACGAAGCCATTCAGTGTTGACATCAGTCGGTCCTTGAGGCAAATAAACAGATACTATTGTCAACAATGAGGTATGAAAAGGAATGGACACAGCACATGAATGTAAGTTAGAAATTTGGAGTAGGGCAGGACTGGGGCATGTAGTGTATGTCACCCCTATTCGAACATAAATGGCTGTGTTAATTCTTCCTGTGGTATCAGCCTGCTGATGGATTGGTGGGAAGTAATAACCAGTGATTCTGGGTAATTTTTCTCTTTTTATATTTAGGGACTGGATTGCTAAGATGTCATAGTCGTTTTCTGAAAGATGTTGAACAAGATAATCGCAGTATCTGAATAATGATCAAGAATTCCACTGGAATATTCTAATACTTTTTACCATGATAAAATTATTGCTTATCAGTGCTAGTGAAGAAATACAATCAAAATTAACTCAGCGTTTAATAGAATAGAGAAAATAGAAGAAATGGCTGACTGAAAAACTAAGAAAAAAAATACAACTATGGTAACAGATTAAGTAATCCATAAAACAATCTATGAATATGTCAATAAAATATTACAGAGAAAACACATAGATCTAAAACACTGTAACAACTATTTAACTAATCAAAGTAACTTTTAACTTTAAACTGGGCACAACTGAAAAGTCAGTAATGACTGAGAACATAGAAATCTTCAGCAGCGGAAAAAGACTCGAGATGTGATATTAGTCTGTTGAATTCTCTCAGGTGGAGATAAGGTTGGTGCATGGCAGTGCCAGTTAGTAGAACACAGACCAGTCATTAAAGGGATCCAAACTGGAATACAGACTTCTGTAGGGGTACACAGGGTATGACTGGTGGTGGTGGGATCTGTGTGGACGAAATGGTTTTAGGGGAGATTTGCACAGAAGATGACGAACGTGCCTCCCTATGTTGCCAGAAAAGGATGCTTGATCCTCTTGCACTGGGATGAGTGCTGTCTTTAAGGTGGTAGAGCTGCAAGTTGGTGTTGCGAACAAAAGTGATGTTCTCTACTTCGTATAGCTCGGAAGTAAAAATTGCATTAAATAGCTGACGTTTCATTTCTAGTTTTGGATCTTTCACAGGAGTAGTTTTGCTGACGACGAACCGTATTTGAGGATTTTTCTTGGCGACTTCTCTAAGAGAGGTGGCAAAACTCTTGCTGAGGTCGAGGGCATCTTTAGATTTAAGGTCATTTATACTGCTGTGCATCACCACTGCATCAGGCTTTATTGTGGATGATGTTACAGTCTGCAGGGATTTTTGTAAACTGGACAGATTAGATGTATTTTGCATGCAGACATCAATGTTATATGACTGCTCAAGTCGTTTTCCATTCACTCCCTTCAGGACTGAGTCATGCAGGATGGTGACTTGCGGAAAGTGTTCTTTGATCTGCTTGGAATTTGCTGTGGATATTCTTTTCTTTTTGACGTCACTACTTGGGATGATGTCAGAACCAAATGACGTACTTACGCTAGGGGCAGACTTGCCTTTCTGCAAAACTGTAGGCCTAGGAACTTGTGGGGGGCCAGGCGTCTTCTTCGCTGTGTTGGCAGCAGTCACCTGTCCTGTCCATGGGGGGGGGGGGGGGGGGGGGGGGGGGGGGGGGAGGGTGGGGGGGGGGGGGGGGGGGGGGGGAGCCAGCAATCTCAGTGTAAGTACGGCTTGGTTTTTCGTTTTCCCTTTGGTCCCTTTGGTTGCCATGGGAACGCGACTGAGCTTGGAATTTTGCTTTTCTTCTCGGACATCAACCAGCGTTTTCTCTAATGAAGAAACGCGTTTGCTCAGATCCGAAATCATTGTTTTCAGGCAGGCAATGGGGCTATGGGGCCCAAAGCCCGACTTGCTGGTTTCTCGGTCTGTTCGTTTCTTGGCTGTTTTTTTTTTTATTTTAGAGAACTGCCGGTGGCTGGGGATCCCTGAGTGATCGCTCTGACAGGAATGGCAGTAGAGCGCGTCGTCATACTACGCCTTTTCATTTTTGGACACAGGCATGCACCAACTTTTTTCCCTGGAGAAATCAGCTGCTGAGTGTCTCCGCCATTTTGTGTGTCTTGCTTGTCTCCCCTACGTAGTGCGTGTTTTTGCACCTGCCACAGTCTTGAGATATATATCATGTTTGTGGATTGGCATGCCAAGTGGTCTGTAATTTGGAACTGTTGTTGTGTGTGCATGCTTTGTTATTTATTTATTTATTCTTTTATATCGAGGATAATGGAATAAGCACGCATGTGCTTTTTTTACATCCAGTCCCCGTGTGTATGCGGTTTTGTAAATTTTGTCATCAGTTTCCACCGGCACACAATGGCCTACTCTTCCGAAAAGCGGAACAAGATTTAACGTGTGCGCAAGATGTTCTGCATACGTTCGCACACGGGGCCTCGGTTTATAGTCTCATCCGAAGGTGTGTGTGCGTGTGTGTGTGTGTGATGATGATGATGATTTGATTCTGGCAGATGATGCATATTTTTTGGCCGCACATGTGAAGCATCCTGGCGGTTCAGCAGGCTTAGGCAGCGAAGGGTGGAAGGGGGGGATTCGGAAGGCATCACAGTTTTCTGGTTTCGGGCTGTTCCTCCACAATAAGGGAAGGAGGCCGCTTTCGGTGGATCGGTGGTCAAAGGGTAACGCCCTTTCTGGGAACGAAAAGCCGGTCGGGAATGTGGGGTGGTTCGAATCCCGTTTGGACCCAAAACTTTACCCCCATCCATTAGATCATGAGGTGGTGGGGGCAGTCTTTTGGGGGAACGATAAACGAGGTCCCGATTGTTACACATAAATTTTTTAGCGCACGTAAAAAAAGCCAACGGCAAAAAGAAGGTTTTACCCGGCAAAACAGTAAAAAAAACCATCTGATAGGGAAACAAATACCAAACAGAAGGAAAAAAAAAAAAAAAAAGGTGGCGCTGCCTTTTCAACGCGCTCTCCCCCCGGGAGAGCGCCCAATTTCACGCAGAGAAATCTGTCGTGACTTAAAGTGGTATATACATATATATTTCCTCATGCGCTGACTTGAGTGTAAAATGTTGAGATTGTTTTTGAGCCCAATTGCTGAGGGGTGGGTTACTGGGGTTGTGGGTCACCACCACATATGCGATTCGCTGCTCTGTGGATTTTTTTCTTTTTACAGCTGAGGACGGGATAGCTCAGTGGTCGGAGCACTCGCTTTCCCCCAGCCAAGTTAAGCAGCATCGAGCGTGGTTACCAGTTGGATGGGTGACCGTTTGCGCGCCTTGGCTTCAGTACAGTTCCCCCAGTTCACCCAGCTGTAAATGGGTACCTGCCCTCTTTAGGGTCAGGGAAGGTAAAGCAGCGAGGGAGAGGAGATGGGCGCCGCTCTCAATATGCTGGCCCTAGAGAAGTGAGGTCTCTGACGCCTCAAATTCAAATTCAAATTCAAATTCAAAAGCTTTATTATCTCAAAGACAGAGAAATTCCGGCGGGTTACTCGCCATACATAAAAACGCCTCGCTCCCCTACGACCTTAATATAGGTTATGGGACTCCTTTACCTTTACCTTTCCTATAGCTGAGTGTCTCCTGTCGGGGTAGGCTTGATACTTTGTTGACTGCTGCTTTCAGTAGTTTCCTAGGGAAGCCTGTTTTCTTTTAATTTGTCACACAGTTCCTGGCCACGGTGGTGGAATGTGGCATCAGCTGGGCAAAGCCGGCAGATTTGTAAGCACTGGCTGTATGGGATACCGCGCGCGCGCGCGCACACACACACACACCACACAACACACACACACACACACACACACACACACACACACACAGACACACACACAGACAGACAGACACACACACACACACACAGACACACAGACACACACACACACACAGACACACACAGACAACACACACACAGAGACACAGACACACACAGAGACACAGACACACACACACAGACACACACACACACACAGACACACACACACACACACACACACAGAGTGTCTGGGGTGACAGGAGTTGAAGGGCAGGGTCATGCCAGCTTCAGGGTCCTCGGTGCGGAGGTCAGTGCTGATATTAGTGCCTTAGTTCAGCGGAGACGCTGGACAGTGATGTCCAGGAAGGGGATGTTGATGTGCCATAGCTGGCCGTGAACTTGATGTGGGGGAGGGGGGGGGTGCTGCTCGATCAGCCAACCAAGGAACTGGCGCAAGTTCTCCACCCCCCTCCCTCCCCACCAGAGTAAAGCGATGTCGTCAATGTATCAACACCACACATCTGTCCCCTCACGCCACAGGGATGCTGACAAAAGGCGTCCCTTCCCTCCAGCCACCCCATGAAGATGTTGGCTGTGGAAGGGGTGGTGCCATGGGGGTGCCCGGTTGTTGGTGGAAGAAGTTTCCCGTAAATTCGAAGACATTGTTTTGCAGAACGTGTTGGACAATTTCAAGTGATGTATCCAAGGGAGGCATTGCGTCAGTCTGTTGAGGAGATGAGGTGAGGATTTCTTTGAGAGAGGTTGTCACTTCAGAATGAGAGATAGTTGAGTAGAGTCCCCACCACATCTGTCGTCACAAGGAGTGAGTCTGGAGGAAGCGACTCAAACTTCTCCCTCCAGTTTTCCAGTGTTTGTGTACAGGAAATGTGTGCTGGATGTAGGAGGCTAGGGCCTTCCTTCACTGTAGGTTACAGCCAGTGATCCACCAACTTTGAAAGTTTTTCCCCAATTCTAGACACAATGGGTCTTCCTGGGCGGGTGGACTGTAGAATTTTGTGAAGTTTAGGTAGGTGATAAAATGAAAGTAGGGTGTCGCTTTGTTGTCTAAATTGGCTGTGCCTCCACTTAAAACAGTTGTCATTGATGGCTTAGTTCTCCACAAGTTTGTCCCGTAGTGCATTTGACTTTTCAGCAATGGCTTTTGGTTAGTACTGGAGGGGAAGCATAGTCAGATTGCTGACTTGTGCGGTGGCTTCTTCTATATATTCTGCTACTATTTGGACTACAGTGGCTCCACCCTCCTTATCTACTGGTGATATACGAATGGATCTGTTAAGAACCAGGTTCCGCAGCTGCTTGATGGCCGTCTGCTCTTGTGTGCTAAGGGTCTGGGATCTGGGAAGCTGGGGAATGTATGACTGAGTTTTAAACTTTTTAAGGTCAAACAGTATTCTCCAGTCACTGGTCACGGGTGTCTTTTAGGGGGTTGCTGCATGGTTCTTTTGAAGAACTGAGGTCAGGTGGGTAGTTGGTAGGGTGTATTATCATCGTAAAAGAATTATTTTAAGGCGGGGGCGCCTCTGTTGACTTCCATGAATAGTGGAAAGAGAGAGGAAGATTAAGCATCAGAACATAGTAGACAAAAGAAATGAAGGAAGAAGAAGAAGAGGAATAAGAGCAGGAAGAACACAAATCTAAAGGAACATATGGACAAGAGACAAAAAGAAAAAAAGAGAAATACCAGAGGTACCAGAAGATTTTATTTTCAAAGAAGAAAAGCGAGAACAAAGGAGCAGTTAAAAAAACACCCCGAAAAGAAGAAACAGAAGCAAACAAAGAAAAACAAAGAGAGCAGAACACAACAAAGCCAGAGAAACGAGAAACGAACAAGAGAAGAAAAGAAAAAAAACCGACAAAAGGAAAAAGAAGACAGAGAAAGCAGAAGAAAAAGAAAAAAAGAGAAAGAAGACACAGAGGAGCAGGAGGAAACAACAACAAAAAAAGAAGAGAAAAACGGAAAGAAACAACAGCAAGAAATCAAGGAAACGGAGGAGGGAAAAAAAGCAAAGGACAAGCACTAAGGAAAATCTAACGAAACGGAACGAGAAACAAAAGAACAGGACACAAAATAAGAAAAAACGACAGTATTGGAAGAAGCATATTTGTTTTAAAAACGCGATAAGACGAAGGAAAAGAACAACACCAAGCATAAAGAAGACAGTCTTTGTGGTGCTTGCAGCAGAGTCTTTGTGTAGTGTTGAGAACATGTTAGACACAGGGACAGAGTACAGTATGTCACCTTTCTCTGATTTAGAGTCTGATGATTCAACTGCCGTAGAGGACTGTGTCAGAGTTGCATGATCGGGTTTGTTAGTAGTCGGTGTGCGTGACTGCAAACTGGACTCGTCAGGTGTGTGACTGTCAGTCTTTGTATTCATATAGGGTTTGGAGACATGCTGTGTCTGATCAATTGAAGATGAAATGTTTGCAACAGACAAGGAGTCGTCAGATTGAGTGGATGCATCATGCAGTACTTTCGGTCTGTTTTGTGTGCCTGCATTTATGTTAGCTAACTGAGATTTCAGGGACTGGTTTTCTTTCTTTACCTGATCAAGTGTATGAGCAAGTTGTGACATCTTTGTTTCCATTCTATCCATCATCAGGTCAAATGTTTCATTTAGTCGTGATTTAATTTCATGGCAATTTTTACGTCATCAATTTTTGACACCTGTACGTTTGTAAACTGTTTTCATTAACAATGTCCTCAAGAACGGTTTCCAGCTGACAAAGTTTTTTAGAACATGCACAAACATGAAGTGACTTGCGTTTGTCCTGTTTGGGTGTGAAGCACAAAGTGCGCCTTCTGTAATGTTTAGTCTTTTTGCGGATTGGCGTTAATAGTTGTGAGGGTGGGACATCTGTTTCCCTCGTGGATGGAGTGGGAGACATGAGAACAACAGCTTGGGGAGAGGGTTGAGGCTGCTCACAAGACATAAGCAGGGGTGTGCAGTCAGTTTGAGGAGAAGCGTCAGCATTACCCTCACTGTTGGCAACATCAATGTCCGGGGTGGTGAACGGTAATGGGTCTGGGGTGTGAAGGAAAACAAGCGGCACATTCAACACAGACTTTGCCAGTTTGTTACAATCATTGTGCCGCATATAGTCCACGACTACTGTTTTCAGGGCTTCACACTCACGTGAGTCCCATTGCACACAGTCATTTCCTTGGCACAACAGGGTGCCTGAAGACTGAAAGGGAGAATAATAATAATAATAATAATAATAATAAGTGGAATTTATATAGCGCTATATCTTGCAGAGACAAATCAAAGCGCAACAGAGTCACCGTCACACTTTGGAATGAATTATGATACAGGCGTATCACAGTCTTGTGCAGCTTGGGGGGCAATGTGGTGATCCAGTTTTGGGATGAAGGCAGTTCGTTCATGTCACTGTCATAGTCAGCAATTCTGGCAAAATATGAAGCATGTGATGCAGCTAAGTAGCGGTACAACAGTACGTTTCGCCACACCATCAGTTCTTTTGTATCACAGGAGAACCGCTTTTGTATTTCATCCAGGGTTGGCTGAAGCTTCTTTAGCTTGATTTTCTCCTCCACTTCGGAACAAGGATCGGAAGTAGGGTGTTGCCATTGCTGTAATCAGAGTCTATGGCTGGCATTAATGACACTTCATCATGAACATACTTGTTTTGGAAAGATGTAATCACTACGTATCTAGATAATAAACCAGAAATCACAATAGGAGATGGACATAGAAATTCTATTTATGATCAAGTGCTTTTTCCTAATAACTGTGTTAAATATAGAGTACATTTCTTTCGGAAATGGATAGACAAAGGACGAGTACGATTACATGACATAATGCTTCTTCTTCTTCTTCTTCATGTGCCAGGTCTGTTGCAGACATCGGCGATCATGGCCTTCCATTCCTCTCTGTTGTCAGTTCTCCTGATGAGTTCATTGTTGGGGGATTCTTTCCTCGTTGCGTAGCTATTCAGACTGTGTATTTTCTGCGTTGTCTTCCTGTCTTTGGTACCACAAATCTTTCCACACAATATTTGCTTTTCTATTCCATCAGCTCTGTTTATGTGCCCAAACAATTGTAGTTGTCTTTTTCTGATGGTTTTGAGTAGGGATCTTTTGTACCCGGCCATTTCCATTACTTCTTCGTTTGACTTCTTTTCAGTCCATGATATTATCATAATTCTTCTGATATACCACATTTCTGCTGCTTCAAGTCTTCTTTCGAGGTCTTTTGTCAGCGTCCAGCATTCACATCCGTACAGAAGGATGGACCATATGTAGGCTTTCAGAGTGTTGATTTTGGTGCTGAGTCTTATATTTCTGTTGGTAAAGATGGGCTTCATCTTGGTGAATGTGTCTTTAGACAAAGCGATTCTCTTCTTTATTTCTGTGTCGCATCTGGCGTTTGGAGTTATTGTGAAGCCCAAGTATTTAAAGTTGCAAACTTGTTTTATTCTTTCCCCTTTGCATAAAATGTTACATACAGGCATGTCTGACTGTTTTGAGATTACCATGCACTCAGTCTTCTTTGCATTCAGTTGAAGTCCTTTGTTTTCACTTTCGATTGTGACTGTTGTAAGGATATTTTGTAGTTTTTCCTCCGAGTCAGCAATTAGCACTGTGTCATCCGCATATCTTAGATTGTTTATGTTGTGACCTCCTACTTTGACACCTTCATGCTGCTCTATGTTCCGTAGAATCATTTCGCTGTAGATATTGAAGAGGTCTGGAGAAAAAACGCAGCCCTGCCTCACTCCCCTGCAGATCGGTCTGTACTCACTGCAGTCATTAACTTTTATTGCAGCTTCTTGTTCCCAGTACAAGTTTCTGATCACTCTAAGATCTTTTCCATCACAGTTATGTCTTAGTAAAATGTCGAACAGATCGGAATGTCTTACTTTGTCAAATGCCTTAGAATAGTCAATGAAGCAGAGGTACAAGTCCTTTTGTACCGCAATCGCCCTTTCCATGAGGGTCCTCAGGGCAAAGATGGCATTTCTGGTACCTTTATCTGCCATAAATCCAAATTGGGTTTCAGATATCTCAGGTAGGATTTTATTTCTCATTCTGTTCATCAGCACTCGTAACATGACTTTTTTGAGGTGGCTCATAAGACTTATTGTGCGGTGCTGATCGCATTCAACTGTGCCTGGTTTTTTTGGGTAGTGCAATGTACACCGACTTTTTGAGGTCTGTTGGAATTTCACCTGTAGCATGGATAGTGTTGAGAAGTTTTGTTACTTTGTTTTGTTTTCTTTGCAGTCATCGGATGTTTATTTTGTTACAGACATAATGCACAGAACAGAAAAACGACTTTTGACTTTGAAGGAAATATCAGAATTGTTAGGTCAAAGTGAAGTATCCTCACCTTTTTGAGTACAACGCTCTGTACAATGCAATTCCAAAAGTATGGCTCGAATGGATGCAGATGGCAAGGATGCCGCAAGAAAGAGAATTACTTAGACTGGGGGTCAAAATATTTCAATGAAAAACCAAATGAAAAAAAAGAATGGTTAAAAACAACATAACACGTATATCGAAACCATAACATTCAGAATTTTGGCAACGAAAATTTAACTACACTTCAGTGACATTGTTTGTCTTTTATAAAGAAAGCTCTAAAGAAGTTCTTTTCCCTCGAAGCTGCAATGGAAAATTAATCAAATATTTACCAACAAACATACGTTACAAAAGATGAAATTTGCTGAATAAATGTTTGTGACTGCACTGCAAATTTGACGTGATAGAACTTTTCTTTTTCAATGCCCAAGTTTCATAAATTTTGGAAAGACATAGAACATTTAAAAATAAAAAAATGGTCTCCGTACACTATCTGAAGGGATGTTCTCTTTGGAATTAAACCCCGAAGCGGACAGATCAACGTCAACAGAAGCGGCTACAATCAACCACATCATTTTAAAGGGAAGGGAGAGTGTGTATCAGCATTGCAAAAAAAAAAACGTTTTAACTTCATACATTTGATTTTTTGAAGAACATTTTGGGCTTTAAAAAAAAATACTTTGAAGACTAAAAAAATACTAAAGAAAAAAAAACAGGGCTGCAATAACGTATATGCAATAAAAACAACAAAACAAGAAAAAGAATGAAATGCTAAAAACAAGGGGGGAGGTGTTATACTTTTTTGGGTGAACCTCCATCTGTTTTCTGGAGAAAAAAGACCCTATTGTAAAGAAAAAGTATTAATATGAAAAAGAAAGTTTTTCATTTGTAAAGTTTAAAGAAAAAAACGAACAAAACCAAACAAAAAACAACAGCAACACCATTTTCAAAGTAGTGTTGTTATAATGGTGGAAAGTATGCCTCAGATCGTCTTTGAAATGTATGCAATAAATTTCCTCGTGATAAAAAAAAGGGAAAACAGCATTTTTTAAAAGGGAAAAAGAACAGGAAAAGAGTAAAAAAGCATTTTAACAAAGGGAGAAAAAAAACGTAAAAAGAGGGAAAAGGTGTGTTTTTTTTAAGTGGGGAAAGAACAGAAAAGCGGAAAAAACAGGGGGAAAGAGGGGAAAAAGTTTTTTTTTTAAAAATGGGGAAAAAGAGGGAAAACAGGGATTTCCAAAATGGAAAAAAAAACAGGGGGGAAAAAAGGGAAAACCAAAATTTAAAAGGGAAAAGGGGAAAGGGGGAAAAAGGGGGAAAAAAACATTTTAGAAAGGGGGGGAAAGAAAAGAGGAAAAAAAGGGGGAAAAAAACTTTTTTTTTAAAAAATGAGTAAAAAACAGGAAAAAGATGTAAAACAACATTTTAAAAAGGTGGGGGGGAAACAGGAAAAAAAAGGGAAAAACAGCATTTTAAAGGGTGGGAAAAAAAATAGGGAAAAAGGTAAAACAGCATTTTAAAAAGGTAGAAAAAGAACAGGAAAAAAAGGGGGAAACACATTTGGGGGAAAAAAAAGGGAAAAACATTTTTTAAAGAGTGGGAAAAACAGAAAAAACGGGAAAAAAACAGGAAAAAGGGGGAAAAAAGCATTTTTTTTTTTTAAAGTTGGGAAAAAAACAGAAAAAGAGGGAAAAAAAACCCTTTTTTAAAGTGGGAAAAAAACAGTAAAAAAAAAAAAAAAAAAAACGGGGGAAACAAAGGGAAAAGAGAGAAAACAGCATTTTTTAAAAGGGGGGAAAGAACAGGGCAATTTTGGGAAAACAGCATTGAAAAAAATGAGAAAAGAACAGGGGAAAAAAGGAAAACGCATTTTAAAAAGTAGGAAAAAAAACAGGGGAAAACACATTTTAAAAAAAGGGGGAAAAAAAAAAGGAAAGAGAGGTAACAGCATTTTTTAAAAGAGAAAAATATTAGGAAAAGAGGTAAAACACATTTTTTTTAAAAGGGGAAAAAAACAGGCAAAGCGGAAAACACTTTAAAAAAGGGGAAAAAAAAACAGGAAGGAGGGAAAAAAGGCATTTGAAAATGAGGAAGGCAGAAAAAAAAGGAAACAGCACTTTAAAAAAGTGGGAAAAGAACAGGGGTGGGGGGCATTTTTAAAAAGGGGTTTAAAAAAACAGGAAAAGGAGGTAAACAGATTTTAAAAAAGTTTGGGAAAGAAAAGGGAAAAAAAAAAGAAAACGCATTTGGGGGAAAAAGGGAAAACCCTTTTTTAAAGAGTGGGGAAAACAGGAAAAGCAGGAAAAAAATGGGGAAAAAAAGGAAAATACATTTTTAAAAAAGGTTGGGAAAAAAACAGGGGAAAAAAGGAAAAAAAGCATTTTTTTAAAATGGGAAAAAAAAAAAGGAAAGGGAAACAGCGTTAGAAAGGGGAAAGGAACAGGAAAAAAAGGGAACAGCATTTTTTTAAGGGGGGGGGGGGGGGTGAGAGAAAAGGAAAAGCGGGGGGAAACAGCATTTAAAAAAGTGGGAGAAAACAAAAAAAAAAGGGGGAACAGCTTTTAAAAATGGGGGGGAAAAAAGGGGGGAAACGGAAAACCGTTTAAAAAGTG
Source organism: Rapana venosa (assembly GCA_028751875.1). Lineage (NCBI taxonomy): Eukaryota > Metazoa > Mollusca > Gastropoda > Neogastropoda > Muricidae > Rapana > Rapana venosa. The sequence goes on along the minus strand of CM054159.1, from coordinate 9,735,145 downwards.
GGAAAAAATAAGAAAATTTTTTTAAAAGGGGGGAAGAACAGAAAAAGAGGGGAAACAGCAAATTTTTTTTTTAAGTGAGGGAAGAAAAAAAAAAAAGCGGGGAAACAACAGGAAAAAAGGGGAAAAAACTTTTTTTTTAGGTGGAAAAAAGGGAAAGGAAAACAGCATTGGGGAAAAAAGTTGAAAAAGAACAGGAAAGAGGGAAAACGGCATTTTTAAAAAAATTGGAAAAAACAGAAAAAAGAGTGAAAAAGCATTTAAAAAAAATGGTAAAGAAGAGGGGGGGGGGGGAAAAGCTCTTTTTTTTTAAATGGGAAAATAGCAGGGGGAGGAGGGGGGGGAAAAGCATTTTAAAAAGGTAGGGACAGAACAGGAAAAGAGGTAAAACGCACTTAAAAAAAGGGGAGAAAAGGGAAAAAAAGGTAATACAGCTTTTTTTTTAAGTGGAAAAAAACAGGAAAAGGAGGTAAAAACAAACATTTTTAAAAAGGGAGAAAAGAACAGGAAAAAGAGATTAAGCACATTTTTAAAAAAAAAAAAAGCAGGAAAAGAGAAAAAACAGCGGGGGGGGGAAAAAGAACAGGGAAAAACGGGGGAAACACATTTTTTAAAATGTAAAAAGAAATAGGGAAAAGCAAAAACAACATTTTTAAAAAGTTAAAAAAAAAAAAAAAAACGGAAAAGAAGAAAACAGCTTTTTTTAAAATGGGGGAAAAAACAGGGAAAAACGGGGGAAACCCCAAAAGGGGAAAAAAGAGGGAACAGAATTTTTTTTTAAAAAAGGGGAAAAAAAAACAGGAAAGTTTGAAAACACATTGAAAAAAAGTGGGGAAAAAAGAGGGAAAACAGCATTTAAATGGGGGGAAAAAGAAAGGGGGGGGGGGGTGTGTGGGGGGGAAAGGGGGGAAACAGCTTTTTTTAAAGGGTGGGAAAAGAACGGGAAAAAGGTAAAACAGCTTTTTTAAAAAAAAATTAAAAATGAAACAAGAACAGGAAAAAAAAGGTAAAAAAGATTTGGGGAAAAGGGGAAAAGCGGGGGGGGGGGGGGGGGGGGGGGGGGGGGGGGGGGGTTTTGTTTTGGGGGGGGGGGAAAAATCAGCTTTAAAAAAGCGGAAAAAGGACGCTTGCAAAAAGGGCCGGAAAAAAATTAAAAAATGTTCTTGTAAAAAAAACGGGCCACCTCATGAGAAAACAGCTTGCAAAAAAGCTTTTAAAAAAACCCTTGAAAAAAAATATATGATTCTGGGTTTGTCTTTAAAAAGGCTGTTCAGCAAAAGTGAAGATTTTTGAAATTTTTCATTTCTAACAAATCTGGATTGGTATAAAATCGTGAAAAAATGTTAACCTTATTATGATTTTAAAATAAAGCTTTTTAGGACAAAGTACGTGAAAGATGTAAACTGTATTTGTGGGAAGGAGGAAGATTACAATAGTCATGTTATTTTGATTGTGGACAGTTAAAAGCATTTTTACCTGCTATACCATTTTTATCACTGGATCAGATTTTGTCGGAACCATCGTTAATGTTGGACATTGTGTTAGGATTGATAAGAAGTCCGATAATTCAGTTTTTGTAGTATGTTAAAGTTAGTTTTTAAGTACTGTTATTTGACACTTTTTGTTATTGTTTGCATTCTCTTGTTTATATTACTTTTTCCCGTCTAAAATCACTAAATGTGAATAGACGTTAAACTGAAAATCACACAACAAACCAACAAGCAGAAGAAAAGAATAAAGAAAGGACAAAAAGGCGAGAAAGCACAAACAGAGTGAAAAGCAAGCAACAAGGAAAAGCGGGATGAGGGAACAAGAAGACAAGAAAGGAAACGCAATAAACAGAAAAATAAAACGGAGGAAGAATAAGCTGAAACGAGAGAAAAAGGAGACCGTGGAAAAGGCAGAGCAAAGAACACACAGCAGCAAAGGATTCAGAATGGGAGAGACAAGGAGGAAAAAGAAGAACAGATAAAAGAGAAAAACAGAGCAAGCAGGAAATAGAGCAACAACCCCCCCCCCCCTCCCCCTCCAACAAGAACAACAATCGGAAAAACATTAATAATAACAACTCAACACAAGATCCGGAGGGATAAATTAAGGGATAAGGCAACAACAAAAGTCTAAAGAAACAGGACCAAGAGCAAAAGAAATTGTCACAGAAAAAGGTAATGAGTTGTCCATAAAATTATTTCCACATTATATCTTCCACTCTCCCACCAACACACTTTCCTAACAATCTTTCTTTCCCAAACACTCATAAAACCAACCATCACCCTCTTCTTAACCAAAACTATTTTTACCATACCATCCTCCCTTTCTCCCACTTATTCACCACCCCATTACCCTCTTCATATAACCCAACTATTTTTCCCCATTACATCCCATCTCAAACCTACCTCAAAAACACCCCTTCCCTTCCCTCCCAATCCCCTCTCTTCTTCCTCCCCCCCCTATCCCTCCTAACCATCTTCCCTCCTCTCCCCTCCTCATTCCACCCCCCTCCTTTTCCTCTCCCTTTCTTATCAATCTCCACTCTTTCCCATCACACTCACCATACCCCTCACCTCCCCTCCACCACCACCACCCCCTACCTCGATTCCCCTTATACCTACCCACCACCCCCCCCCCACCCACCCAAACTCCCTCACACATAGAACCAACCTCATCCCCAACTATCTTACCTATTATCACACAAATCTCCTTACCATACCCCCAATTCAACACTATACACCTCATTTTCCCTCAAACTAAATACTCCAATCCTTATATAATAAATATATTCTTATATTTCAATCTACTATCTCATAATCATCAACACATCAACAGTATAACCTTCTATCCCCTCTAAATATATCTACTAACCAAAACACACCACCACAAACCCACACACAAAAACATGCCAATACCTAACATACCCATACACCCACAAATTTAAAAAGATCATTAATAAAAACTAAAGTAAACACCCACGGGACAACCCTAACAATTGCCTTTAAAAATCCCCCTAAAAAAAATGATAATACTTAACTTTCCTCACACCAACCAACCTTATGGAAGAACAATTTCGGTACCCATTCACAGCAAGAAAAGTAAACAACAAACGAACAAGAAGCAAACGAAAGGACAGTGAATAATAGAAAATTACGAAGCCAGAAAAGCGAAGAGGAAGAAGAACGCTCTATTCGCTATCGATCTTCCGACGAAGACGATGATGATGATGTTGAAGAAGAGTGACGAAGAGGGTAAAGAAGACTAAGACGCCGACGAAGGCAGACATTTAAAAACATATTTGAAAAAGGGTAACAGACCGAGAAACAGAAGAAAAACTGAGGAAGAAAAATGCCAGATGGCAGACAAAGAAAAAACAGGGGGGAAGTGTGTGTGTGTGTGTGTGTGTGTGTGTGTGTGTGTGTGTGTGTACGGGGGGAGGGGGGGCTCAACAGAAAAAGGGAAAGAGAAAAGTCAACAAAAAGAAGAGGCACCCCCCAAAAAACCAACAACAACAACAACAACAACTAGCAGAAGAAAAGTAAGGATAAAATGGAGAGGAAACACGAATTAGAGCAACACACAAAAAAACCAACAAAGGAAATAGGAAAGAAAGAACAAGAATACTACAAATAAGAACAAAAAAAACAGAATAATCCAGTTGGAAGAAAGGGGAATTGGTAGGAAACCAACCCCTCTTCCCTCCAGACAAACAGAAAGGAAAAGAAACAATAACAAAAAAGCAAAAAAGGACAGGAGAAGGAAAGTGCAATTTCAGAATAAAGCTATTGGGGGGGGGGGGGTGGGGAGGGGGGGATAACACGGAAAGAAAGAAAGAAGAAATAAAGAACACAGGAGACAAGAAGAAAGCAGAAGAGGGGAATAAGGAAAGACTAAAAGAAAGAGACACGGACAAGAAAAATAGCGGAAAGAAAACAAAACTTAAAAAACAATTTAAGGGTAAGACGAAACCCGAAGAGAAGTAGAACTATTGCCGGCAAAGAAGCGGAAGAGCAGTTTAAAAATCAACAAAAACACCAAAGAGCAAATAACGAAAGAACACAAAGCAAAAGACAACAGTTTAAAGCGGGAAAAACACCCAGAATTAGAGGAAAAAAGAAACAAAACTGCAAAAAAATATGAGAAATGGACTGATCAAGAAGAGAAAAAAGCCCGCACGAAACAAAAGAAAGAGAAACAAGAACAAGAAAGCATATAAACCCTGGTGGGAAAAAAGCCCCAAGACAAACCTGGATACAAAAAAACTAAAAGAAAAGAAGAGGGGAATGAGAGCACGAAACACAAACATAAAGGGAAAACCCCCCCCCCCCTAACCACTTCCTACTCAATCCTCACCATCTCCCCCTCCCCTCCCCTCACATACCATTTCCATCTCACCCTCCACTATAAACCTTTCAAAATACACCTAACTTTAAATTCTAACACATACAAACTCTCACACACATCCAAATAAAATGCAACTTTTAATATCCCCTCATCAACCTCTAAACTTCCAAATGAAAACAGAACTGGAAATAGACCTTGTGTGTGTCTTCGCGAAACAGCCACAGGAAATGAATGGGAAAGTGAAAAGCAGAGGAAACGAGAAACAGCAAAGAAAACTGAACTGGAAGAGAAAAGCTCAGAAACGGAGAAACGGCCAAGAACCGAAACGGGAAAGAGAAACACCAGGAAACGAGAAACAGCAAAGATGAACTGGGAAAAAGAGAACAGCAGAAGAAACTCGAGAAACAGCACAGAAACTGAACGGGAAAGAGAACCAGCAGAAGAAAAAAGAGAAACAGCCAAAGAAACTGAACGGGAAAAGAGAACAGCAGAAAGTAAGAGAAAGAAAACTGAATCTGGAAACGAGACAGCTGAAACAGCAAAGAAACTGAACGGGAAAAGGAGAACAGCAGAAACAGCAAAGAAACTGAACGGAAAAGAGAACTGCAGAAACGAGAAAAAAGCCACAGAAACTAAAGGGAAAGAGAACAGCAAAAAAAAGAGAAACAGCCACAAAACTGAAGGGGAAAAAGAAAAACACAAAAAAAAAGAGAAACACCAAAAGGGAAAAACTGAAGGGGAAAGAGAACAGCAAAACAGCCAAAGAAACTGAACGGGAAAAGAGAAAAGCAGAAAAAAGCCAAAAAAAATGAAGGGGAAAAGAAACAGCAGAAAACACCCAAAAGAAAACTGAAGGGAAAAGAGAACAGCGAAAACAAGAGAAACAGCCAAAGAAACTGAAGAGAAAGAGAAAAGGGAAAAAAAAGGAAACAGCCAAAGAAACAAAAGGGGAAAGAAAAAAAAGGAAAAAAGAGAAACGCCAAAAACTGAACGGGAAAGAAACAGCAGAAAAACGGAAAAACCCAAAAGAAACTAACGGGAAAGAGAACAGAAAAAAACGAGAAACAGCCAAAAAAAACTGAACGGGAAAGGAAAGGAAAAACAGAAAGAAAGGGAAAGGGAGAATAGCAGGGGAAACCCTGATAAAAAGGAAAAAAAAAAACACCCGTAAAGCACGAAGGGTAAAAAAAAAAAAAAAGAGAAGAAGAAGAAAAAGAAGAAAAGAAGAAACTAAAGATAAAAAAAAAGGAAAGAGGGGGAAAAACAAGACAAAAGCATAGGAACGAAAAGAAGAAAAAGAAAGGAAAGAAAGAAAGAAGAAGAAACAGTGGGAATTAAAAACACAAAAATGAATTTTAAAAAAGGTCAAAAAAGTGAAAATAATCAACAACAATCATACTTCAATCCTTTGGCCTTATTGGCAGTGGGCAGCAAAAAAATTTTCCACCCTGTCTGTCCTGGGCCAGCTTCTGAATGGTTCCCCAGGTATGTTGGAAGGTTTCAGCTCTGTTTCGACAGTCCGGCCAAAGTGTTTTTGGGGTCTCTCGTTTGCTTTTTCCCTTGGTGCCCCAGTGGGGGCTGTTGGGAGATGTTTCCCGTTCCCGACGGCAAAATTTGCCCTATTTCATCCCCATTCGCATGCATGATGATGGGTCCATGCTTTCCTGGTTGCAACGGGCAAAAAATTTTTTGGGGGGGCCAAAAAAAAAATTTGGTTTTGGGGGGGTTTTTTAGTTTTCGTTTTCCCCCCTCCCCCAAAAAGGGGGGGAAAAAAGTTTTTAACTTTTTTTTTTTTAAAAAAATTTTAAAATTTTTTTTCCTTTTAAACCCCCCTTTCCCCCCTTTAAATCCCTCCCTTCCTTTTTAAAAATTCCCCTCCCCCCCTTTATAAACTCACCCCCCCTTCCCCTCTCCCCCCCCCCCCTTTTTAATTATTTAAATTTTTTAAACTCCTTTTTCCTTCTTTGGGGGGCCCCCTTAAACCCCCTTTTTTAACGATTTTCCCCCCCCCCTATTGTGGAAAAAACCCCCCCCCCCCCGGTGGGGCCCCTTTCCCCCCTTGAAATTTTGGGGAGTGGGGCATGGACTCGGGAAAGAGGCCCCCCGGTTTAAAGGGGCCTCGAAAAAAAGAAAAAATTTAAACATAGCGGGTAAAAAAAACCCAACAAAATTGATTTGGGGAAAAGAATTAGGGGGCCCCCCAAAAAAAAAACCCCCAAAAAAAAAGGGAAAAAAAAAACGAAAAAAAAAAAAACCCGAAAACAAAACTCACAAAAAAAAAAACAAAAAAAACCAAAAAAACCAAAAGGGGAAAAAAAGAAAATTTAGGAAAACGGGGGATAAAAAAAAAAAACCCACAAAAAAAAAAAAAAAAAAAGAAAAAAAAAGGGGGGAAAAAAAAAAAACAAAAAAAAACAAAAAATTTTTACAAAAAAAAAAAAGGCGGGGAAAAAAAAAAAAAAGGAAAAAAAAAAAAAAAAAAAAACAAAAAAAAAAAAAAAAAACCCCCAACAAAGGGGGGGAAAAAAAAAAAAAAAAAAGGGAAAAAAACCCCAAAAAAAGGCCTCCCCCCAACACAACAAAAAATTTAAAAAAAAAAAATTCAAAAAAAACGAAAAAAAAAAAAAAAAAAATGGAAAAAATTTATAAATTAAAAAAAAAATAACCTACCAAAAAAAAAAGTGGAAAATTAAAGTTCCCCCCCAAAAGTTTAAATAAATCAATGAAAAATATCAAGCCAGATTTCGTTCACTATTTATTTTTTTTCCACCCCCCCTTCCTCAACCATCTTGATGACAATTTCAAAAGGGGTAGAAAAAGGTTTTTCAGTCTGTCAAATCCTGTATTTTGCTTCCCTGGGTTCACAATCACAATGCGCCACGAACGCCCGGGGGCCGGAAAGTCTTGTCCTCAAGACACACTGAAATTTAAAATAATAATAAAAATAATGTAATGATAATATAATTGATAATAATAAAAAATGGAATTTATATTGTTTATCTTAAAAAAAAAATCTAAGGCTGTATTAAACCAGGGTTCACATACAGCCAATAACAATTTAAAATTGAAAAATTCAAAGTGGGCCAACATACATAACCCCGCGCGCGCGCGCGCACACCACACACACACACAACACACACACCACACACACAAAAACCCACAACACACACACACAAACACACAGTTTAAAGGACGGGATACCCCTAGGGGCAAAACTTGCGCTCGCAATCTGAAACCCGGGTTCAAACCCCTTAAAGGGGAATGTTTTCCCCCCGGATTTAACTAGTGAAAAAACCCCACCCCCCCAAAAGTCCTTCGTGAAAAAACCCAATAAACCGGGGGTCTCGTGTGCGAACGCACGCAGAACATCTTGCGAACCGTTTAAATCATGTTCCGCTTTTCGAAAGAGTAGGCCTTTGTGTGCCGGTGAACAGATGAAAATTTACAAATGCATACACACGGGGACTGTTAGAAATGCCATTAAAAACTTATTCCATTATCCTGATATTAAAGAATAAAATTAATACAATTAAATAAAACTTTTACGAGTGATGGGGGTTTCGGTTTTTGAAGGCGGGACAAATTTGAGACGAAAAAGGATGGAAAAACCAGGTTTGAAATAAAAAGCTTTTAATGGGTTTAAAAAGGTATTTGTAGGCTTTTGGCAAGGGAAAGAGAGGGGGTCATTCCAGATCATTGAGGAACAAACCCCTTGCTCTAAACCCAAGCCCCAAGCATGGATGAAAGGAAACAGACGCAGGGGGAGGAACGAGTGTAGGGAAAGGTGGGGGGGGGAGGGGGGGGGGGGGGGGGGAAAAGGGCCAAAATTGAAGCGGAGGGGAGCTTGCTGGGGGCTTTTCCAGGGTAGGGGAGGCCCGAACCCGACACACGTGGACTGTCCACTGCTGGAGGTAAGCCACCATCTGCAGCAGGCAAGCACTTGCCCTCCCTCCCTAAGCTTAAGTACGTTCCTAACTCATGTTTCTCCTTTATTTTATGGAGGTTTTTGCTTTGTTTGGTTCTGTTTGGGTTTGGGGTTGGTTTTTGTTGTTTTGTGTTTTTGAGGGGGTGGGGGGGGGACAATTCGGTTGTCCCCTCTCCCCTTGTTGTTGTTGCGTTTTGTTTTGCTCTTGGTTCTTGCTATTTTTTCGGTTGTTTCTGGTGTTTTCTGTTTTGATTTTTCTTTCTTACTTGTTGTTACTTTTCTCTCTCTCTCTCTCTCTCTCTCTCTCTCTCTCTCTACCTCTCTCTCTCTCTCTCTCTCATCTCCTCTCTCTCTCCTCTCTCTCTCTCTCTCTCTCTCTTCTCTTCGGGTGATTTTTGTGGGGATTTTTGTGTAGATATTTTTTCCGTATACTGTGTAAGTGTATTGCTATGGGCTTTATTTTATTTTATTATCATATATATCCTTAAGGGCGGGGACTGGATGTAAAAAAGCACATGGGTGCTTATTCATTATCCTTGAAATAAAAGAATTTGTCATTGTCGTCACATACAAATAACTTCCTTTGTAGCCCTCCCTCATTGGCAAGCAGTTCTGTCCCTTCAACTGACAGGGTGAATTTCCACCTCGTCATCCTAAGGAACTATGGTTTACATGTTACTCTTCCTCTGCCAAGCCAGACGTGGATTGGCTTTCTATCTCTGAAATGTTTGTGCCCTTCAACGGGAATTAATTCATCATATATTTAAAACACAAACGTTATACAGAAAAATTGTCCTTAAAGGTGAACAGTAATAAACGTATGTTTATCCTTACACCTGCACAATGCACAGATTGGGCTAAATCACAAAAATCAATTTAGATCTATCTGAATCGTCACACAACCTACACTGCAAGTCCTTTCCCTTCCCAGACCATAGGCACTTATCTTTAAAAAGTAGATTACATTTTAGTACCACTTCGCATTCCGCAGAAAATAGTCTTAATATTACATAATGTTAAAGGACGTTAAAAATGAAAATGGCCTTCAGCAGAAAAACAATTCTATCTCAACATTCAGACAGAATTCACCAACACCACCATCCAATAACACAGCGACAACAGGACTTGACCACCGTCACCAGAACACTGCAATACAAACGCAATAATAATAATAATAATGTATGGAATTTATATAGCGCTGAATCTTGTAAAGCAACAAATCAAAGCGCAATACAAACGCAATGAACACCGCCGCCATCATCACCAAAACGAAACACAAAACTATCAGCCCTCCCCTGCCTCCAGGAAATAACTATGCTGGTATACTCCTGCACCCGGGGGTGGGCAAGGACAGCCACACGGGGCGAAGACAGCAGCCCACAAACGAAAATTATTGAGGAGCATAGCTGACCCTTTGCAAAGTGTATTCCTCCCTGCTCCAAGCAGCGGGATACAAACAGCAGGAAAACTAGAAACAAAGAAGAAGGACGAAGAAGCAGAAGAGCAGGAACAACAAAAAAGCCAAAGAAACAGAAACAGAAAAGGGGAAAAAACCCGAAAAACATGAAGCAAATAGAAGTGGGGGAAAAACACAAATAGAATAATACAAAAAAGTCAACAAAAAGCACAACAAAATGAAGAAAAAGAATAACAGCTGCCAAAAAAGGAGAAAAAGAGACAGAGGGAAAATACCGAAAGACTGCATAAGAAAACAAAGAAAAATCACAAAAAAAGGAAAGACAAAAAGAAGCGACAAAACAAGAACACAAAAACTCAAAAAACCAGAATAGACAAGAGACGAAAGACAACAAGCGGCAGGGGAAAAAAACAAACAGTGAAAAAAACCCCAGAGAAAGCAAAAATAAAGATTTAAACAAAAACCAACCCAAAAAGCGGAAAGGGAGGAGGAGAAGAAGAAGAAAAAGCAAAACAAAGCAAACAGAAGAAGAAGCCTACGAAGAAGGAGAAGGAGAAACAGGAGCAAGAAAAAAAACCCAAAGAAACGGAACGAACAAGAGACGAAAAAACAGAAGCACAAAAAGGGAGAGAAAAACAACACAGAGGAACATGGAAAAAGTAGAAGTAAAAGAAACAAAAAGGGGTAAAGAAAAAGAAGAAAAACCAAGAGAAAAAATAGAGGAGGAAGAAGAAGGAGGAGAAGGAGGGGGAGCTGGAGAAGAAGAAGTGATGAACGAAGAAGAGGAAGAGCAAAAGTCAGAAAAAACGGTAACAAAAAAGAAGCAAAACGGAAAAAGAGAAAGGAAAGAAGAAACAGAAAAAAGGGAGAAAAAAAGCAGCAGAGTAACCCCATAAAAGCAGAAAACAACAAACAAGAAAAAGCGGGAAACAGGAAGAAGAAGAAGAAAAAGAAGAAAAGGAGGACGAAGAAGTAGAAGAAGAAAAAGATACAAAAGAAACGGAGAAAAAAGAAGGGGAAGAACAGGAACAAGAAAAAACCCAAGAGAAACAGAACGAACAAGATAACTAAAACGAACTCAAATATTATATTGAGGGTGATAATTGAATAAGCCAGGGGCTTCTTTATATCAGACCCTTTATGAAAAAAAAGAACAAACACGAAGATATTCGTGAATTATACATACAACTTTGAAACTTATACTAAACCTAATCACGTACCTTCTTGATCAACTATTTAACATTGTCAGTCAATTAGTTAATAAACCAAGCAATTAGTACAAATAAACTAGATACACATCTGCACAAGATCCCAGCGCTGCAGTAACTTGAGTGTGAATTGAGTTCGCGTGCATTTTTCTGACTTTGTCTTTCTGACGTTCAGAGTATTTGAAATAACTCCCTGGCTAGCTGTTTGCCAGTGAGTGTATCGCACGGATATTGTTTCTCAACTACATTGATTTTGGCACTGTAGTTTTGCTAACAGTTTACGTTTCCATTAACTTCTGGGATCACCTTGCTGTCGAATTATGGCCGCGGGGGTGACGCCAGTTTTTCCTCAAGCTGACAGACATTCCATACGCGAGAACTGATCCTCCAGTTACTGTTCTTGAAATCTGCATTACAGGTGGGACGGGGAGGGAGTGGGGGAGGGGGGGGGAACTCATGTCAGGGATCAATCGTAGGTGCTCAACTGATTGGAGGACTATGGAGGATCTACCCTTCCACCAGTGAGGCAAGAGCTCTCCTCCTTGTTCAAGGTCTGCAGGTAAAGAGGTACCCTGCTCCAGGTAAAGAACACCAATCCCTTTATAGTGAAAGAAGACTCGGGGGAAAAGAAAACCAAAAAACCCTTTACCAAAATATGGATTCATCTTCTTCCTATGTCAATGGCAGACTCTGAGATAGAGCACAGTCTTCTCAAAGTGGGCTGTGAACTAGATCAGAAGCAGAGCCAGCAAGGGAGTCAGACACCACAAAAAATCCAGACACGCTTCCTAACTGGAAGACAGTTTGTATTTGTGACCGTTCCTGCTGTTCCTCTTGACAAGACCTTGCAGGTCAAGTGTTCTCAGCGCTAAGGTATACCACAAGGAAGAGAAACTGGTGGACAGAAGTGCTGCGTGTTCCAGGTGTCTGGAGGAAGGCCATCACGCTTCCAGCTGCTCTACAGACATTGTGTGCAGGGCCTGCTTTAAAGAAGCCCGGACACAAACGAGGTGACATGGCGTGCGACATCGTCCACGCTGAGGAAGAAAGCGACAGAAACAGAGACAGTGTTAGAAGAGAGTGAGAGAAACAGAGAGAAAGGCAGGTATGAATAGAAGGGCGAGAAAGCGGGGTACGAGAGAAACAGGACAAAGATGCAGCAGAGGGGGAAAAAAGAGGGGAACAAGCAACAGGGGTCGACCTAGCAGCTGGTCAAACAAACCACCAACCCTCAGAAAGTCCATGTATCACAGCAGCTCTCCAAGGAAGGGATCAGAAACACCCCAAAGACGGCGCTCACAGGATTGGACAGCTCAACACTGACAAGCAAAACGTCGGCCCAGTGTGGAGCCAGGACGTCTGACACCCCCCCCCCCCCCCCCCCCCCATCCCACCCAAATCACCCCTCCTGATTCCGACGATGGAGAAGGAAGATCCACACGAGCAAGGCCTCCTTCTCTGCAAACTGCTCGTTGACGACTTGACGTGACGTGACGCGTGGACTACGATTATGGATTGCAAACATGGTAAGTAGATTTTATGTTTATATACATATTTTTTAAAACCCAAACCTTTATGTCTATGTTTGTAATGGAAAAACTGTACATCTCCTCTCTAGATGTCAGAGGTGTAAGGAATAAGATAAAGAAAACAGCTATATTCAATTACCTAAAAAATTCGAATACTCCACCATCTAAACACACACACGCACACTTCCGCGCACGCACGCACACGCATGTGGGTTACAAGGCATACTTAGGAGCAAGTAACAGCAAAAAGCCCCATTTATCATAGGGAGTTGTAAAATATCCTAAAAATACGCACATGCACACGCAGGCACGAACGCACAGACACACGACACTACGCAATCAGCCAGGCACGCACATACACACACACACAGCAGGCGTGCACACATGCCCACGCACACGTGATTATAACATGTACAATAAGAGTACTAATAATAATCATGATGCTCTACATTTCATTGAAATCCTAACACTCAGTTAAAAAAGCTCTTGCCTCCTTGCTTCAAGCATCCCATACACTTAGTCCTCTATCCATCTCTCTCTCTCTCTCTCTCTCTCTCTCTCCTCTCCTCTCTCATCTCTCTCTCATCTCCTCTCTCTCTCTCTCTCTCTCTCTCTCTCTCTCTCTCTCTCTCTCTCTCTGTGTCAGTTGGTCTGTGCAGATTTATTTTTTGCCATGTCCCAGTTAGGCAGTAGAATAGATGTGGGTATAAAACCGTTTTTACTTCGAAGAGTTTGAACTTAAAATTGCAAAACAATTCAACTAAAGGGACTAGATACGACGCCTGAAAAAAATTATCCAAACATTCTTAGAAAATAATCAATTTTTAAAAAACCTGGATGATGTAACAAAGGCTGCATTTCTGAATTAGATACTGTTCAACAATGCCCTGATAACGTACAGAAACAAAACACTTTTTTTTAATTGGCAGAAACAAGGAATTAAAAACATTAAAACATATTGTTCACCATCAAGAAAACATATCACTATCATTACAGGAATTAACACGATGTCATAGGCCAAAGCAAAGCCAACGCAATACTGGAATACAGTATTCTGATTAGCTCTGTCCCCAAGCGTTGGACCCAGTGGGTTAACAGAGGGGACAGAGAAGAGGACAGCGAGACCAGTGGTGTGGCTCAATACAACACTAAACCAAACCGTATTAGGAACATACTTCTCACAAAACATGAAACAGAGGTCCGAAAAGAGAGCGAAAACTGGGATACAGTTTAGATAAATCAGCATGGACAAGAGCGAAGGAAGCCACAAAAGAAACAAGATTAAGAGTTCTACACTGGAAGATTCTGCACAATATTATATCCAACTAACATAATTCTGTGTGTAAAATGAAAGTAAAAGAAAACAATAACTTTTATACAAAAACAAATTCAGTAAATGTCATCTTGTCAATGTTTCAGGAATTTTTCTTTAAAAATTTCTTTATTTGTAAGTTGACATTCGACTAAAATCATTAGTGACAGATAATTTTTTGTTGTGATTCTAATTTTTCACTGGAAACCTATAAATATATCAACTAGTTAATTCTGATTGCAAAAATGTGCATAAATATCTGCTTTGGAATCTTTGGCCCTTCAGGTTATTTTTGATCGAAAATCCTCCTGAAAATCTGCCATCTCTCTTGACAAAAGTGTCCTACTGTCTTCATGATATTCAAAATTGGATGATACAGAACAAGTTAGAGTTAAATGCAGATAAAACCGAAGCCATGCCTGTCGGGACCAAACACAAACTCTCTTCCATTACAACAACTTCAATAGAATTCGGCAATGCATCAGTCCCGCTATCCACTGCTGTGAAGTATCTAGGGGTCATTATTGACAACACACTCTCTATGCAAAAATTCATTACCCAGACTTGCCAGTCGTGCTACTATCAATTACGGCGTATTAATGCAATTCGAAAGTACCTATCCACAGACGCAACATCCAAACTCGTGGCATCTTTCATTCTTTCACGTCTGGACTCTTTTTGGCTGGTCTGCCAGCATCATCAATCCACTCCCTTCAACGCATACGAAACTCTGCAGCTCGACTACTCCTAAGAAAGCCAAAAAAATCACAACACATCACTCCTCTTTTGCGATCCCTTCTCTGGCTACCTGTCTCACAAAGAGTGAAATTTAAGACTTGTTCCCTGTTACAAATGTCTCCACAAGTATGCACCATCATATCTCTGTATTTTCCTTCACCTGTATACTCCATCTCGCTCCCTCCGTTCTGCTGCAGATGCCTTATGCTTTCAAACACCCAAATCCAAACAATCCACAGGCGGCAGTTGCTCATTTCTCTGTTGCCGGTCCATCCGTCTGTAATGACCTCCCTCTCTCACTTTGCCAAAAAGCCTACATTTGATGCTTTCAAAACTGGACTCGAGACATGATATTGTTTCCAACCTAGGACCTTCCCCTAAAGTTGCATCTCTTACCTGTTCCTGCTTTCAATAAGACATCTCCATCTCAAATACCCTGCCTAAGCACGGTGTGTGTGTGCTTGCGTGCGTGCGTGCGTGCGTGCGTGCGTGCGTGCGTGCGTGCGTGTGTGTGTGTGTGTGTGTGTGTGTGTGTGTGTGTGTGTGTGTGTGTGTGTGTGTGTGTGTGTGTGTGAAGTCAAGTCAAACTTTTATTTCCAGATGGTACATTGAATGAACAATGCATTTGCTTTTTTTCATCAAGCCATCTATCTAAGAACAAATTTCTTAATGATAATACGGAAATAATACATTATTGCAACCGTTACCATAAATTGTACCGGTAAAAAGAGGAAAACTTGTGTGTGTGTGTGTGTGTGTGTGTGTGTGTGTGTGTGTGTGTGTGTGTGTGTGTGGGCGCGCGCGCGCGCGCGTAAATAAAAAATCTGTTAATCTTTTGTGAACAGTTGCACGCGTGTGAATGTTATGAATGGAAGCGCTTTGATTTGTTTGCTTTACAAGATTCAGCGCTATACAAATTTCCTATATTATTATTATTACTAGTATTGTTATCATTACTACTACTACTACTACTATTACTACTATTGTTATTATTATCATTATTATTGTTGTTATTATTATTATTATTATTATTATCATTATTATCAGCACCTCTTTGATTCTAAGTAGCTTTATCGTTAACAAATTAGAGACACTGAAGAGCTGTGACAAATCGCGTCAATGCACTTTATCACAATCTGGAACTACAGCCAAACAGCTGAAAAGAATAACCACAGAACATTGTCAGGTTTTCATTTTCTTCAAGCAACCCATCCCCTGCTGTTGCAATCAGAATATGTTGTTTTTTTATTTTATATTTTATACAAAGTTGCTTTATCATTGCAAAGAGGTAGGTACTGAAGAATTGTGACAAAGCGCTTGGTCATAATTTGGCAATCAAGACACATTTCCCAACCCCTCAAAAAGAGCAAAGTGTACAACATTCTGTGTTCCGTAGGATGATGTACCTGCTGTCATCCTAATCAGACCTCTTTTGATTCTAAGCAGATCTTTCATCGCAAAATGTGAGACATTGGTTTATCATTGATTAGGTTTTTATTCGATGTCTGCATATATATTATCTTTTTTTCTCTCTTTTTTCTTTAGATAGATGGCTTGATGTAAAAAAGGAAATGCACTGCTTATTCAATCTAC
>CM054159.1:9661591-9709091 GCA_028751875.1 Rapana venosa | reverse complement strand
TTAAATCCTGTTCCGCTTTTCGAAAGAGTAGGCCATTGTGTGCCGGTGGGAACAGATGACAAAATTTACAAAACCGCATACACACGGGGACTGGATGTCAAAAAGCACATGAGTGCTTGTTCCATTATCTTCGATATAAAAAAAAATTCATTTGAGCGCTTTGATTTGTTGCTTTACAAGATTCAGCGCTATATAAATTCCATACATTATTATTATTATTATTATTATTATTGTTATGTGGTGGTGTAGGCGGCTGTGGCCTGTCCTGAGTCTGAAAATACAGACCTGTCCTCGTCGTGTCAGGCAGGTAGTAGGGGTTCTGACTTGCTGCAGTGTGGATGTTGAATTTTTCCACTTATTGCCTTGCCTGGCCTTGATGTCGGAGCACTCGCTTTCCCCAAGCCAAGTTAAGCAGCGTCGAGCGTGGTTACCAGTTGGATGGGTGACCGTTTGCGCGCCTTGGCTTCAGTACAGTTCCCCCAGTTCACCCAGCTGTAAATGGGTACCTGCTCTCTTTAGGGTCAGGGAAGGTAAAGCAGCGAGGGAGAGGAGATGGGCGCCACCCTCACTATGCTGGCCCTAGAGAAGTGAGGTCTCTGACGCCTCGCTCCCCTACGACCTTATAGGTTATGGGACTCCTTTACCCTTTACCTTACCTTTTAGGTCCTGTAGTATAGCCAGGGCATCTGTCAAGAAGACTACTCTGTGGGAAGCATATGAACTGACTGACCTTGATGTGGGCTGCTGCTCTTTCTATGGCATCTGCCTCAGCTTTGTGGTGTGTGGAGTAGAGGCCAGTTGTAAAAGCTAATCCTGCCTTCTCTGCCTTCAGGGTACTATCCTGGATATAGACCCCTGCCCGTGTTCATTTGACACTGCATCCTCAGCAGAGTCATCGGTGTAGACGTGGGTCCACGAGTCTTTTGGGTAGTGAATATGTCCTTCGGATGAGACTATAAACCGAGGCCCCGTGTGCGAACGCATGCAGAACATCTTGCGCACACGTTAAATCCTGTTCCGCTGTTCGAAAGAGAAGGCCATTGTGTGCTGGTGGGAACAGATGACAAAATTTACAAAACCGCATACACACGCATACATTTTTTAAAAAGTCATCTGAGCGCTTTGATTTGTTGCTTTACAAGATTCAGCGCTTTATAAATTCCATACATTATTATTATTATTATTATTATTATTATATGCAGGTGTTTAAGGATGTAAGACATGTTTTCGGGCGGGCCACTCTGGAAGTCTTTTGGTCCTCCACCAGAGATGTTGCACTGAATGAGGGAAGAAGCCCCCTCCCTCCAGACCGGGGCAGCTAGGCATCAAGAGATCTCTTTGGGGTCAGGGTCAGAGATGTACTGATGGATGATGTCGTTGTCAATAATAATAATAATAATAATAATAGTGTATGGAATTTATATAGCGCTGAATCTTGTAAAGCAACAAATCAAAGCGCTCAGATGACTTTTTTTTTTCTATCGAGGATAATGGAATAAGCACTCATGTGCTTTTTTTTACATCCAGTCCCCGTGTGTATGCGGTTTTGTAAATTTTGTTATCTGTTCCCACCGGCACACAACAGCCTACTCTTTCGAACAGCGGAACAGGATTTAACGTGCGCGCAAGATGTTCTGCATGCGTTCGCACACGGGGCCTCGGTTTATAGTCTCATCCGAAGGACTTTGACATTTAGTTCGATTTTTTTGTCAAACTGGGAGGAAGAAAGGGCGAGGCTGGGAATCGAACCCATAACCTCACGGTTTACTTGTTGGCAGGCGAACGTCTTAACCATCCTGCCACCTTCCTTCTCATGTCGATGATGTCGTTGTTCCAGCATCCTGTTCTGTGGAGTGAAGCTGCCTCTCTCTCTAGTCGTCCCTTTTGTTGGTTGGGACATGACAGTCTTTCTTTCATGGGGTGGTCTTGAAGCGTCTTGGATTTGGCAGTCTGGGTGAGAATTGTTAGTGTCTCGGCGATTTTTGTTTTTTTAGAGACTGGAGTCGTGTGATGGTCATGAGGTCTAGTATTGGCGTTGATTGCGTGGCCCCCTGAGATGATGCAGGTTGCCTGATTCTGCACCTTGCTAACTCGATCAGAGTTGGATCTTGGGTTTGAGCAGCCATTGCTCTGTGTGTGTGTGTGTGTGTTTGAAAGGAACAGAGGGAAAAACAGGTACGAGGGAGAGGTGGGGGAGGGGGGGGGGGGGGATGGGGGTTAGAGAGAGAGAGAATTTAAACTTGTAGTTTTTTGATTTTTTAAATGTGAAGTAAGGTCCCAATACGTATAATTACAATAGAAGTTTACCTCAAACTTTAAAAAAAACGAAACAAAACAGCTTATCTTACAAAATTGAGTAAGACAGAAAATCTCTCTCTCTCTCTCTCTCTCTCTCTCTCTCTCTCTCTCTCTCTCTCTCTCTCTCTCTCTCTCACACTCACACACACACTCACACACACACGCACGCACACACACACACACACACACACACACAAACACACACACACACACACACACACACACACACACACACACACAGAGTCGATATCAAAACTGATTTATTGTGGACATGCACAACCAAACAGATCCATTCTATAATAAGAAGCATACAAGCAGACTACCACACCAACACACCCTTGTTTTTCCCCTCTTTGCTCAATACACCAGACTGACTCAGCGGACCCAACTCAATAATAATAATAATACCAACTCTGTGCAACACATTGACACATAATTCCACACAAGCACATGATATCGCACAGTATCGGCAAAGCCATACATATAGATTCAATATGCAGAATGAAAGGTGTCTGTATGTTCAACACACATAAAAACAACCACAAATGACTTCCAACATGCAAATTAATATGCAAATATTTTCTCTTGGCTTAATAACGGATCCCTGCTTATGATCTAATACGCAAATGAATCCACAGATTTCTCTTGCCTGAACAAGCGTGCCGACAGGATTTTGAAAACAAACAACAAAACAAACACACACAAACCACCACTAAAGATTACACGACAGTGTTTGTTCAGTACATTCCAGTATTCACACCTTCAGTTATGATGCATCTACATTATAATATCACCAAGAACATATTCTCATACTTCAGATCCCCCACCCCCCAAAAAAAACAACCCAAACCCAAAACAAAACCAACAAAATCTGACATTCTTCCTGACATTTTTTCACACTCTGACAAAATAAAACGTGAATACAGAAAATGAATCTGACATTCTTCCTGACATCTTTTTCACACTCTGACAAAATAAAACGTGAATACAAAAAATTATCATATATTTATATATATATATAAATCACAGCAATGTTCAAGATAAATCCTTTTTCTGCAATGAAACGTGTGGTAAATGTGCAGAAATTGTCATCAGAAATGAATTTATCAAGGCTGAATATCAGAATAATACGACACTAGTATCTTGTCAGTTTATCATTGTCAATTTGTGGAACAGAAATATCAGTGAGCTCCATGAAAAAAAACAAAAAAAGCAAAAGTCGATCTTTTGCAAGGCTTTTAAAAGATTCACACACATAGAGATTCACATCCAGACATCCACCCAACCCCATCCACATATGCGCACATCAACATATGCATGCATATAAGTTGACATACATACACACACATTTAAAATTAGATCCAAACGCAAGTAATGTCCACAAACACACGAGAGCATATTCTCACCCTCTCTCTCACCTTTCAGTCAGGGGGAACAAATTCTACATTGTGTTAATTGAATCTTCCCACAGACAGAAGAAACAAATATTTATGGCATGAACAAAACTTCCTCTTCACTGTTCAGGCATCAAACACTTCACGTCTGTTCATTGTCAAAACGCACGCTTGTCATTCTCCTTGCTAAACAGACATATATCTGTTCACAAACTGACAATACAGTTATACATACATACAGCTATCAACAATTTATCACAAACTGATTCCACCTCAAAGCATACCACGCTGAGCTGTGTTAAGATTATCCCTTTAAACTTCTTCTTTGTCCAACGCTATGACAGCAGCCATTGTTGCCTGTCAAATGAGCAAATATGCGTTCCACTGCCATTATAACGCTTGGCAAGTCAGGCTGTGTACATCCGACTTTTGAACTTTTTTTCCCCTTATGCTGACAGGTATTGTTTAATATGTGAAAACCACAACTGACTATCCGCTTTTTTATTCTCTCTGCTGAGGTCAACACTTGTGGCTCTGACTCATTTTCTTTACTGACCTTGAAAAGTGTTTGACACTATCAGTCTACATCGCAATGTTCACACACACACACACACACACACACTCGCAATGAATTGAAAGATGTTACTGATTATCAGTGACTCCATTGGATAACAATCGCGCATGTACATGCACACACCAGCACACCAAGCAGAGACAAAGAGTCTAACTTCTCTTAAGTCTTTTTTCCTACTTAGGACAAACTAGCACCCAGCTTCACTTTCAGGGTGACATGTCAGGGATGATTACTTCCCCTTCTGCAAAAAAATATCAAAACATCCCACCAAACGAAGAGTGAACACATGAGTGTAAGCGGGTTATCACAGAGCAAAGTGGGGGCTGGTAAAACAATCAACATATGCATACAGTCTATCACACCACACCATGGTGGGTAGGTACTCTCACACAATACACCCACCAAACACTTCTTCCCAAAGCGTAGGGAGAAAGGAAAATGGAATTGGAAGCAGAGTGAAGACATGCCCATGGTTCTGGCCTTACCTCCATTATTATAAATCTCCGTGCGATTCTAACTGGCTTGTAAAAGTGTAAGTACAGAAAAACCAAAATATGCTTTGATGCAAAAAGGAAGCAGACACTGTTGAATGTGCTGCATGTCAAGCCCGTACCGCAACAATACTCATGGTGTTAAAGACAATAATGACTGAATGGCCTCCTGCCCATCCCCCTCCCCCCCCTCCCAACACGGCTTTGCTACTGAGCAATTGAGTGAAAGACAAGAGACAGCCAGGTAGAAAGCAAGCTATACAACTACACCCACACAAGGGACAAGGTTTCGGGGTACACTGAAACAAAATCCCACAATACTGATGATGTTTTCTCATTGTCAGATCCTATCATTCAACAAGTCAGTATTTCCTAGGCAATGTACACTTTACATCCTACAAGAAATTTCCTTGAGAGACTGAACTCCACGGACCACACAAACACCTTTTGCACACAACAGCATATCTTTTAACTCTTAAGTAGTACCACACTGGTATTTTGGTATACCTGGACTCTTAATTTTACCTGACACTGATACAAGAGAAATGAATGATTCTATTTTTTTAGACAGATACGCCCCAAATGACATTTTTCCCCCATCTACAGTACAAGCAATGCCACAAACAACAGCACCCAAAGTCCACAGACACAGACCTATCCACATACACCTCATTCTAACACATCTTCCACCTAAAAAAAAAAAAAAGTAGCCTCGGACTACACAATCCCATTGAAAAGCATACTTAACGGTTACACTTGAGAAAAAAAAAAGAAATGCTTGAAGAGTCGTACCTGTGGCTTTGGACTGAAAACCTCAGAGGACATGTTCGGGGGGAACTTCCCAAGGGGACTCTAAGGCAAAGTCTGATAGACAAACCTGATTTGGGAGACCTGACCCGATTATGGAGACTTCACAGAAGACTTCCAAAACCCACAGAAGAAACAAGAAGGTTAAGTAAGATATCCATGAGGCACTAAAAGCAACAACAGACTACTCCACATCAAGTACAGCTGAATTGAGTTCAATATTCCCAAATAAACCAGAGCCAAGCGCTCACAAAAGCAATATTGATCAGTCTTAGGACAGAGCCAGCCATCAGTGTATCTAGGTACGCAGCTTAAGTGAATGTTCCTCCTGTTGTACGAACACTATCCAATCAGTCGCAAAGGCAACAAGCTTAAAACTCTAGTGTCATAGACTTCCAAAGTGTAGTGAGAGACTGGACATTTTGTGAGAAAAGTTCAAATGACAAATCCTACAACAACATTCACCAGTGAAGACGATGGGTGCAAAAATCAAGGTACAGCACAACACACAGTTCATATTCCAGTCACTCAGTCAGTCAGTCAGACGGGCATGCAGGCAGGCAGGCAGGCAGGCAGGCTAAAATGTACAGTATCAGCAGATCACAAAGAAGAAAAGCTCTCCCTTCAAGTGTTGTTGTTCGTATTGTTGTTGTTGTTGTTGCATCCTGTATACCATACAAAATGAAGTAAGTAAGACACAAGATGAAGGGAGGCTGTCAGTTACAGAAGGCCAAACTTTGAGGACTACACACACAACACACGGATATCTGCCTCCGTCTGTCACGGTCGGTCCACAGAGTGTAGTGTTTGCAATAAAAAATCATTTCAAAGAAATGTGAGACAATATGTACGGGCAAAAAACATTAAAACAAAAATATTCATGTGCATATTTTTCAGTGATGATTTAAAAAAAAAGAAAAAATGTTCAAGGAGAAATACAAAAAGAGCATTGGTCAGTTCATAAAAGGCAATACAAGAGTAGTGTAGCTAGCTAGTCACAGACCAGTAAGTTGGGAGAAAGAAAGAAGATAAAAGTTGATGAGCAAAGCCGGGAAGGACCAAGAGGAATAACTGCTGACATGAACACTAGAACCGCGTTCGCTCGATAACACCAACTCATTATCTTTCCTTCCACATTTATTCCGATCAGAGCTTACACTCAACTGCACGCACACATTGCAAACCTATCTCTCTTGATGTGGTTTTTCCACATCTTTTCTCCACAAAAGAAAGTATCAACATTTACCTTTTATCAGATTTATTTTTTCTGGCCACACACACACACAAAGTACAAACATAATACAGCTCTTGCTTCATTTTCTCACAGACATTTCTTACCTATCACATCTTTTCTGATCACAACTATAAAGGAACATTACTCATACAGACGTACCTTTCCCCAACATGTATTTTCTAGTCGCAGCCACTCCGAAGCAAACAAATCGTCTATACATCTACCATCACATTTCTGGGGGTCACGCAATCACACAAAAACTTTATAAAAAAAAAAAAAAATACACATTTGTGTCTTGCATGCAGTCTACATCACATGTTTCGCTCACAACCATTCAAAATTAAAACTGAACATCCCACAACACATCTTTTATTCCCTGTATCTACCAAGGAATGCACATCATCATAATCTCACACCTGCACATGCATTCACAGGTACACTACAGTTAAAATAAAAATGCAGAGGAGAAAAAAAAAAAGAGAGAGAAAAAAAGTCGCCACTCTCTTTTCTATTAGGTGTACCTGAAGACCAATGCATACATTAGTCTCGTCTCTCAAGTTTCTTTCACAACACACGTCTGAAAGTCTTATTTTTTTTAAAAACATGAGGAAATAATACCCCCCAGGTAACCAATCCAACTGCTGACATCATCTTTCCACCCCAAGTTGCTTTCAAAATTAATCCGCCATTTCCAGTCCAGCCAATCACAGAGGTAACCTCTCGGCCAACATCTCTCCTACATCACCACCACCACCACATAAAAATGCGCGGTAGTGTCATGACACACATATCACACGAGTCATATTGGACAGCGGAAGCTGAAGAATGAAATGCACAAAACGCTCACAAGTCTCTCAGGTTTCAAAGTGTTCAATAAAAACACACTTTTTTTTTTCCTTCTCACACACATCATCTTCTGAAGAAAAGTGACGTTTGTTGAACTGGCACATTTAGTGTAAGTTTTTCATCTGGTTCATTTTATATCTTGAACACAGTCTGTAACTTACACGCTGGGGTTGGTTGTTTGGTTTTCTTTTAGTGGTCTCAGTGTCTATGACAAAATTAATGTTATGAACTGTCCTCTCTGTGAAAAAGTAGTATTTCCAATATGCATCTGTTTCAGAATTGCAGCTCGCTGGTTCATCAGAGACAGACAGTCAGTCGCCAGAAATGGATCTAAGGTAAGAGCATGTCAATGTATTCCTCTCTTTTCACTTCACTAACACACACAGCAGTTCTGAAGAAATGGGTGCACCAGCCTGGTCTCAGCCCTGTAGAAAGTTTGCAGCTTTGTTGGTGCAAGAGCTGCTGGTTAAACGTTTAACCTTGGCACTGCCTGTGTTGATTGATATGCACACACTGTTGGCATTGAGGAGTCACATATGACTACACCCATGACTTGCTGATACGAGGTCTTCTTCATACTCGTCAGACACCCTACACCACTATTTTCTCTCCTTTCATGTTATTATCTGTCCATGCCTATTCACCTACTGCTTAAAAGCGCTGGCATGGACACACCGCTTTTTTCCTTCACTCTATCAGTTCATACCAAATCACACAACTGTCTATAGATACAGTAAGAAATAGCCAACAGTGCTAAACATTAGCAGTAAACCAAAAGCTTACAGTTAGGATACTTCGACCAAGCCATCATAGTTCTTTCATAGATCTTATTCTAAAAAAACTCTATGGTCTGCACCAGTACTGACACTGAATGAGCCTTGCAGGACACACACACACACACACACCGATACCACACATGTTGGCATGCAGCCTATACAGCTGCAGGCAGCCGAAAACACAAAAAGTAAGTATGAGTAAATGCTAGAGAAAAAAAAGCCAACCAAAAAACTGAACATCAAAGACCCAAGTGACCTTGCACAGAAAAAAAAGCTTTATATGATAAGGCTGGCTGAAACAAAGACCACCACTGCACTAGTACACAGAGACCGTGTGCATGTCATCATTTCTCACTGCTGGAGATCTTATCAGTCACACTACGCTAACTTCCATCTTTATGGATCCCAAGACAGGTGAACTAACTGTACAAATGTCAAACTGTGGCTTCACTTTCTCTCCAATTCCAATCTCCACAGACAGACACACTAAAGCAATGCCAGTTCTAACAGTAAGTAAAAACAAGTCTTCAGACCTCAACAGTCACATTTCTTGCTTAGACTAAGCTGAGGACAAAAGCTTTACTTCTGATTCAGAATCAAAAACCAATTTGATTTTCTGTATTGCACAAATTTCTGATCACAACCCATATCTCTACAGACAAAACTGAATGCTGTATGCAAAACATGCGTACTGCCATAGTTCAACCTGTCTCCCTTAATTAAGCCAACCAACTGTCATGTCTGAACTCTAACCTTTGGCATTGAATGACCCCTGAGAAAGTAAGTACTGACCTCGTAGGTTGTTCCTGTCTCCATTTATCACGGACCTCTAAGACAAAGAACCCTTTGACTAGTTTCTTGTCTCCACCCAAGAAGTAAAGCAACAGATATGACTTACTGTACACACCATGTCCACACCAGTCAGTCTGAATCATGTCCACACCAGTCAGTCTGAAGCTTTATCAACAATCCATAACTTCAGAATATCCTCCAGTGCTGAGTATGCTCCTACTGCTGGCAGCTCCGCCATGCTGTATCCAGCCTGGTCCACTCCTGCAACTGTCCACATGAACAGTCGCTCCAAATTAAACACGGATACTCCAAATGTGCGATCCAATCCAGTGTGATTATATATTCACAATCTGATCCAAAGCACTCAGGATGTTTATACCCCCTGCCAACCTCACAGGCTAAATCAGGGCCATCATCTCGTCATGACTCAACAGTGGACATCCTTTTTTGTTGTGGAAATTTCACACAGACTTTCCAAGATCAGTGATTGTTCCAAACTGTACCCAGTTATCGCTGTTTTGTTTCCAGACTGCCAAATAAGAATGCCCAGTTTCTGCTTGGGACTCGTGGCTTTGCACGGGCAGTGTCTCCCCTTAAAACTGGGACCTGCGGATAGTTCAAAACCATACCACGAGTCTTTAAGGGATGGTTTGCTTTTCTCTTCTTTGCTGAGTCAGTTCAGGGACTGGTCTGCTTTTTCTTTCCTGTGTCAGTTCATTCAATGGCAACTATGAGGCTCATGAGTAAGCAATCAGCTAAATTCAAAAGCATGCCTTGCTTTTAATCTGGCAGGTTACCAACTATCTCTTCTATTAACAGAAATGTTTTCAAAAACAAATTACTAAAACCCCCCCACCCCCACCCCAAAACAGAAAAAAAAATCTAAACAAAAAATCTCTTCACTGAATATAGTTATGTCAGTTTTTGTCAGGGATGGTCTTTATTTCTTTACCATTCTATTCATTGTTCATATTTCCTCAGCACTTGGAAATCCTCAGTAACATTCAAAAACACTCATCCACATCAAGTCACACCCCATGAGCCTTGGTGTACGTATGGCAGAAGTGGTAATGAAAAACGAACCCTATGGGGACTGTGCTCCTCTTTAAATAAACATCCATCCCCAAACGAGAGAAGCTGGGATCTGGAAGAACGCGGTCAGCAGGAGACAGCCGGCTGGGCTGATGCACTTGTCTGTCTTCAAAAGAAGCCAGCAAGGCTTGGTGGAATGGTCCACATGTTGGGCCCCAAGAATGTTTTGGAAAAATGCACCTTTCCGTTTCACTGAAGCAAGGAATGAACTGCGGCTATAGCCCAGAGAGGACACGCAGAGAAAAAAATTATCATGCTTATAAGAGGCAGATATATTCAGTGAAAAGCAAAAACTACCCACCATCAAGTGTTCGTCATCATTTGCGCATGTCTCTAATATTGTTTCTATGCTTTCATCTCCAAGCACAGGTGGCTTTTTATTATTATTATTATTGGTGGTGGTGGTTCTGGGTTTTTTTCTTTCACCTGATCAGTTTGGCAGTAAATAGTGTCAGTGCCCTCTTCATTTCCACACTGTCTGTATCTGTTAAAAACACAGCTGGAATGACTGACCAGAAACTAATTTATCTATAAGACATCATCACCTTGCTCACAACTGCCTGTAAACTGTGGTATATAGCACACTGATATCAGTCAGAGCCAGCTTGAGCATACTTCTATCATTTTATTCGTTCACATTTTCTCACTTACTACATCAACTGTCTTGTGAAGCTTCCAGTTCATCATCACAAATGATGACTATCGCAACATCAGTTTGTAGTCACGAGCAGCTTGGCAGGCATGCAGTTGGTTTCTGTACATTCCACTGTCAATGATCAAGCGCTGTGTGTACAAATGGAATCACTGACAAACAGCCTTTTTTTCTTCTTGCTACTACTGGCCACAAATTCATGCTCAGGACTTGTGTAGGGGGCAAAAAAAAAATGTTTGCATATTACTTTTATATGATGTATGCGTCTGTTATAATGGTGAAGTGAACTTTTGGGAAAAGAAACACGCAAAAAAGTCAGTCTTTTTTTTAAATTTAGTTTTTGAAAGGTGAAATGAAATTACGTTATGACAGTTGTTTTCTCTTAGCAGTGGTGAAAGATGATTCAGTTACAATGGTGAATGCCTCCATCTTTACAGTCCTCTTTTTTTAAAAAGATATCAGTCCTTGGTTTGCAGCGAATAAGCCAGTCCTCTCTTTTACACCACTAGACATCTCTTTACACTGATGAAACCAGTCCTTGCCTTACAGTGACGACTTTACACCGATGATACCAGTCCTTGCTTTTCCAGT
Organism: Rapana venosa; assembly: GCA_028751875.1. Lineage (NCBI taxonomy): Eukaryota > Metazoa > Mollusca > Gastropoda > Neogastropoda > Muricidae > Rapana > Rapana venosa. The sequence continues at coordinate 9,697,544 of CM054159.1, read as the reverse complement.
GATGAAGCCCATCATTTCTTTACACAAATGACAACCACGTCTCTTTCCAGTGGTGACACCAGCCCAGTTTCTTTACACTGATGAATTTCAACACTGGTGACAACACGGACCTTTCTTTTTCCTTAACACTGGCTTCCCTTCACACTAAAAGCTCCTCCCCTTCCAGCTGTCACACAGCACTTCTCGCAACAACTGTCTCTCTCTCTCTTCTCTCTGGATGACAAGGGGAGGGGTGAAAGCTGTCAATCGTCTGTTCCTTCTGGCAGGTCGGGTCACGTGTCTGAGGTCCCTGGGGACATGATGCCGCTCCTGGAGTCCTCCTGAGCTCGCTTGATGTACAGGTTGAGGAGCTTGGTCTGGAAAATGAAAGAGAAGAAAGTAGTCAGGGCGCTTCAGGAACAAACATTCTCCTTAAAAACGGAAAAACATTTTATGCAATATTCAGGTTGCTTCAGGTAAATACCATTCTCCTAAGAAACCCAAAACATTTTCTGCAATATTCAGGTTGCTTCAGGTAAATACCATTCTCCTTAGAAATCCAAAACATTTTCTGTAATATTCAGGTTGCTTCAGGTAAATACCATTCTCCTTAGAAATCCAAAACATTTTCTGTAATATTCACGTTGTTTCAGGTAAATACCATTCTCCTTAGAAATCCAAAACATTTTCTGTAATATTCACGTTGCTCCAGGTAAATACCATTCTCCTTAGAAATCCAAAACATTTTCTGTAATATTCACGTTGCTTCAGGTAAATACCATTCTCCTTAGAAACTAAAAACATTTTATGCAATATTCAGGTTGCTCCAGGTAAATACCATTCTCCAAACTGAAAACATTTTTATAAAATATTCAGGTTGCTTCGGGTAAATACCATTCTCCAAGCTGAAAACATTTTATAAAATATTCAGGTTGCTTCAGGGAAACAAACAAACATTCACCTTAGAAACTAAAAACATTTTATGCGGAACTGGTAAACTTCATTTGTATTCAGGCAACTTTTTGCATGTGTTAACATTTTTTTAGATAAGGAGGGGAAGGGGCAGGATAGCCTAGTGGTTAGGACGTTGAGCCCATGATCTGACAGCCCCGGGTTTGAGCCACCACTGAGACGCGTGTTCCAGGGGAATTTTCCCATGGTGTTAACATTACTACCAGCTCCACTCTCCCAAAACCCCTTCACAAGAGACTTAAACTGAGGTCCCATGTGCGAACGCAGAACACCTTAAACACAAAGCTGGAATGTGGCAAATGTAATTGGGATTAAATGGTTGCATGCGGAAAATCTCACCACAGGTGAACATTGGAGAGCTAGCCAGGGAACAAAGAAAGAAAAAACAGGGAACAAAGAAAGAAAAAAAAATCAGATATAACCTAAACATAATATTAAAAAATGGCAGAAAAGAGGTAGGACAAACTGATGCAACTGTGTTCAGTAGCTTTCTTTTGTTTTTAGGACTTGCATGTCCTTCATCTTTTGTAACTTAGGTATTGTTCCTTGTCTTCCGATTCCTTATTCAAAGATCAGATTTTCTTTGAAAGGTCTCCAATGTTGGCTTCACGGTCAAAGTTTTTGTGCTGTATTTGAGATTTTCTGTCCCCATTTGTTGTAACGTTTTCTGACAGCTTTCAGGAAGGCTTTGTTAATGATAGATATTAAAGAGTTCTTTCTAACTGTACCTAATGATTCTTTCTAACTGCACCTAATGACTACCCCTGACAACAAGTCTGTGCATAAAAGCTTGGAAGTTAACACCTATTTACCTATGGGGAGGGAGTAGAGGTAGGTCTCGGGGGTGGGAGGTGAGGCAATAATCAACTACAAAACACTAACATTAGATTTATCCCTAGTTGCATGGTTCCAGGAACATTCCAGGACAAGTTTGCATAGCCACATGGTGGATCCCAGAATATTCTAGGATGATGTAGACGATTAAAACCGACGGCTCACTTTTGCTTTCAAAGGTCACTCAATGGACGTTATGGCCATTGCAGGGCCGCAGAAAGGGTTGAGGGTCATTCAGCACATACGAGCAGTATGAAGTTGGATTGGTTTAGGGGGTGAATTTTTGTTTGTTTTTTGTTGGGTTATTTTTTGATCAGTTGTGATTGTCCATCTCTCATGCTCGAGAAAAATGGCAGCCAACTTTGCGCAGGAATGTCTTCACATGTTTTGTGAGGTTTTTTAACAATATTGACAGTGAAGAGGAGTTTGAGAGGCTGGATTTGGTTGAATTAATCCATGACGGAGATGATGATTTGGTTGAATTAATCAATGACAGAGATGATGAGGTACAGATTGTGATCGAATCATTTGATCACAATCTGACTGAAGTAAACAGTGCTAGGTTTTCTGGATGTACTTCTTCACTACTTGGTGATTGTGATGTCATGGACTGTTTCGTTTTATTTTTGATGCAGCTAGGCAAAATATTGTTATTGTGACAAATTGATATGCTGCTGACTACTTGGCATCACACAAAATCAAACCATCATTGCGTTTTTGCCATAGAAAGCCACCACTTTGCATGAAGTGACTGTTCACAGCTATAATGATCGCGATGGGACCGATCGTTTTGCAGGACTTTTCGGAGTATTTGACGACTGATGAGAGGACACAAACTCTTTATTTTTTCAAGACTAATGTCAAGGATAGGCTTTACCTAATCATGACACTTTAGCACCCCATCATCAAGGCTTATCGGGCTGAAAGCAACCTGGAGCCCTAATGGCACAATGATAGGTAGTACACACGTGACTTAACTTTTTTTTTTAACATAATCATAAACAGTACAGTACATGCTGCTATAAAAATTACACTCCTATAAAAGCTTGTTATCTAAGCTTTCCAAAAACGTACAGCTTTACACACTTATTCAGTTTTACATATCCATAGTATCAAATGTTGCCTGATCCAACCCTGCTTCCAAACACTACTGGCCAATGTTGATTCAGCACTGAGCCTGCTGCTGTAAATTCAGTGCTACCAGGGTTAACATTGGCCGGTGTTGTTTTGAAACAGGGTGGGATCAAACAACCTGTAATATTTATATGTAAAACTGAACTAAGTGTGTAAAGTAATAACTCACCGGAAAGCTTGGATAACAAGCTTTTATAGGAGTGTAACTTTATAGCAGCATGTAGCGTTTATGATTATGTAAAATAAAATAAATTTTTTTTTTTTTTTTAAAGTTGTGTGTGCAGTACCTATCATTGTCAGGGCACCAGGTTGCTTTCAACACAATACACCTTGTTGATGCTGTGCACAAAATGTCATGACTAGGTAAAGCCTATATCTTGACATAAGTTTTGAAAAAAAAAAGCTTTTGTCGCTTCATCAGTCATCAAATACTCCGAAAAGTCCACCAAAACAATCAGCCCCACTGCAACTGTCATAGTGGTGAACACTCATTTCGTGCGAAAGTGGTGGCTTTCCATGATGAAAATGTGATGGTTTCATTTCATGTCATGCCAAGTAGCCATCAGCACATCACTTTGTCTCAACAATAATTGTTTTTAAAGTCTTGTTGCCTCAAAAATCAGTAAAACAGTCTGTGATGTCGCAACCACTGAGTAGCAAAGAAGTGCATCCAGGAAAACTAGTGCCATTAACTTCTATCAAGGTTTTAAAAAACTATTGCACAACCCTTACCTCATCATCTCTGTCATTGTTTTAATTCAACCAAACTGAGACCCCCAAACTCCTCTTCACTGTCAATATTATTGTTTAAATGCTCACAAAACACATGAAGGAATCCTGGCACAGAAATGGCTGCCATTTTTCTTGAGCATGAGAGATGGACAATTGCAATTGATCAAAAACAAAACGAAAAATTGCCCTCTAAAACAGTGAAAATTTATACTGCTCATGTGTGCTGAATGACCTTCAACCCATTCTGCGGCCCTGCAATGGCCTTAATTAATATTCAGTAGGTGACTTTCGAAAGCAAAAGTGAGCATTCAGTTACGATCACCTACGTCATCCTGGAATATTCCGGGATCCACCATGTGGCTTTGCAAGGTTGTCCCGGAATTGCGCTACTAGGGTTAAGGATTGTTTGATACCCCCCTGCTTCAAAACAACACTGACCAATGTTAATTCATCCAGCAGCACTGAGCCCTCAGCTGTGAATTCAGCGCCACCAGGGTTAAGACTGATTTGTGCTGATGCTGAATATACTATACTCAGACATGTATAAAACCTCTGAAATAAAGATTTATTTTTTTAAAATAAATCCTGTTATGATGATGATGGATTTTACCATCACAGGGCACTGTTAGGCACTCAGAAGTGAGACGTGAAACCTGTCACGAGATACTGAAATCGTTACGTTTTGGAAAAAAAGATATCTCAACCCTGTCATGATGACAGTACTCGTACATGAACCCCTCTTGAGTGGCTGTGTTGGTGGCAAGACAGGAGAAGTGACTGACTGACTGACAGACAGACAGTCTACAGACAAGACAGGACCACTGACCTTGCTACTGTTGAGGTCTGACAGGTAAGGTCGCAAGCCTTCCCCGACCCTCATGTAGATGTTGACCAGGCAGAAGACGGAGGCTTTCCTCACCCGACTGTCGCTGTCGTCATAGCCCTGCACACAGTATACCCCCCACGAGACGGTTTTCTTTCAGCCAGCAAACTTATTCCAGCGCAACGTTTGTTTGTATTCCTGTCAACTATTGGGGGGAAGAGGGGGGGGGTCAGGCAGAACAGCTGGCCCAGTGGGAACATGCTCTCTCTGACAGTGTGGTTCAAGTCCCTGCTGATGTTTCCCTTCAAGGGGACTCTTCTTCCTTTCTGTTTTGTTTCCTTGTATGATTCTTTTGGGTTTTTTTTGTGTTTTTTTGTGTGTGTTTTTTTTTGGGGGGGGGGGGGGTTTGGGGGGGGGGGGTCATGGCTTTTTGTGTGTTGTCATTAATTATAAAGTATGACAATGAAATGGGTAATATTGTATAACCTGATATATTTTGTTTGATATTTTACTTTTTTTTCCCCACTCATTTTCTTGTAATCTAAATCTAAGTGAGTACAAATGTGCACGTGTTTGTACGTGAGTATGTGTATGAATGCGTGTGTGTTGTGTTGGGTTGTGTTATATTGCGTTGCGTGTGTGTGCGTGCGTGTATGTGTGTACCAGTTATGCAGTGTATTTTTCTTTCCGGGGGTGGTGTGTGTGTGTGTGGGGTTGTTGATGAGTTTTTTTTGGTTGCATGTGTGTGTTTTCTTTCTTTTTTTTCTCTGTTTCTAGTTTCTTTTGGAGTTAGCTTTATTACTATTGGTTATGGTAATAATGCAGTTAGATAATATTGATCAAGTTGTTTTTCCTCCTAGATAGATTGCTTGACGAATGAAAAGCAAATTCATTGCTTATTCAATATACCATCTGGAAATTTAAAAATGTGACGTGACTTGACTTGAGTTTACACTGGTACTGACTCCACTCTCCTGACATGTCTCTGAGGAGACTATAAACCAAGGTTGCATGTATGAATCAAGTGCATGCAGTTCATCTGGAGCATTAATGCTGACACTCGCTCACTTTTCCTAGAAGAGTAGGCTGGGCCAGCTGTGGCTGGTAGGATTGATGACGACGATGATGACACGTACATACCCAGCATGCATCCTGCTACCTGGAGAGGGATGATTTCCACCATGTTCACATCACACTGCCTGAAAAGCTCAGTGCAGTGCCGTGTCCCAACAACAATAAACTCCTTAAGGAGTCTGGGGAGAAGTCAAGTCAGGTCACACTAGCCAACGCCCAACTGTCCTCTCCCCCCCACCCTACCCCATTAAGCACAGGTCTATAAAGTATGCTGCACTACCCGACACCCAACTGTCCACCCCTACTAACCGCTAATCACAGGTGTATATAGTATGAATGCTACATAGGTCACACTACCTGACACCTAACTGCCCCCCCCCCCCCCCACCTAATCACAGGTGTATATAGTATGAATGCTACATAGGTCACACTACCTGACACCCTAACTGCCCCTCCCCCCCCCCCACCTAATCACAGGTGTAATATATATGAATGCTACATAGGTCACACTACTACCTGACACCTAACTGCTGCCCCCCCCCCCCCCCCCCCACCTAATCACAGGTGTATATAGTATGAATGCTACATAGGTCACAACTACCTGACACCTAACTGCCCCCCCCCCCTCCTCCTCCCTAATCACAGGTGTATACAGTATGAATGCTACATATGTCACACTACCTGACACCTAACTCTCCTCCCCCCTAATCACAGGTGTATATAGTATGAATGCTACATATGTCACACTACCTGACACCTAACTCTCCTCCCCCCTAATCACAGTGTATATAGTACGAATGCTACATATGTCACACTACCTGACACCCTAACTGCCCCCCCCCCCCCCCCCCCCACCTAATCACAGGTGTATATAGTATGAATGCTACATATGTCACACTACCTGACACCTAACTGCCCCCCCCCCCCTCCTCCCTAATCACAGGTGTATACAGTATGAATGCTACATATGTCACACTACCTGACACCTAACTGCCCCCCCCCCCCCCCCCCCCACCTAATCACAGGTGTATATAGTATGAATGCTACATATGTCACACTACCTGACACCTAACTGCCCCCCCCCCCCCCCCCCACCTAATCACAGGTGTATATAGTATGAATGCTACATATGTCACACTACCTGACACCTAACTGCCCCCCCCCCCTCCTCCCTAATCACAGGTGTATACAGTATGAATGCTACATATGTCACACTACCTGACACCTAACTCTCCTCCCCCCTAATCACAGGTGTATATAGTACGAATGCTACATATGTCACACTACCTGACACCTAACTGCCCCCCCCCCCCCCCCCCCTCCCCCTAATCACAGTGTATATAGTATGAATGCTACATATGTCACACTACCTGACACCTAACTGCCCCCCCCCCCCCCTCCTCCTCCCTAATCACAGGTGTATATAGTATGAATGCTACATATGTCACACTACCTGACACCTAATTTGCCCCCCCCCCCCCCCCTCCTCCTCCCTAATCACAGGTTTATATAGTTGAATGCTACATATGTCAACACTCCTGACACCTAACTCTCCTCCCCCCCTAATCCCCCAGTGTATATAGTATGAATGCTACATATGTCACACTACCTGACACCTAATTTGCCCCCCCCCCCCCCCCCACCTAATCACAGGCCCTATATAGTATGAATGCTACATATGTCACACTACCAAACTGCCCCCCCCCCCCACCCCTCCTCCCCCCTCCTCCCTAATCACAGTGGTATATAGTACAAATACTAATATGTCACACTACCTGACACCTAATCAACCCCCTCCCCCCCCCACCTAATCACAGTGTATATAGTATGAATGCTACATAGGTCACACTACCTGACACCTAACTGCCCCCCCCCCCTCCTCCCCCCTAATCACAGGTCTATATAGTATGAATGCTACATATGTCACACTACCTGACAACTTACTGCTCCCCCTCCACCCTCTCCCAAATCACAGGTTTATACAGTATGCTACATAAGACATTCTGCTGCAACAGGTAAACGCATGCATACATTAAAAAGCAGCATTTTCTCCTTCTGTTCACTGTTCATCAAGATATCTGAATGTCACTGTCACCTCCTCCTCCTCCTCTCACTTCTACAAAGTCTGTCACAGGAGATAAGTCTTTCACAATTCCCAGAGCTCTTACGTTTCTCAAAACCTGCCGAAAACACTGAAAATAATTTTGCACAGCATGGGAAATGGGACAGTCTGTTTACCCAGTAACTGCATTTTGGCACAATGTTTTGTTTTTCTGTAACTTGTCACATACCTGCCTGCGCGACACCCCACCACACACACACAGACACAAAAGAACCTATACACATGACTGGAGAGAGAGAGAGAGAGAGAGAGAGAGGAGGAGGAGGATAAAAAGAGGAAGAAAAAGACATACCATGACCAGCCCTGGTACGGTGCTGGCCATTGCTCGCTCCAACAACTCCACAGGCACAATCTTCACCACCTGCAACACCACACACCTGATATCAACATGTGCAGACACACAGACAGACAGACAGGCACAATCTTCACCACCTGCAACACCACACACCTGATATCAACATGTGCAGACACACAGACAGACAGGCACAATCTTCACCACCTTCAACACCACACACCTGATATCAACACAGACAGACAGACAGGCACAATCTTCACCACCTGCAACACCACACACCTGATATCAACATGTGCAGACACACAGACAGACAGACACACAGACAGTCTCCACCTGCACAACAGTCACGCCCTCACACACTTGCATTGCCTCCTCTCCATCTCATTTATCCACACACTTTCCAACAAACTTTTCACTTCACTACATCATCCATGAACCGTTGTAAACCTTTGCTGGGGGGAAGGAATGGGAGAGTCTTAAGTGGCTAAAGCGCTGCACTCTTGATCTGACAAAGTGACTTTGAGCCACCACCGCCTGTTCAAGGGGATTTTACCCCTGAAGTTAACGTCAGTACCGACTCCACTCCTCCGAAAGTCTTTCAGATGAGACTGTAAACTGAGGCTCCATATACAAATACACACAGAACTCCTTGTGTATGCATTAAAACCTGTTCCGCCTTTTGGAAAGAGTATGCCATAGCATGCTGGTAGGCATGGGAGGTAAAGTGTAAACAGTGCAGGCACACTGGCTGGGGTCATAGTACTACTCTCCCTAGACACTAAGCCTCCTCCTCACAGTCCCTACCTACATCGGAAATCTCCACTGGGATGTAAATAATATCACAGCAACAAACAGCGTTGTATTTAGACACCAACCCCAAAGTCAGAATGCTGCTATCTTAATGACAGACAAAAGCAGTCACACATGCAAATTCTCGCCATTGGTGAACCTCGGAGCTCTAACCAAGGAAATGCCAAAAAATCCCCAACAACAACAGTGAAAAACAAACCCTAAAGAAAAGGGAAAACGACTTTTTGCTATCTGCCAGTCCATCCCCACCCTAGAAGCACGGATGAAGCGCTACACTCAAATTGTTTTTCTCCAGTCTGGATTCTCCACTAGAAATATAGAAACTGTTTTTACTTTTCTCAGCCTAGTCATTTTGTTTCCATGATTCTAGATTCTAAAGTCATCTATTTTTCCCCAAAGGTTCCAAACACCTACTGCTTACCAGAGTTTGAACTGTGTTGGATAATTCCCCTTCTTGTCTGTCTTTTTTTGTGTGGCTTTTACCACTGCAGCAATTATCCTGTATAGTAGGGGTTTTTTTGTTTGCTTGGTTGGTTGTTTTTTTGGTTACTGCTGTTTTTCTTCTTCCCTTTTCTTTCTTCATTGCAATCACTTTATTTATTTATCTATTTATGTATTTTTTTTATATCGAGGATAATGGAATAAGCACTAATGTGCTTTTTTACATCCAGTCCCCGTGTGTATGCGGTTTTGTAAATTGTGTCATCTGTTCCCACCGGCACACAATGGCCTACTCTTTCGAAAAGCGGAACAGGATTTAACGTGTGCGCAAGATTTCTGCATGTGTTCGCACACAGGGCCTCGGTTTATAGTTTCATCTGAAAGACTTTGACATTCAGTTGATTTTTTCGTCAAACTGGGAAGAAAGGGCGAGGCTGGGAATCAAACCCACAACCTCATGGTTTACTTGTTGGCAGGCGAACGTCTTAACCACTTTGGGCCTAAGTACATGTTTGGGAGGCAAAAGTATACCCACATCAACCCCAAAGTTGCAATGTTACTACCTTAATAGTGGGGAAAAAGCGGTCGCATAATTATGCGAAAATCTCACCATCAGTGAAAACTCTGAGCTCTAGCGAAGGAACACAAAAAACTACCCACCCCAAGATGTGCATCCACCTTTTGAGATAAAATTCATATAAGTAGACAGCTAGTTATGTCGCCAGTCACCTCAATGAGCATCTTGATGGCGATCCAGTGTATGGGGAAGGTGGCAGTGGCGATGATGTTGTTGAGGATGGGCAGGGCTTGCTCCGGACTGATGCAGTTGGGGATCACCAAGGCACACTCCTCTGCCGCTCGCTGGACCTGCCCACACAACACAAACACATCCCCCCCCTCATTCAGTTCACTCCCAAGGACAAAAATACAGCCCTCACTTCCATTCTTTTTTCTTTTTTTCAGTTTTACTGAAGACTTGTCACTTTCTTGCTTGCAAAGGCTATTCTAAAAACTCCAGAATACTTTAATGTCTCAACTAGAGGAATTACTAGAAAAGAAACTGGTACTGGCTCAACTCCCCGAAAAGTCACTGGAGTACGACAGTCACTGTATGTGCCAATGCAGGAAGAAGGGCTGGTGGCAGGAAAACATTTTAAAATGTATATAAATACCCAATATGTATCCTGCTGTCTGGAGAATGATGGCTTCACCATGTTTTTCTTGGCCATGACAAATGGCCTTCAGAAACAATTCAGTGCTGCACCCCAACAAGTCCTAAAAAAAGGTCTCAGCAAGTCAAGTCAAAGTCGCATTACAAACATGTTGCAACAAAGAATCCAGCTCTGAGCAAATCCAAGTCAAGTGAAGTCAAATCGCATTACAGACATGTTGCAACAAAAGAAACCCATGTTTTATATATATTATGAACCTGGCCGAGCAATCCACCCAAAACTCTCAGTTCCCAACACACACACACACCCACACCCAGCAGACAGCCACACTCACTCACTCACTCACATCTTTACAAGGGTCTCTGTGGGCCTCGCACACTTTCAGGATGGTCAGCTCTGCATAGTCGCGGAATCGTGGCGCCTGGCGCTTCAGGATGGAGCGAAACACGACCATGGCGTCCACTCTCATCGTTTTCTGTCCACGCAAACAAGCAGTACATCAAAAACAATTGGCATTAACATTTTTTTTCATTTTCATTTTACCACTTTAAGTCATGAGATTTCTCTGCGTGAAATTCGGGCTGCTCTCCCTAGGGAGAGCGTGTCACCACAAGAGCAGCGCCACCCATGATTTTTTTTCTGCAACTTTTTTGTTTCCCTATCAGAGTGGCTTTTTTCTAAGAATTTTGCCAGGGACAACTCTCTTTTTGCCGTGGGTTCTTTTACGTGCACGGAATAATTTTGTGTAACACATGGGACCTCGGTTTATCATCTCATCCGAAAGACTAGCACCCAGACCACCACTCATGGTCTAATGGATGGGGGAAAAGTTTCGGGCCCAAACAGGATTCGAACCACCGCACACTTTTGACCTGGACGTTTCGCATTCTAGACAGGCGCGTTACCTCTAGACCACGATCCACAATTTGGCAGCAGTTTTATTCTGGTGGTTTGAAAAAATGAGGGAAAGTTACTGCAGTTTCAATTCCTTCCTTCTTCTGTCAGGAATAACTTGATAGCAAATTGTAAAAGTTCTGAAAGCATGTGAGCTGTTTCTATAACTGGTGAAAGTAATGATGCATGCATACCACCTTATCTATCAACAAGGTGGCAGTGATATTAACTCAATACTATGCATACATGACATAAAAGATCATAGATACGTCTTATCCATCCTATTGAAGTGGTGATACAGGCTCATCAAATAACACAACTTCACATGGTTGTTGATGTATGTGTGTGACAAAAAAGTTGTGTGCACATCCTACGAAGTCTGCAAAATCTGGTAGATAGAAAATCACCACTCAAATTTATCTGCCCTTGTTGCAACTGTCAATCCATAGCAACCTAACCACAAGTCACCATCTTTCCAAAGTTCTCTACAGTTCACAGCATGACACACACAAAAAAGACGAAGAAGAAGAAGGAGAGGAGATGGCACTGACGTCGGTGTCACCGAAGGTCTCGATGAGGATGAGGAGGATGGACTTGAAGTGTTCGTCCCACTGCTCCGCGCTGATGGCGTTGTGTCTGACCCACTTCAGCAGCTTCTCCAGCATCAGGCACCGCTCCTTCACCCTGCACACACCACACCACCACATCATACATCACCACACCACACCGCACCACACCATACATCACCACACCACACCACACCACATCATACATCACCACACCACACACCCACCACAACCGCACCATACATCACCACACACACACCGCACCACACCATACATCACCACACCACACCACACCACATCATACATCACCACACCACACACACCACCACACCACATCATACATCACCACACCGCACCACATCACATCATACCACACCACACCATACCACACCACATCATACCACACCACATCACACCGCACCGCACACCACACCTCATCTCACACACCTCACATCATACCACACCACACCGCACCACACCACACCACACTATAGCACTGCTGCAGCACAGTCTATTTATTTCTTCTTTTATTTTAGGGATGATGGAATAAACACTCGTGTGCTTTTTCAACACTCTTGTGCTTTTTTTACATCCTGTCCCCGTGTGTATGCAGTTTTGTACATTTTGTCATCCTTTCCCACCGGCACATGATGGCCTACTCTTTGGAAAAGTGGAACAGGTTTTAACGTGTGTGCAAGATGTTCTGTGTTCATTCACACATGAGACCTTGGTTTAAAGTCTCATCCAAAGGACTTTTGGGGGAGAGTGGAGTTGGCACTGATGCTAACTCCAGGGGAAAATATCCCCTTCAACAAGATTTGAACCCAAGTCAGCAGATCACGAGGGCAATGTGCAATGCTCTAACCAACCAGGCTGTCCCTTTCTTGTATAGCTACAGCATGCACACTAGTTACAATAACATGTTTACAATCTAAATGAAAACAAACATCATAAATTCGTAATCTCAATGAAAAATGTCAGTTTATAAATACTTTTTTTTTTTTAAAAGGATGCATTATTTAAATGAAATCCATCAATTATAATTTGAATACATAAAAAACAACAACAAAGAACAATGCCAATTCATAAATTAAATGCAGTTATCACCCTCCCTACCATTACAATAAGAGAGAAGAAAAAAAAAAAGAAGGGGGGGGAAGGGGAGAGAAGAGTGGCGTACTTAAATCTCTTGTTTTTGAAACCATAATGGGGGTTTTTTCCACACAGATCAGTGTTATCGGACATAATGCTGCTTCAGTGATAGGTACAATCATGCCACTAACAATAATCACTCCAACAACACAATAACTAATCCAAGAGGAGAATCACTCCAACAACAATAACTAATCTGAGGAGAAAAAGATGTTTGTATAATAAAAGAAAGGAGTTTTGGGGGTTTCTTTTTCTTTTTAGGGGGGGTGTGTGTGGAGTTGGAATACTGTCAACAATAAAGAAATGTAGTGTGTATGTGTGTGTGTGTGCTCACTTTCAAAGACTCGAGAATGCTTTATCATCTCAGTAACAGAGAAATTTTTGAGTGGCACATGTATTAAAATCAAAATGAGACAGTTGTTTGTATATGTGTTTGTGTGTGTGCACATGTGCATGCATGTGTTTTGAATGCATAGTGCATACAAAAAAATGTGGCTGTGCACATGAATCATGCATTTACAGGAATCAACTTGTGTGCTTGTATTTCGATTTTTGTTCCAAATATTTTACATAAGAATGAGAAGCGCACAAACTAACAAAGGTTCAGTTACCTTTGACCTGACTGCCTTTACTATGTGTAAAACCTTGTGTCATTTACTAAGACGCCAGACTTACCTGACGAAGGGCTATTTTTTGCTTATTTCTGTTTCTCAGAAACGGTGTAATGGGCTATGATAAAATTTGGTGGTAACCTTGATTGATTAATATCATTTGAAGGAAAAATATATTTCAGTCACACTGACTTTATATTTTCTGCATGCGGATTTTCTCTGAAAACGCCAAGTTGGTGTCTGTTTTTACACCCTATTTTCTTTATCTTTAAAGTGAGAGTCTTCAATATTTGCAGGCAGATAGCTGTCACTAATCCCCGGGTCCTGTACTAAAATGATAGGCATTAAACTAATAGGAGTAAATTGCCAACTATTACTTTTGTAAAATTTTACCCAAAAATGTATATGCATTGCATACACATGCACATCAGACACAGCATACAGTTTTCCCTGGTACAAGTTCCAGAAAAATAAAGTTAGTTTGTCTGGTATTTCTAAACCGAAGTAAATTATACAAAATTCAATTTGTAAAAGATATAGTGACCACAGGTAGTCAAGAATATTTACCAAAATATTTCACAGTTATTTCCTTAGTTATTTTTTCCCTGCAAATCCAGAAAAATGTGTGACTTAAATATATTTTTCCTTCAAATAGTCTTAATCAATCAAGGTGATCACCAAATTGTAGTATAGTCCATTGAACTGTTTCTGAAAGACAAATAAACACAAAAATAGTCCTCCACCAGGCAGGTCTGGCCCCTTTAAATCAAACACTACTGTCCATTGAAGTAAATGGTGTCTGCCATGGTACCACCTACCTCTCATTGTGATTGGACAACTCTCTCAGGACATCAGGAATTGTTGTTTCTTTATCGTAAGATGCTGAAAAGAAAACAAAGATGAATAATAAGTATTCAATGCACGACTGTCCAACAATTACATTTGTGTGTGTGCGCGAGCGTGCATGTGTGAGCATGTACATGCGCGCGTGTGTGTGTGTGAAATAGATAAGGAGACACCAACAGAGACAGAGAAAACCAGAGAAAGGAAGAGACGAAAAATGTGTGCGCGCATGTGTGTGTGCATGTGTGTGCGCATGTGTGTGTGTGTGTACGCATGTGTGTGTGCGCATGGGTGTGTGAGTGTGTATTTTATTATTTAAAATTTTTAAAAATTCTTTTATATCGAGGATAATGGAATAAGCACTTATGTGCTTTCTTTACATCTAGTCCCCATGTGTATGCGGTTTTGTAAATTGTCATCTGTTCCCACCGGCACACAATGGCCTACTCTTACGAAAAGCGGAACAGGATTTTAACGTGTGCGCAAGATATTCTGTATGTTCTGATGTGTGCATGTGTGTGTGTGTGCGTACATGCATGTGTGTGGATGCATGCGTACATGTGTGCATGTTTGTGTGTGACAATGTGCAACATTACCATATCCATGACAGCCGGCACTGACCTGTATCGCTGTCTTCAGTCAGGACCGTCTTGTTGTAGCCGTTCACTGCACTGGGCTGTACATCAAAAGAGCACACACTCTCATTAATCCTTGCATTGGCTTTGGTGTTTGCTGTTTCATAAACACACACCAGCATAAAATCCTCTCTTTCACCCACCACTTTTACACATACACTCTCAGCCTCTCAAACCCACAATCACAATTCAGACAACCACACCCACCACTCACTCTCCTTCCCCCAACCCTTCCCCCATCTTTACTCCCCAAATGTGACACCCCCCCTCCCCCTATCTCATCCTGACATCTCCCCAAAACAGGTCTCCCTCATCCTGACATCTCCCCAAAACAGGACTCCCTCATCCTGACATCTCCCCAAAACAGGACTCCCTCATCCTGACATCTCCCCAAAACAGGACTCCCTCATCCTGACATCTCCCCAAAACAGGACTCCCTCATCTTGATAACTCCCCAAAACAGGACTCCCTCATCCTGACATCTCCCCAAAACAGGACTCCCTCATCCTGACATCTCCCCAAAACAGGACTCCCTCATCTTGACAACTCCCCAAAACAGGACTCCCTCATCTTGACAACTCCCCAAAACAGGACTACCTCATCCTGACATCTCCCCAAAACAGGACTACCTCATCCTGACATCTCCCCAAAACAGGACTACCTCATCCTGACATCTCCCCAAAACAGGACTCCCTCATCCTGACATCTCCACCAAAACAGGACTACCCCCCCCCCCCCCCCCAATCCTGATAACTCCCCCAAACATGACTCCCTCCTTCCCTCCCCCCCCCACCTCATCCTGACAAATCCCCAAAACAGGACTCCCTCATCCTGACAACTCCCCAAAACACTTCCAAACTGTTGCACAAAGTGGACAGAAAAACTACATGAACATTTCCATTGGAAAGATATCTTTGTAAAACTACATAAAATTAAAGATGTAAAACTAAAATGGCTGCAAATGAGAATAATTCACCGCATCATTGCTACAAACGTGGTGTTGAATGCTATGGGTTTAGTGAACACAACACTTTGTACTTTGTGTAATGAGACCAGAGACTCGATAGAACACTTTTTATGAGATTGTAAATATATTAGAACTTTTTGGACAAGTTTAGAACATGTTATTAAAGAACGATGCACAAATGTCTGTAACATAACATTTTCTCGTAATTTAGTCATTTTTGGGGTAGACCAACACATTAAAACAGATATGACCTTTGATTTGATAATGTTGCTTGCAAAGTTACACATCTACAGATGCAAAATTGACAGACAAGTACCAACACTTTCTGTTTTTCAGGCACAGCTACACAATAGATTTAAAACCGAGCAGTATAATGCAAGAATTGCAAATAACCTTATGAAATTTGAAATAGAATGGAATCACTACAAATCATTGTTTTTTGTCACATAAAGGATGAATAAAACATCAGAAGACACACAGCTTTGGACAAAAAAACCCAACAAACATCCCATCAAGCCCTCCTGTAATGGGGGATAGAGGAATGGCAATTGAAAAACTGTTTAATATTCTTCAGATAGCATGGCATATGAATTGTGTACTGTATAAAATGCCGTTGTGAATATATGTATGTATATATGTATGTATGTATGTTTGTATGTGTGTATGTATGTATGTATGTATGCAGGAATGCTGTATATACGTTATTTCTTTGTTATGTCTAGTTAACGTTTATTGATATTGATAATGCTTGTCATGCATATATGTATTTGTAACAACAAAAGGAATTTAAAATTAAAAAAAAAAAAAAAAAAATCACCCCCCCCCACCCCCCGAAGTGACTGCCCCCCCCCCCGCACCTCGTCATGGTAGAGGTGGGGCTGGAAGAGGTGGAGGTTGCCTCGCCGTGACTCCACGCCGTCAGGGCTGTCGTTGCGCAGCTCCTGGATGCCGCTGTCCTGGGAGGCGAACTCCCGCTTCTTCTTGATGTCCTCGTAGCCGCCCCCCTCCAGCTTGCCCCCCAGGTTCAGGTTCTGGATGTCCGCCGAGGTCTTCTTGATGGAGTTGTAGATGTCCTCCGGGTTCATGTTCTCCGTTTCGCACTCTTCTGGTTGTCCTGTGCTCTGCCTGGTGTTGTCCACGTGGTGTGTGGGTGGTTGGTTTTTTTGAAAAAAAAAACCACACACAGGAGTACAATCATGTAGTTGAAATTGTGGGGTGGTTTGTTGTTGTTTTTTTTGTTTTTTTGGGTTTTTTTTGGTGGGGGGGTGTCTGTGTGTGCGTTTTTATGTTAAAAGTTACTGTGAGGAGATTTCAAGACTGTTCTGTGAAGAAATAAAGAACTTTAGGGTGTGTTTTCTTTTCTTTTTCTTTTTTTTTTTAGTGTTAAACGTTACTTTGAGCAGATTTGAAGACTGTTCAGTGAAGATATAATAATAATAATAATAATAATAATGAATAGATTTTATATAGCGCTATATCTTGCAAAAACAAATCAAAGTGCTTGCATACAAACACACCAATACACATACAACCAATACCAATTAACAGAGTTCACAAATTCAAATGTACACACACACACACACGCACACATGCACGCACACGCGTGTGCGCATAGAATCTGAGAGTCATCGGCATAGAAATGATGGTTGATCTGATGTCGGTTTATTATATGTGAAAGAGGAGCAGTGTAGAGAGTGAAAAAAACAGGGCCCAGAACTGATCCTTGTGGAACTTTAGGGTGTGTTTTCTTTTTTTTTAAAGCCTTAAAAGATACTGTGAGCAGATCTGAAGACTGCTCTGTGAAGATATAAAGAACTTTAGAGTTGTCCCCCTCCCACTCATTCCTCTGCTAGAGCTTTATCATTCTATCCCCTTCTGTCTTTCTGCCTTGTTCCTTTTTTCTTTCTTTCTTCCTGTCATCACCTCCTTGTATATTTTCTACCTTCTTGGTCCATTCTCCTGCCCTTTTTTCCCCTCCCCCAGAAAGACTTAAACAATACCAATTCTCTCCTGCACCAAAGTCACTCATCATGCTGCCCTAGTTCTCTTGACAGAAGACCTGGAGGAGCGGGACAGACAGACAGACAGACAGGCAGACAGGCAGGCAGGCAGGCAGACAGACTGACAGACAGGCAGGCAGACAGACAGACAGACAGACCGACAGGCAGACCGACCATCAGATCTGATCAAACACTCATCCAGAACAGAACAGAACAGAACAGAACAGGACAGGACAGGACAGGACAGGACAGGACAGGACAGGACAGGACAGGACAGGACAGGACAGGACAGGACTGACCTGGACGGGGGTCGGCTACGCTGCTGGCCAGCAGGGGAGGTGGCGTTGTGGGGGGACAGCACATCGGAGCTGGTCTCGCTGGCCGAGCGCATATGGGTATGCAGGATCTTGGTGGCTCCGTCCTGCACGCACACACATGCGCGCACACACACACACGCACAGAGTATCTGATGAAAACAGATTCCACTTCTCCATCGTTTGGCAAAGATCGAAACGTCACAAAGTTTCACTTTACCGGCATTGTACAGCATCTATGTTCACTATCCTTCACCATTTTATTTGTTTATTTATTTTTATTCATGTATTCTTTTATATCGAGGATAATGGAATAAGCACTCATGTGCTTTTATTACATCCAGTCCCCGTGTGTATGCGGTTTTGTAAATTTTGAGATCACAAGGACATGGTATCCTTTGGAGTATATCCGTAAAAAAAAAGGCAGGTGTGTATGGTCATAAATCAAACTTTCATGGATTAAAAAAAAAAAAGTACAAAAAACACCCTGTTCAAGATTCCAATCCGTTTCATGATGTGCTCTTTCCACATCTTACATCTAAGATACCACCAACCAGTATGCTGCAGTGTAAATGTTAGTTGCCCATGGAAACCAACACACACACACACACGCATGCGCGCTCAGTCGCATGTGCACACGCATGCACACACAAACATTCTGGCATTTATTTTACTAAAGTTTATTTGTGTATGTTTAGTTTGAGTGTCTGATGGTTAGATCTGTTTTTCCTTTTATCCTCCATTCAACTGTTCAAACAAACGTACTGACATTAACTTCTCATCTCTTTCCCCTCCCTCCGTCCCCATTACCTGGCTAACATACCTTTTTAGTGGATAGACATTGAAACACACACACACACACACACACACATGTAGACAGACACACAAAGACAGACATATACAGACACACAAAGACA
This sequence comes from Rapana venosa, assembly GCA_028751875.1. Taxonomy (NCBI): domain Eukaryota; kingdom Metazoa; phylum Mollusca; class Gastropoda; order Neogastropoda; family Muricidae; genus Rapana; species Rapana venosa. Next base: position 9,678,257 of record CM054159.1, on the reverse strand, counting down.
GACACATGCTGACAGACACACAGACACATATATACCGATACATACAGGCCCACATACAGATAGACAGGCAGATACAGGCACACATTCCCCTCCCCCACCCCCCCCAACTACAGAATGACAAATTCAGACACACACATGCAGACAGACCACATCCACACACAGAATGACACATTCAGACACACACATGCAGACAGACCACATCCACACATACACAACTACAGAATGACACATTCAGACACAACATGCAGAAAGACCACATCCACACATACACAACTACAGAATGACACATTCAGACACACACATGCAGACAGACCACATCCACACACAGAATGACACATTCAGACACACACATGCAGACAGACCACATCCACACACAGAATGACACATTCAGACACACACATGCAGACAGACCACATCCACACACAGAATGACACATTCAGACACACACATGCAGACAGACCACATCCACACACAGAATGACACATTCAGACACACACATGCAGACAGACCACATCCACACACAGAATGACACATTCAGACACACACATGCAGACAGACCACATCCACACACAGAATGACACATTCAGACACACACATGCAGACAGACCACATCCACACATACACAACTACAGAATGACACATTCAGACACACACATGCAGACAGACCACATCCACACATACACAACTACAGAATGACACATTCAGACACACACATGCAGACAGACCACATCCACACACGGAATGACACATTCAGACACACACATGCAGACAGACCACATCCACACATACACAACTACAGAATGACACATTCAGACACACACATGCAGACAGACCACATCCACACATACACTACAGAATGACACATTCAGACACACACACATGCAGACACACACACACTACAGAATGACACATTCAGACACACACATGCACACTGATCACATTGACAGACACACACACACACACACACAGAGAATGACACATTCAGACACACACATGCAGACAGACCACATTCACACACACACGTACACACATGCACACACACACATTCACACAAACACACGTGCGCGCACACACACACACACACACACAGTTACTAACCTGGAAAGCTTTGGGTAGGGCGGCCAGCATGAGAGAGAACTCAGGGGGGTTCAGGTTGAACAGCCCGATCAGCACCACCTGGGCACTCTGAAACATCACCTTAGTCAGTGAAGGGCTTAGTTGGGGGTCCTTTCTTTGTTTCCCTTTTTCTTTTTCTTTTTTTTTACCCTCTGTGAATAATAGGGAACTTTATTTATATGTCAAAAGCTTTCAAAAACTTGCTCTAAACAAACAACAACAAAAACCCACTTTATTTATTTTTTTTCTATTTTATTTATTCTTTTATATCGAGGATAATGGAATAAGCAATCATGTGGGTTTTTTTTACATCCAGTCCCCGTGTGTATGCGGTTTTGTAAATTTTGTCATCTGTTTCTACCGGCACACAGTGGCCTACTCTTCTGAAAAGCGGAACAGGATTTAACGTGTGCACAAGATGTTCTGCATGCGTTCGCACACGTGGCCTCGGTTTATAGTCTCATCCGAAGGACTTGAAAAGTTAAGTTAACAAGTTCTCAGGGCTTTTTTCTTCTCTCTAAAACTTACATTAAAATCTTTTCAAAAAACTTGTTCTAAAAATAAATAGATAAATAAACCTTGAAAAGTTAACAAGTTCTCAGGGATTTTTTCTTCTCTCTAAAACTTATTCAAAAATCTTTTTTTTTTTAAAGGATGTACTTTCAGGCTTATATTTTCTAATTTCGTGTAAAAAACTGGAAAAAAAAAGAAGAAGGGAAAAAAAAGTAGATTCTTAAACCTTAATGATTTTTTTACCTTTCTTCTTTTTTTTTTTTTACCCTTACCTCAAAAGCCACACAAAAAATCTTTAAAAGTTCATCAGTTTTCAGGTTCATTTGTTTTTTTCTTTTCTTTCTTTCTTTTTTGTTTGTTTGTTTTGCTAAAGAGGCTCTTTTCTTTCTCTTTTTTGGCCATTGATTCGGAATCTTGATGATTGTTGCGAAGTGGATTCCTATTTAGCTGACTCTGGGTTTGTGTCTGTATGTATGTCAATAGTGTAATAATAATAATAATAATAATAAATGGAACTTACATAGCGCTATATCTTGCAAATACAAATCAAAGCGCATGCATTCAACCTAATCTTACACAGTCATGCAATCAATGATAAATAATCAATAGTTTAAACAGATATTACAAACATGTTGCGCTGCAGACAAACTCTATGAAATAAAATTGCAATAGTCAAATGTTTTTCAAAAGCGCACACACACACTCACACAGGTCGTATACTTTAGCAGGATGATAGGACATTTCGATGCAGATATGTTTCGATGTAGATATGCTTTCGAATGATAAGAATAGATATGTGCTTGACAGTATGTAGACAATCTTTGTTTCAATATTATTTATGCCTTTATTTAGTTATTGAAGTGTCTATACTATCTATTATTTGATTTGAAGTTTTCTTATTTGTTCATTGCTTTCTTTTTTTCCCCCCTCTCTTGACATGTGTTGAGTTTAGACATCATCCCTGAAGTCAAAATGCGGCTACCTATGTGGTGAGAATGAAAGTGGTTGCATACGCAAAAATCTCACCAATGGTGAACCTGGGAGGTCTAGCCAAGGAACCACACACAAAAATAGGCAAATCACAAACTGACTGATGAACTCTTCTAGTGAAAATGGAGCAAACAGCCGTGGGTTTTGTTGTTGTTGTTGCTGGTTTTAAAAAGAATAATAACAGTTTTTTTGCTTAAAAAAAAAAATTAATCCTGTGAATATGTTTTTTTGCTATGGTCCTTGTCACTCACCTGAACAGCTAAACCCTTCCCCAATTAAAAAAAACGAAAAAAACCCCAAATTACCAGCAACCTTGTCCTATTTACCACTGTTGTTCTTGAAAACTCCAGTAGTGGTCATTCCAATTGTAGGCTACAATGTGACACACTTTCCCACTTTGTTCCTGGCGCTTTCTAACTTCGGACCTCAACACTAGCCCTCCGTTAAGGGAGAGAACCCGTCTTTCCCCATACACGTGCACTCTGCACATTTGTACGCTACTGCCGTAACCCAGTAGTGGGTGATATGGAGGGAAGGGTTAGTATATGGTTGGTTACCCTATAGCGGGTTACCCACAGGGAAAAGGTTAATGACATTTTGAAAACAGACAAGAGTTAAACTGTTCTCCATCAAACATACAGCCGTTCTCTATTTCCTCCGCAAAAGTTTCTCTGGTGGAAATTCTAAAGGAGATATTTCTTTTTTTCCTTTTTTCAAAAATTATTATTTCATGTCTTCATATATGATAAGGGTTGGCCTTTTGCCAGGTTCCATCTATTCATGACAATGCTGGAAAATTCTTGACATGTCCCAATGACTCCCCAGGAAGTTCATGCGGGACTTGACTTAAAGTCTCCTATGTCTGCAGATTTCAACACCTGTGAGTGCTTGCAATCTATCCTGGGTTTTATTTTCTTTTATTTCAAGGATAATGGAATAAACACGTGTGCTTTTTTTTTTACATCCAGTCCCTGTGTGTATGCAGTTTTGTCATGTTTGTCACCCGTTCCCACTGGCACACAATAGCCAACTCTTCCAAACAGCAGAACAGGTTTTAATGTGTGCACAAGATGTTCTGTGTGCTTTGCACAAGGGACCTCAGTTTATAGTCTCGTCCACAGAACTTTTAGGGGGAGTGGAATCAGCACTGATGTTGTTATCTCCAGAGAAAAAAAAATCCTGTATCTGTGCTTAAGTCTCCTACATCTGCAGATTTCAATGCCTGTGAGGACCTGGAATCTGTCTGTACTCAAGTCTCCTACATCTGCAGATTTCAACGCCTGTGAGGACCTGGAATCTGTCTGTACTCAAGTCTCCTACATCTGCAGATTTCAATGCCTGTGAGGACCTGGAATCTGTCTGTACTCAAGTCTCCTACATCTGCAGATTTCAACTCTCCTGCAAGTGCCAGCAATTTATGCACATGATATACACTCACACTCCCTCTTTACTTCTGTTTGAAAGGGGAAGGAAAAGAAATGACCAGAAATTGACAGAGGCCGACTGCAGCACCTTTCTCACTTTGAAAACCAGCAGAGAACGGAAGCAGGCGACTAACCTTCCTGACGTCAGCATTGCGAGGCTCCATGGTCCAGTTGATGATGCGGGAGACAGCCAGGCGGGTGTCCATGGTGTTGACAAAGTCAGCAGGGTCCATGACGCTCACCAGCCCTTGCATGAAGTTCAGCATGGAGATCTTGACCTGAGGCAACACAATCACCCATCATTTGGCTTTGTTTTTTTTTCTTGTTTTTTTTTGCGCTTGCAGACTTGTAACTCCTGTGGGCTGAGGGTGGATGGTGGGAAAGGTTGAGGAGGGGGTGTATATGTCAAAAAGGCTAGCGGTTAGAGAACCATATTCATGACCCTGACAGTCACCTGAGGGTAAGAGTTTGAGTGGGCAGCCATGTGATACTAATCCTCTTCTGAAGTTATCATGGGTTACAACTCCCAATCCAATGCAGGTCCTTTGGAGGAGACTGTAAACTGCGGTCCTGTGAGCAAACACCTCCGAAACATGCTGTGCGCATGTTAAAAGCAACATGCTGTGCGCATGTGAGAAGCAACATGCTGTGCGCATGTGAGAAGCAACATGCTGTGCGCAGCAACATGCTGTGCGCATGTCAGAAGCAACATGCATGTCAGAAGCAACATGCTGTGCGCATGTCAGAAGCAACATGCATGTCAGAAGCAACATGCTGTGCGCATGTTAGAAGCCCACCCACATTTTTGTGATGTAAGAGAGAAGGCCAGCTATGGTTGGTGGCATGGATGAGATGAACATACCCAGCAAGCATCCAACAACCTGGAGAGAGATGTTATGCACCCACCAGGCCGAGCTATCTTGCCCAGGATACACAATCCTAATACACTTTTGCTGTCCCTGGACTCCTCCAGGAGTCCCGAGAGAAGTCAAGTCCTGTTTGGTGTCATAGTCCACAGTACCCCTCTGAGAGACAAGTCCTGTTTGGTGTCACAGTCCATAGTACCCCTCTCAGAGAGAAGTCCTGTTTGGTGTCACAGTCCATAGTACCCCTCTCAGAGAGAAGTCAAGTCCTGTTTGGTGTCACAGTTCCTAGTACCCCTCTGAGAGAGAAGTCCTGTTTGGTGTCACAGTTCCTAGTACCCCTCTGAGAGAGAAGTCCTGTTTGGTGTCAAAGTCCATAGTACCCCTCTCAGAGAGAAGTTCTGTTTGGTGTCACAGTCCATAGTACCCCTCTCAGAGAGAAGTCCTGTTTGGTGCTACCATGCTTGCTACCATGTCCTGTCAATATCTTTGGCATTTACTTGCTGTCGAGGGTCAAATGTTTGGCATAACTAATCAACAAAAAGAAAAAAACAACCCCAAAACAAAAAAACAACCCACATGGCATATAACCTGTCAATTCTATCACAATACCTGACTGTGATTATTATTATTGCATACATCTGTCAACAACTGTAAGCTTAAAAATCTCTTTTTTTTAATATAGTTAGCAACATCTAGACAATATCTCTGACCTGAAGAAAACTTGGTCATAGGAAAACAAATGCACACGCAGACAGGAAATTTTTAAAAAAAGAATGGTGGCACTGCTCTTGCGACACAAAAATATGCTCTCCTTGAGGAAAGCAGCACATATTTAAAGTAGAAAACACACACACACACACACGATCTCACACACACACACACACATGCACAGAGTGCAATAAAACGAACAAAAATCAGCCTGGCTGATGCAAAAATACTTGTACATTCACAAAAACCCCCAATCCCGAGTGACAGTGGCCTAACAGAAGATACCACCACCACTCCCTGAACAGTTTGCCAGCTAATACCAAGACTACAGGTACCAGACATCAGTCTATATGACACCACTTCCAACCTGTCACTACCATTTTTTTTATCCCCCATCCATTATAATGTTAACACAGTAAAGCATACACAAAAGATTAAGATACACACATTAAAAAAAAAAAAAGAAAGACCCACGGTAATGACCACACATGCCTTCCACCGCTCTAATCCCAATTTCTTGTTTGCGCAATAAACAAAGAGTGCAGACCTCAAAGTGATCTATGTGTACATGCACGAGAGATCTATACATACTGACCCACTGACTGTACCAGTGCACACCCCATATATAGAAAATGTGACCAGCAGACGAACAGGAAATAAGGGGAGGTAAGAAAAAAAGGGAGGGAAGGTGGGGATGGGGGAGGGGGGTTGGGTCAGATAGATGAAACCCTTCGTATTTTCAATCCCTCAATTTTTGTTTCCCCTCTTCTCGATGCAATGATAACTCACATAATCTGATAAAACCTGTGGATGATAAACCAAAACCATAATTACTGGGAGGGTGTTGTTTTTTAAAATGATTTTTGATGAATTAATCATACAATATAATTTTAATTAAAAAATAAACCTGTTGACAATCATACACAAAAAACCCTATCATCATTACTATATATATATATTTTTTATATTTATTTATTTTTAATTTTATTTTTTTTTAATTTTAAAAAGAAAGCATGGTTTGACTTCTTTTTGGGGGGGCATGAAATCATGGAAACTATTCAATCATGGAAACTATTCAATCTCAAATGAAAGCATGGAAAACTTCTGATACTCACTGAGTTATATTTAAAAGCACAGGACATTTCTGGTATTCAAAAGTATAAAAAGACTGGTATTCGCTGTGTTGACTTCATATTGGCCATTCTATACAACATTGCATGAATGCCAAGACAGGCGTGAAGCACAGTAGTTTTGAAAATACTAATCAGCTGATGTGGAAATCATCCAAAGAGTCCTGTTAAATTAGGCAACATGGCTGGGCTTATCTTCCTTTATTTTTCAGGCAAGCTAAAAGTCTGTGAAGAAAAAAACAAAAACTTTCCCAAAATCTTTGTAACATCACTTTTGTGATGATAAAGGGGCTGTAACTTGGTCATCCTACACTTCTTTCTGTCTGTCTCTCTCTTATTTTCATACATGTAAATCATATATGATTTTTCCCAAAAAATTTTTTTTTTAAAAACCTCCTTTGAACAATTTTTACATAATTCTCATAATACATACACACTACAGTGTCTAAGAATTTATCATCTTTATGACAGCAAACAAATACAGAAAGCATTCCAAACATGCATCTTAAAAACTAGCAACAAAAACACAACAAATACCCCCCCCTCACACACACAAAACCCCGTTCAAAAACCATGTTATCCCTTTTCTGAAAAATCTGTGAGCATTTATTCTTACCCTGAAAGCATAAACGTTACCATATAAACCTTTATTTTTACCCTCTGGGCATTTATCTTTTCTCCTGAAAGCATTTAGTTTTATCCTGAAAGTATCTTGCTTTTTGTCCCCAAAGCGTTTACTTTTACCATGTAAGCATTCATTTTTTAACATGTATCTTCACTTTGAAAGCATTAATTTTTACAGCGTAAGATTTAAAAAAAAATCCTGAAAGCATTTATAGTTCCCCTGTTAGCATTTACTTTTACACTGCAAGCATTACTTTTTTCCCCCTGGAAACATTCATTTTTAACCTTTAAGTATTTATTTTCACCTAGTAGCACTTATTTTTGCCCTGTAAGTGTTTGTTGCTGTTTTTTTATGTTGTAAACATTTAAAGCATTTATTTTTTACCCTGGAAGCTCTCATGCAAGATTTTTCTCTCATCTGCACATATGCCACTATTATAAGCTCCTTCTAGAATATATATGTTAGAAAATATCAAACTCATCACCTGTTGTTGAGGATCCTAAACAAACAGACATTTCAACATAAAGTGTAATCACAAAATAAGAACCCAAAAACAAACAACAGCAAAACAAATGAACAAACAAAACAATAAAAAAAGCAGCTGAAAGATATAGACAAAAAACAACAACAACAGAAAACTTTCTCTACTCCTTCCTTTTTCATTTGTTGTATCTAAAACATGAGCAAAGAAATTACAGTAAAAAATGACCGTAGTTAAATATGATAAAAACAAAACCTGCTTGCTAACATTGTTTAGGGATGCCACATTAGTGTACAAAGAAGAAAACAGTGTTGTCAGTACTGTTTGCAGCCACAGTGAATGTCAAAAGATGACACCAAGTACAACATGGAAGACAAATAAGGCAGCAAAAATGATGAGAGAGAGAAAGAGAGAGAGAGAGAAACAACATGAACTGTTTGTAGACTGATCTCTACTGTACAAAACTCAGGCAAACAGACAACATAAAACTTAAAATGAGGTCAAGGCATAATCAAACAAAACTGCAGAATATTGAATTTCGATGAAACAAAATCCTTCCCCAAAAAATGACAAACACTGTCAAAACAGACTATCACTTCAAAAGGCCACTTCCCTCAATCACTGTTTTCACTTGGCATAGGAAGATGTTTTTTTTTTTTTTTTGGGGGGGGGGGGGGGGGGGGAAGGCAAGTTTAACTTTTTAAAAATGTTGATTTTTTTTTTTTTTTACCTCAACACTACTTAATTAATAAAGCAGGAACAAGAAAATGCATACATACATTGTGCAGTCAAAGGTGGAAAAAATTAACAGCAAAATAGCCTTCCCTTCTTTTTCTAATCTCATTTATAAAAATTGTCTTTTTGGGTTTTTTTAACCTCAGCACTGCTTAAATAATAAAGCAGGAAGAAGAAAATGCATACATAAGTTGAGCAGGAAAAGGTGGAGAAAATTCAACAGCAAAATATCCTTCCCTTCTTCTTCTAATCTCATTTGTAAAAAAAGCACCGTCGACATAAACAATACAGACTGAGAACAACCAGAACAACACCAACAGAAATCAAACATGCTGGCTGAAACAAAAACAGAAAGAAAGAGTAACACTTGCCATCAACAACTTCACAACAGCTTTAAAAAAAAAAAATCATCATGTATTACCTTTTGCTACAGGCCGATAGCAAGGGACAGAAAATCAACATCACAATAAGCAGCAGTCAACTGTCAGGTAGTGCGCTGACAAATCTAAAGAGCTGAGTTATGAAACACCTTGTAAAGACCAAAACATCACTTTCACTTGAACATACTCTGCCACAAAGGTTCCTTTTGATCCAAATACATGCTTTACTTAAAAAAAGACGGATCTTATAATGCACACAAATGTGGTTGTTCTCAAAAGCATTTGCACACACGTTCGATTCACCCTTGAAGCATCTAACTACACTACTGCTGAATACTTTTTAACGTAACGTGGTTATGAAATTTATTCAAACCCAAACAGATGTCCTGGTCTCAACAACTTTTCACTTTGCCCCTCGACTCAAACTGGCTGAAATAATTCTCAAATGAAGTTAACAGCTGCTGGTGAAAGTTGTTTTGTTGCTGCTGCTGTGCGTTCCCCAGCTTTACACCCTGGGGGTCACCCAGAACATGCCACACTCTGAATCACTCATCCCACCTGGGAATCACTGTGAGATAGGAAGTACATCAGATGAGAAATTTGCATGTATGACTGTTTTCAAGTACCTAGACATACCCTATCCAATAAATTTTACTGTGCGGTACTTTCTCTAACTAGATCCAACTGGGATATGACAAGATTAAAAAAAAATCTACCCGCTGTTTGTTAGGATTTTTTTTTTCCCAGCATGTAAATGTTCTTTCTTCTGGCAGCTTTGTACAACAGGGAGGCGGACATCCATTGAAAACCAAGAGAACACCAACGAAACACGGTTGCACATCTGTTGAACAGTTAACGACTAGTATGCAACCTTTATAAAAACTTTACACATAACTCTTTTCATTCTTTGATTTCATAAAGAAAGAAAGAAAGAGAGAGAGAGACAGAGACAGACAGACAGACAAAGAGACAAATGACCTCTGCAGGCAGATCTCTACGCTGTAAACTTTCATTCAACCTTCCAAACTATTTAAGACGGCAGTGTTAAACGAAGATAGCCACGTTAAACCAGCAGTATACTGCGACTCACCTTGAGGTTTGGGGACTGGGTCTGGTCAATGATGAATTTGGTGATGGTGTTGAACTGACTGTCACAGGGAAAGGTTTCTCTGTAAACACAAGTATCCATACATACATGTTGAACATGCATATCAGCATGCAGGTACACACACACACACATGAACACACACACACACAAACACACGAAGGAGAAAGAGGATAGTATATGTTTCCCAGCAGCCAGACCCCTTGTGACACCCAAGCTGAAGGCAGGCATCCAATCCTGTTGTTAATAGCCCCCCAACCACAGAGGCCATATCAGGGCTGTCACCTTCTTCTTCTTCCTTTTTTGTCATGTTTCTCCCAGGGCAGGTTTGACATTGATGAGCCTTCTCCATCTCTCTCTGTTTTGTGCTTCCTCCTTATTTATGCCCCTTTCTCTAAGATCATCTGCAATACAGGCAGCCCAGGTTTTGCTAGGTCTTCCCTTTGGTCTCTTTCCATCCTCTACGAAGTTTATTGCTCTTTTTTTATGATGTGGTGGTCTGCTTTCCGCTGAACGTGCCCAAACCAGCGCAGTCTATTGCTACTAGCTACAGACTTCAGATCATCAACTTTGCCGTCACCTTATGAACTTTTAAATCTCAGATTAAAACTGTGCAGCTGTATACCGATTAAAACGGGGTATAAAACCAAAAAACTCTACTCTCGCACCTTGTAGCAACGCCCATGGCCGACCATAAGGGTCAACCGTAAGGGGCATACTGACTGACCTGACAGTGTCCAGGGTGCGAAGCAGTTTAGCATTGACGGAGGTGAGCATGTCGCTGCCGGTCTTGTTGAGGAGGCGGGTCAGGAGGATGTACAGCCAGTCGGTCAGGTCGCGGGCGTGCATCATACACAGCTCCGACAGCGTGTCCAGAAAGATGCTGAACACCTGCAGATACCACCACACACACACACACTATACACATCACGCTATAGACACACACGTCACGCTGTTCATCACTTGGAGTCAGATCTGCTTCGATTTGTTTGCTTTACAAGAGATTCATCGCTATATAAATACATTATTATTACTAGTCTTATTATTATTATTATTAATCATTATCCATCAATGCAGCTGTAATGGTGGTGGTGGTAGTTGTGGTAGTGGTAGTAGTAGTAATAGTAGTAGTAGTAGCAGTGAAAGTAGTGATTAAGATAATAATGATAAAATTGAATCTCACACACACATACACATCCACACACACACACACACACACATGCATGCGCATACACACAAGCGTGTGCGCGCACACAAACACACACACACAGCAGACTGACCTTGCTGTGGGGGTCATGGAACATACGTGTGAAGACCTCTGTGACTTTCTTCAGCTCCACCCGACTGAAACCAAGCAAAAAAATAAAGTAAGTCAGCACAGCAAACTTGTACCCTGTAATGCTAACATACAGTCTTCAGCAGCTTTGGGTCACTTTCAACTGCTCCTGAATCTACTAACAACAAACCATTACACAAAGGGAAAAAAAAACCCATCTACCTTGAAACTTCGATTGTAGCTTTTAGAAACAAGCAATGATCCCTTTCAATTGCTGTTCACTCTACGCCATATAACACACTCTCAGATATTGTTTACCACTACAAATATTATGAAATCCCATATCCGTCAACAGATTTTCTGAAATTATGATCTCACTCCCCACCCCCCACCATATGCCCTTACTTATCTTTTTATTTTATTTTAAATTGTCTGTAATATTAAGAACACAAACTGTGGACTTGGTGTACCTTTAAACATTTCAAAGATATTCTGGAACAATAATTACTGACTTGGTGTCTCTTAAAATTTTGCTGATGTGTAAAAAAAAAATTCTGACTTGATGTTTCCTTTAAATTTTCGCTGATGTTAAAGAAAACAAATTATTGACTAGGTGTCCACTTTAAACATTGGAAAGGAGGGGAAGAGAAAAGATGGGTGGGGGGTATATAGCTTAGTGGATAGATCATAGTCTTCATGATTTGATGGCCTGGGATCAAGCCTGGGTTCCAGCCATCACTGAGACACCCATTCAAGGGGATTAATCCCCTAGAGTTAACATTAGTACTGACTCCACCCTCTGATAAGACCATAAAGTGAAGTCCCTTGTGTGAACACATGCAGAACATCTTGCACACACATAAAAACCCGTTTTTCCTTTTGGAAGAGGAAGCCATTAACACTGGTAAGAACAGATGACAACATTTAAAATTTAGAATAAAACAAAAAAACACATACACACTGGTGTTGTGTTTCAACATCGTACATCCCTAAAGTCACAGAAAGCGGCTACTAAAGTGGTGAGCAAAAACGGTCGCAAATGGAAAAAAATCTCACTGTTGGTAAACCTCCGAGCTGTGGTTGAGGAATGAACAAAACAAAACAAAAACCAAAACAAAACACACAAAAGATGCAACATTTTGTCGACATTTTACGACACACAAAAATGCAACAATCCAGCCACTGACCTGAGGTACCGTCCAGACCGCAAGAGGTGTTGCAGGGAAAGGAGTCCGTCTTTACGCTCTGTGTAAGACCCACTGCCCAGCAGTGCAATCACCTCTGACATGTCCTGAAAAAATAAGAAACATCAATGTAAGATTAATACTGTCTACTTAAAAATAAAGAGAAAAATCAACACACACAAAAATTTATGATAATGATAAACATCACTACTTCATATTTTCTTTTTGGTTCAAACCCAGCTGCCTACAAAGACCATTATCAGGATTGGTCATGGAATGAAAATACAAGCTTTTAAGAAAAATTGTGATTAATTTTCATACAAAGTTTAAAAAAAGTTTAGTTTATAAACAAACCACTCATTCATCAAAGGCTATTCAATCACTAACAAGTCATCACTTCACATCAACTAATGTCAATGAAAAATTGTTTCAAATCCGTAAAATTAATATTCATAAACATGAACTTCAAATACCTGTAATTTAAAATAAAAAAAATATATTGAAGATTACACTGCACTTAGGATGTCAGACCTCACTTTGCCATCAAATTCTTTTAAGGTTAAAAAAAATAAATAAATTTTTTTTTTTTCAAAGAAGTATAGCATCACTACCTAGTCTCTAAAGTTAAACATTACAGATATTCAATGTCAATCACATCTGAAACCATAATCAATATTCATTTTAGTATTTTGCTTATCTGTCTCCAATGTCTGATGAATGCGTGCTACTACTACATAATGCAGAGAATTAATATTTTAACTAAGTGTTTTGATTAGTGTTTGTTCTGAATGTTTAGATGTCTTATCTTCAGTAGTGTTGCACCTTCCACATTTCTCTTTATGAAGTAATAAGGTTGTTTTAAATCTTGAATCCTAAATTACATAACAGACTACAAAAGGGGGGTGAAAAAAACAGAGAGAGAGAGAAAAAAAAAGGATGCTTGCTCAAAAGAAAGAATGAGTAATAGTTCAAGAAATCAAGAAACATGCAGGGAAAAAAACCGAGTTAAAATAAAATTTTTAAAAGGCCATGAAACAAAGAGTGTCGAGACAGCAGAGCTTTCTCACACAGTATTTTTCATGGATGAGGATAAAGTTCTTACTGAACACACTTTCTGCAGTCCCAAAACAGGAACAACATCCGCTCACCTTTTTATTCCTTTCTTTTACAGATATCTTTTTCTTCATTTACTCATTCATTCACACATTTCTTTCACACATCCTGAAAATTGAATGTTAAGCACCATATTCACTCCAGCCATTAAGTTACCGCACGACATACAAGGATGTTCAATTTCACAAATTATGATTGATTTGATACTGCTCTTATAACAAGTAAACGACAGATTGACATGTAACACACTTCAATTATTCCAGAAACAGTCATTTCACTGTACTATTAACAACTCACACTTAGCTAGAAAATAATTTAAATCTAAGTAAGTCAGAGCTTTAAAAAAAACAACAACAAAATAAACCATACACACAAATTGTTTTTACATAAAAAAGCGCTACTTTAGAGCCAAACCAGGTTATCTCCAGTGCAACCAAAGAAGGAGATAACCTGGTTTGGCTCTAATCTAGCGGGAGAGAAAGATAACTACTACAAACTACATTCCCTGGGTCACAGTGAAAAGTAAAAGTGAAAAGTGAGAAGTCTTTGGTATCGTCCATCCTCACCACAATCAATACAGACACAAATGAATCGATCTATGACTACAAAATGCAAGAATGGAGAGAGAGATAAAAAAACACATTTCTAAACACACAAAACAAATACATAAAAAACAGCCAACATATCTCTCTGGAGGAAAACCAAATGAGAGGTGGGGATGGGGGGGGGGGGGGAGGGATACCTACATGATTCAGGAACATAACACACTAGAATAGTTTGTACAACAATCAACGAGCATGGGGGAGGAAAAAAAACCTTAGGTTTTTTTTTTCAATTACAGAGAGGAAAAAAGACAAATTCACCAGACAACATTCATAATACGAAAAGTAAAAAAATCCCAGGGAGCAAAACTGAATTAAGATGTTCACAAGATTAATAAAATGCCAAATTTGTTTTTTTTTTAAAAGTGTCTATTAAGTCTGCTTCTTTTTCTTTCCATTTAAAAAAAAAAATCTTTCAAGGTGAATAAAGCTGAGGAAATAAAAAGGAAAAGCACAACGATAAAAAAAAAGATAACATTGTGTTTACATCAAATTGTGTAAAAATAGAAGCCAAACAATTGAAAATATCTTTCAAAATAGACAAAAGTATAGCAAACACAAGCGCAATAAAAAAAGTTATATATATATAAAAAAAGAATAGAACCAAGATAAGCTATTAAATAAATACATAAACTTGACGAATTAAACCAAGAAAAAAAAGTTTATTACAAGAAAAACCAAAAAAATGTCCAGCAAGAGCACAGGGCCAAGCACAATCAACGACAACACCACAAAAGAGAAGTACAATCCAAACACAACAACAAGATTTGTGTGTGTGTGTGTGTGTGTGTGTGTGTGTGTGTGTGTGTGTGCGTCAGTGTGTATGTGTGTGTGTGTGTGTGAGTGTGTGTGTGTGTGTGTTTGTGTGTGTGTGTGTGTGTGTGTGCAGAGCCATCACTACTACCTTAGTGTACCGTCCTTCCGCCACATCGGATGATGTCTGGCGTTGGAACAGAAAGACAGATGTTACACATCACCCATACAGAAAGACCGATCTCCCTCTCTTTCTTCCCTACTACCCCTCCCTTCTCTCTTTTTCCCTTCAACTTTCTTTCAGCTGCTTCAGTGTTTTCTTTTGTGGGGGCAGGGGGGTAGGGGGGGTAGGGAGGGGGGGGAGGTTTTCCTGGCTAGAGCTCCAAGGTTCACCAGTGGTGAGATATTTGCATATGCGACTGCTTTTCTCACCCACCACTTAGGTAGCCGCATTCTGACTTCAGGGATGATGTCTAAACACGACGTCTGTGAGCATGCAAAAATGGCCTGCACTTCCAAATGGCAGAACAGGCTTTTCATGTGTGTGTGTAGAAACAGTTCTATGTGCGTTTGCACACAGGGCCTTGGTTTATAGTCTCATCCAGAGGACTGTTGTCATTTAGATCAATTTTCTTGTCAAACTGGGAAGAAAAGGGCAAGGGTGGAAAATGAACCCAGAAGCTAACAGTTTATCGGTCAGGCAGATGAACATCTTAACCGCCCTGCCACCTTCCCTCTTAGCCGCTTCATTCAATTCCCACATTCAGGCAATACACACAGACAGACAAGGGACAAAACATGACAACTTCTTTCCCTTTCATCAAAACTATTTGATAATTCCCCAAGCCCCCCCCCCCCCCCCCCCCCCCCCCCCCCCTCCCCAACATCTACAGCATAAAATTAAGCCTGCTTTTAACACTATCTCTACATCAAGGGAGAGAACCCCTCTTTCCCAGTACGTGTGCACTGTGTGCATTTGTATGCTTCTGTAACCCAGTAGTGGATGATACGGAGGGAAGGGTTAGTAGATGATTGGTTACCCTATAGCGGGTTACCCATAGGGAAACGGTTAAACAGTTTTATAGCTGCTACAGGTCCTGCCCTTTCCTGTGAGCATCCCTCCCAGTTATGAGCATTCTCCAATCCAATCCAATCCATGAGTATTCTCACACCTAATCTTCAAAATAAAATAAGACGGTGAAATAAAATTTTTTTTTAAAAAAGGATATACAATTGCCGATATTTCATGTACCTATACATCACGAAAGACTTCTCTGACAACTTTCTGAAGGCCTCTGCCTTCTAACGACAGGACGGTGGAATGTTTCACCTCACCCGCACAGAGAAAAAGAAAGCAGAGCATTGAAGAAACAGCCACATGAAGGGGAGAGGAGGAGAAGAAGGTAAAAAAACAAAGTCTAAAGCTGAAAGGACAAGTGCTCAAGTTAAGGACGTTTATGTTTCCCTGGGCAGTAATGGATAAAATAAAATAAAATAAAATAAAATGAAATAAAATAAAACCACCACTTACCTCTGAGGTTCTGCCACTGTAGGAGCTGTAGGACCGCTCTGAACACACGCTGGAGGCTTCGCTGGCTGCGTCGTCCGAGTCGTAAGTTTCAAACCGTTTCCGCTGTGGTCGGGATTGCTGAAAACAGAAAAAAG
>CM054159.1:9636591-9659091 GCA_028751875.1 Rapana venosa | reverse complement strand
AATGTTCCAAACACAAAAAATACACTGGAAAAATGTACTATGGGCAAATAACGCTGCAAAATGGACATCCTGTGCCTGCCTCTGTGATTCCAATATCGCATATTTGGTTGCCAGAACAAAACAACACACACAAAATGTCATAATATATAACATATGAAAAGAAAACATTTGTCACTTTTTTTTGGAAAAAAAAGTCAGGAGAATGGAGGGAAGGCAAAAAATAAGCATGAGAGATAGTTAGAAAGCTAAATAACAGAAACAAAGAGAATGACAGAAAAGGGGAAATTTCCAGAAGGTAGGGTTGCTACTTAACTGAAAAGAGCCCCCCAGCTTTCCCACAGGGGATTATTCTCTCATCTTTTTTTTTTCTTTTTAAGTGGGTAGTACTGCACTTGTAGTGAAACACTCTCCAGAGGGCACAGCAGCCCCAAATTTCACACACACACACACACACACACACACACACACACACACACACACACACACACAACACACACACACACATACACACACACACACTTGAAAATCCCCAAACTTCAAGGTCTCCAGAATTATTTTTGAAATTAAGTATGTCATACACCTCCTAAGTTTAAGAGGTATTCCTGTTTCTTTTTGTTGGGTGCCTTCTCACGTTGGATTTTTTTCAAATGAGTGGGCTGACAGAGCTGCAAAAAAGGGGGCAAGACATGATATGGAATCGATAGAACTGGATGTACCCTTATCTCTACAGGAGGGATACCGAATATTAGAAAAAACTTCATGGGGTAAGTTTAAAGAATCTGATCAATTCAAGGAACGATATTTAAAAAGTTGTCTGACCACTGCCCACATTTCTTGTTATATGGCTCCTTCTCAAATAGATTCGTGTTTTGTATCCGTGAGAAGGGTTAATTCACTATATTTTAGAATGAAGTTAAATGCATTCCTTACAAAATTTTGTAAACATGTCAGATGTCTATGTGGGGATCATATTTCCAATACTCATATCATATTTGAGTGCCCTATTGTAAAACCTTTTCTACCTACATTTTCTGAACAGTCTCTGGAAAATGCATTTGAAAATTCAAAGCTAGCCTTTGCCATTGCCAGATGTCCATTGCATAGTCCACTTGAATATTTATTGTAGTTACATTATTGTTATTTCATGTTCCCACATTGTTGAGTTTACATTTTGCTCCTGTTTAAAAGTATTATCCTTACTTTTCTAGGTGGATTTTTTTTTTCCTCTCACAAAAATACCAACACTGATGCTATTTCTTGACCTTTTCTCCTTTCACTCCTTCCTCTCCCTTCTTTAACTTCCATTACACTTTCTATTTCCCTCGTCTAATATCACTTAGAGTGAACAGACATTAAATTGAAGACGACAACAACAACACACACACCCAGCAATCTGCAAGGATTGCAAGGAGGTTTTCAATACGATCTCAAACACAACACAAGGCAACACACACAGCACAAGGCCATACCGTAAGTGTTTCTGTGGGGGCTGGTCTCCCTGCTGGTGCCCTGCGAGCGTGGGATGCCCGTTTTCCGCTTGCTCTTGGGGGTGACCGCATCCCGACCCGCGCCCTGGTGCGTGTAACTCAAGTAGCTCCCCCTCGAGGAGGGTGACGTGGACCGACTGCTTGCTGTAAGAGACGGGACAAAGCCTGTGTTAGGGGAATGGAGGGAGATTGGGGGTAAAAAAAGGAGAAAATGTTTTATTTACATGGTTTTTGTTTTTGATTGATAGAGCAGAGGCAGACTGAGGAGACGATGATGCAATGTTCAGATCTGTTGTGTTTTCAAGTCCATGACAGAAATATGCTGTAGTGCTGTGTGGGTAAACTGACAAAGGTGTAAGATGCTATTTCTATTCATGGTCCTTCTTCCGAGTGTGCAGTATGTTAAGGTCGAAATGGTCAACACTCTTTCTTTCTGTTGCATGTGTGCATGCACACAAACATACATATGCTCAGACATACAAATATAATATATATAACATATACCTACAATCCTCTCTCTCTTTCTCTCACTCACTCACTCACTCACAACACTAACACACACACACACACACACACACACACACACACACACACACACACACACACACACACTAACACACACACACACACACACAGCACAGCAAAAACTGATTCTCCTGAAAAGGATTTACAAATCCAGCAAATAAACATTCAGTAATCAAATTAACACTTCATTTTTTTTTCTAATCATAGATTCACTGGTGTTTTGCTGAAGTCTTCATAAAAAAACAACCTATCCTTCCATCCAGTAAGCACAGTTATTTTATTCTTACTCTTCTAATACATTCATCCCCCACATTGGGATTAGAATATCTACATTAACTAAAAACAAGATCTATATGTAACAACAGCAAAATATATAAACTGATATCCTTTCTAAACGGATCTCTTTATAATAAATTTGTGCTGAAGGGAAAATAAAAAGCAACACTGAGATATTCAGGAAACAACACTCAATGTTCAAATAGCCAAAGCATCAACACGAACACAACAATATCTGCACAAAAGCTGGATAAGTGTCACATAACTGGGCATACAATTTGGTTCAAAATCAACACTGGCTTGATTAAAAACCTCATGGAAGGGGGAAAATAGCCTAGTGAAAGCATGAAAAATACATAACATTGAAAAAAAGACATTTCATATCAAAACATGCAAATAAAGCAGAACTTGCAGCAAGATATCAAACATACATTCATGATGCATATATACATGAAAGCAAAATGGAGTACAATTTAAATGGTGAATTCACCATGTGTGTGTACTATTACAGAGATGTGAAAAGAGTAGATTTGCAAGTATAAAAGAGGATTTTTTTTGTGCTTTGTCTACTCAAGTATAACTGCTCATCAGGAAAATTATCAGCATTTCATCAAGATTAAAAGAAAAACTAACACATACACTGTATAACACTCAAAATGAAATACATTCCCAACAGTCTCTTTCACTTCATCTGAAAATGAAATTGTGCCAAGACACAGAGAAACATGTATGCTCTCTCTCTCTCTCTCTCTCTCTCTCTCTCTCTCTCTCTCTCTCTCTCTCTCTCTCTCTCTCTCTCTCTCCTCTCTCTCACACACACACACACACACACACACACACACACACACACACACACACACACACAACACACACCCTATGCATGCACATATAATCCACATGTCAAATACAATATATCTACACCACAATCCGAATGCAGATAAACATTAACACAGCTAAGCAAGCATAACATCTTAGTCCAGCATTCCTCATGCTTTCATTCACACACCCAAGAAAATCCAACCAAAAATCCAACCCAACTGGCTTGTGTCTGAATATTCTGATAAACAATACTCAGCCTGATGAGCACAGTCACCTCTATCACATAACATTCAACGGACACATACAAGAGCAAGCCTTCTGGCGTACCAACACCACCATAACCATGCACGGACTGGCCAACAACAATACAAAACAAAACACTAGCCTAGCTGGCTGCACACACAAGATGACACATTCCATTCATTTGTGCTTGGGTTGCCTTCACCTTTGAAACTGGACAAGTCTTCCTTCCCGTTTTAAAGGGACTGACATGAAACTAACTTTGGGTTGAAGCCTTGATCAAAATAACTTCCACTGCCATGACACACAACTATTAACATCTGTGCATCCCATTTCATAGGCGTTCTGTCGTCTAATATCACTACGAGTGAACAGACGTTACACTGAAGACAACAACAACAACAACAACGTTCTATCATGAACTTTCCAAAACACTGATGCTATACAACCGCAATTATCTTTGCTGATCTTGAAACATATGTCATTGTCATTTACACCTTTTTCATAACATTAGCATAGCTGTACATACTTATACCTTTGTGGTATTAGATGTCAAAACCTGTTCCTCGCCTCTGATTCCAACCCAGACATAATCCAGCAACAATCAGTTCTGATTTAGTGGAGGCTGGTGATGCTTCCTCCATCCTAGAATCCTTTGTGTTGTGTTTCAATCATGCAACATATTGCTTACATCTTCAAGGGAGGACTTCCACCCTTCACATGTTGCCAGTGCCTCTCAACAGACTCTGGGGAAGAAGTATATACAGCTCTCCTTTTGAAAAGACAGAACTCTTAATGATCACCAGGACCGTTGGGTTTTTTTCTTTTTTAATCTTGGCATGAAAAACACCCATAGGAGTAAAAAACAGAGGCTAAATGATCATAGGCTAACTGGGTCTGATCTTTGAACACTGATGCTAGACAATATCTACTTGTCCTGTATTGGGCAAATTCAGCCCACACATATCTCTTGTGATACCATACTATCCTGATCAGGATACCCTGAGGCTACAATACACAGAATAACAACAACTGGAACAGACACAGACACAACACAACACAACACCACACCACAAAACACATGCTGCTTGCCATGCAAATGGAATAGCCAGGCCAGCATGCTAAGCTAAGAAAGAACAAGAAAGGATTGTCATGCCACAGGCATGGACAATGTCAAAGACAACAGTGGACAGACGGACGGACGGACAGATGGACAGACGGATAGATGGATGGATGGACACCTGACACAGCGCGATGAGACTCCCAGGGCTCTGTTCAGTTGCGGGCCACACATGGGAACAGACATGGGATGGGCGGGAATAGGGACAAAGATGGTTTGGTTAATATTCCTGCGTTTTCTTTTTGTCCGTGACAGATTCATCAAATTAATATTTATCATTATGGTTTGACAACAGAGCAGAAAAGAGGAAACCTGTAAGGGGAATCCATCACTATCATTCTCGATATCTGTACACTCTATTTCACTGTCTTCCTCTACCTCAAACGAATTAAAAAATTCCACAGATTAAAAAAAACAAAAAAACAAAAAAGAAGCAAAATTTGCATGCAATTTGCATCAAAATGATTAACATTCAGATCAACATTGTTCTTACACAGCAAATTCCTATATTCAAATTCTGCACAGGCATCACATTATCTTAGCTTCTAAACTTTTTTTTTTTATCACATGCAGAGGAGTGAAACTTTCAAGTTCACATGTCAATTTTTTGCAAGAAACGAGCTAAGTCATTTCATAGCACTTTATTTTGGTGCTATGGTTTCAATGAAAAATTTTGGGGTGGGGGTTCTGCACCTATGGATTAAAAAAATTTTTTTTTTTTTTATTGCATGCAAATTTTACAAGAACTTTGTATTTGATTTCTTTCATCCCCCCCCCCCCCACCCCCCCCCCCCCCTCACCCCTAGTATGAGGATTTCCATTTTTATTCCAGTAAAAACGGATAAGACCATATTCTCCAGGAACTAGCTTTTCCTTTAAGTGTACCCAGTCAGGAAAACTCTCACTTTGCTTTGTGATGCTAAATCAATACTCTCTGTAAACGTTTGTTTAATTAATCAATCAACTGGATTATCATAGCCATTCCACCTCCCCCCCCCCCCATCCCCCTCTCCCATTCCTTTCAGATAATTATTGAACTGCTTAAGGCAGAGGTCAATTCGCATGCACAGTCATGTCTATCCACACTGTCATGCACTGCTTTTCACTTGTACCAACCACTCTAACCACCATCATTTCAAGCAGCTATAACTACCAATGCACCCACAACCATGTCACACTGAAAACAGTATGTAATACATGTAAAAAAAAAACACCCGCAAAAAGAGCTTTTAAAAACGTCATTAACCAAACAAATTTATTTTTAAAATTAAAAAAAAAGTAGAATATATAAGTCAAGTTATAAAAGAATTAAGACAGGGAGATTTTCAGTTTTTCATTTTAAAAAAATTCCCAGACTTACAGGAGGAAAAAAATGGAAATATCAGAATTATCATGTCTATTTTTGGTTATTTTCCTCTCATAAGGCAACCTTATTCATTAACAGAAAAAAGTTGCAAAGAAACACACTTTAAAAAAAAAAAGATTAAAAAAAAATAAAGGACAAAAAAAATCGACAACCACTTCTTCATACATTTTTTTTTTCAAATTTTGTAAAAACCAAAATTTTAATATCATTTTGATTCACCAAAAAATATTTATACCCATAGAAATAAATCAAACAAACAACTTAAACCCAAAAATAATTCTCTACACCCCCCTCCCCACAAAAAAAAACCCAACAACCCCCAAACAAACAAAAAAAATCAAGATACATCCCTTCACCATCTGCTATTTTTTTTACTACCTTTCAACAACCAAAAAATCCAGCATGCAAGTTTACCATACCAGAAAACCCCCAAAAAGCACTTTGAAAAAAGTAAAACCAAAAAACCAAAAAAAAGCCCACCCCAGAATATATACATAGAACTCTGGCTACTCCATATATAACTTTCTCAAAAACAAAACCCCAAAAAATCAGGCCAAAATAAGGGAAACTGCTAAAAAAAATAAAAAAAAAATTTAACAGGCGATTACATAAGTGCAAGGAAAGGAGGAAAAAGGGAGATCATCATCACCGTCATCATGATGGTCATAATAAACAAAGGAGTGCCGTGCCCTTGCTGTACTCACGCTGCGATAACGACCCGCCTAACCGCGAGCGGGTTCGACCGCTCCTTTCGGGAGTGGCAAGATTAGAAAGCGGCCTACTAGCGCCACTGCCGCCCCCGCCGCCACTGCTGCCGCTACTTTTGTGGTGAGCTGCAAGAACAACTTGCCCAGGTGAGAGAGACCCCACAAACAAGCCAGCAACAGGGAGAGCAGCAGGGGGGGGTGATACAAGTGTGTTCACATACATACATACATATATATATATATATATATGTGTGTGTGTATATGTATATATATGCCATGGACACAACAAAGGGGTTGAGGTGGTGGGGGGCGTTGTGTGGAGAGGGGGGGAGAGAAAGGGGGGAGGAGTGGTGGAAGGAGGAATCGATTTGTGGTTGGTTTGGTGTGTGTGTGTGTGGTGTTTGTGTGTGTGGTGTGTGTGTGTGTGCGTTGTGGGGTTTGTGTGTGTGTGTGTGTGTGTGTGTAGGGGGGGGGGGGGGGGGGGGGGGTTGTGTGTGTTGTGTGTGTGTGTTGTGTGTGTGTGTGTGTGTTGTGGGGTTTGTGTGTGTGTGTGTGTGTGTGTGTGTGTTGTGGGGTTTGTGTGTGTTGTGTGTGTGTGAATGTGTGCTCTTCAATTTAACGTCTATACACATTAAGTGATATTAGACACGAATGTTGTGTGTGTATGTGTGTGTGTGTTGTGTGTGTGTGTGTGTGTGTGTGTGTGTGTGTGTGTGTGTGTGTGTGTGTGTGTGTGTTGTGTTTTTGTGGGGTTTGTGTGTGTGTGTGTGTTGTGTGGTTTGTGTGTGTTGTGTGTGTGCGGGTGCATGCGTGCGAACGTGTGTGTTGGAAACTAAGAATGAAAGTCAGTCATAAACAGCCAGACATACAATGACAATACTATCTATCTATCTATCTATCTATCTATCTATCTATCCATCTCTTTCATTCAGTCTCCTATTTTAGGGCCGTCTGCTATCACTTAAAGTGGAAAGACATTAAAATTGAAGACTTACTTACTTACTATACAATGACAGCAAGCAAAACAAGAGAGAGACACAGACAGACAGACAAAAATAGAGACAGAGAGATTGAAATCAGATCAAACAGAGACATGGAGATATAAATAGGCAGTGGAGATAGACAGAGAGACAAAGACAGAGAGATAGGTAGCACCAATATCTGAGGCCACATGCTATTCTTTCCCTTTGTCCTTTAGAAATGTATTCAAAAGACAAAAATCATCAGACTTTTCTTCAGTGATGGTCACTTAAGGGGTACTTCAGTCTTTTCTCCTGGTCTACACACTTCACTATTCATACTTTGCGCTACCTGCACCTTCAAGACAACAGTTCATCAGATCCAGTATGTTCCATGTCTACAATTAATATCAGAACTCTACTGTTTCTGTGCAGTCCGACAAACTGTAAATTAAATCCTTTGCAGGATGAATAGTGATTACAGAAATCACCATCAGAAGCCTAACATGTTGTATTTATGGGAGAAAACACACCGTAAATGAATATAACATCTAAAAAAAAGAGGACGTTTGCAAATCTGAAAAATGTAGGCATGGATAATGAAAAAAGATTTGTTAACATTAAAAGTAGCTTTCTAAAAACGATTTTTTTAAAGAAAGCATGTTGTACTAGTCCACGGGTGAACTGTCTGTGAAGTCTTTTCTTTGTTTTGGGGGTTGGGTGTTTTTTCTTTCTTTTACAGACTGATTCAATCTGTAGATTTTTCTTTCTAAATGATGTTGTAAATCTGAAAAAGGATGGGGAGGGGTGGGGAAGGAAATGACATTATGAAGCATTCTGTTTGTAAACTCAAGTCAGGGGATGTGCAAGAGGTTTAATCAAAAGCAAGGAACATAACAGAAAGCCGACCATGGCATGACACAACATTGGCATGCCAAAATCACACCCGGCACAAGAAAGGGGGGTGTGGGAGGGGTGGGGGGGTGGGAGGGTGACATAAATTCAGTGGGGATAAAACCACAACATAAAGCTGGCCACACCAACTGACTCCAACTCAGTTAGGAAATCACACCACAACAATGGAAAACAAATAGATAGTACTTGTATGTTCATGTAGCTTCCTTTTTGCCTTCCCCTTTTTCTCTTATCCTTTATATACTTTTATCTCCTTGTGCTTGATTTTGGTTACTATGTTCTGCATAAGAGTGTGCACACACACACACACACAGACACACTTAACTATGCTGCCATTTCATCAGAAAAGTTCCTTCTGCCCAAAGGTAGCCAAAAAAAGGGGTGGGGGTGGGAGTGTGTATGTGTGTGGAGGGGTGGGGGGGGGGGGGGGGGGGGGAATTAAAATTTTTTTTTTAAAAGCAAGAAGAAAAATGGAAACCCACAAAGCTGGGAGAGATAATGAATCTAGGATATTTGTATGTTAGTGTTAAAGAAAAGAATGTATAAATGTAAGATTTCATTAGTTGCTGACTGATTCCTTGACGTTTATGATGCCCTACTACATCAGATATGGTAATTAAGTCAAGTCAAACTTTCATTCCTAAATGGTACACTGAGATAGGGAGGGAGGGAGTGAGTGTGTGTGTGTGTGTGTGTGTGTGTGTGTGTGTGTGTGTGTGTGCGTGTGTGCGTGCGTGCGTGTGTGGTGTGGTGTGTGGTGTGTGGTTTGTGTGTGTGTGGTGTGTGTGAGTGAATGAGTGAGTGTGTATATGTATGTATGTGTATGTTTGTGTCAGAGACAGAGACAGACAGACAGAGACAGAGACTAAAACAATGACAAAAAGGCAGAGAAAGAGTGTGTGTGTGTGGGTCTGAATTGAAAGTGTGTGAGAATGCAGTTGTATATTTGGTAGATGAGGAGCAGGCAGGTACATGTACTCTGTGTGTGTGTGCGCACGCGCCTGCATGCATGCGTGTGTTTGTGCATGTGTGCACATACATACACTAGGTTTCGTAATAGGCGTAAATGATATATGGGTGACATGGGTGGGTTTTTTTTTTTACAGGTATGTGCTAAATCTTTTATTGTTGTTGTTTTTAGCTCATATTGAATGGGTGTTTTTTTACAAACAACAGACTAAAGTGTCTTGCCACAATGGGGCATCATTTTGTCTTGAGCATTCACTCTCTATTCTACAGTGAAGAAAATCCTACACTTTCTTATTTCTACTCTTTTATGCCACCAAATCTTCCCTATCACTCTACCATTCTCTCTCTCGCTCGCTTTTAAAAAAAATTATCTCTGAATAAACAAAAACAAACAACAACAGAGTGGAGGGGGAGGTAACCTAGTGGTTTGAGTGTTGCATACATGAATCTGACGGCCCAAGTTCGAGCCACCACTGAGGCACGCGTTCAAGAGGGATTTTTCCACTGGAGTTAACACCAGTACCAACTCTACTCCTCTGAAAGTTCTTCAGGTGAGACTATGTATACCGAACACACCCTGAACATCTTGTGCACATGTTAAAACCCATTCCACCTCTTGGAAGTGTAGGCCATTTTACGCCAGCAGGAACGGATGAGAAAATTTTTTTTTAAAGCAGCAACCATAATGGTGAACAAAAATGGTTGCATACGCAAAATCTCACCATTGGAGAACCCTGGAGCTCAAACCAAGGAACAAAAAGCCCCAAAATCAACAACAAAAAGAAACAACAACAGCAACAACAACAAAATCAAGGAAAAAAACAGCTAGTCTCTCCTGTCATATTTCTATGTACAGTCTCTACACCCCTCAAAGAAAATGCCTCCACCTCCACCTCCGCCCCCTCCTTTCCCACAGCAGTAAGGGAACGGTGCTTACGCAGGGACGATGTGCTGCCTCTCTCCACGCCTCCCACCCTTAAGTGAGCGGAGGGGGGCGGCCTGATCGAGTTGACCTTGGCCTTCACATCGCTCAAGTCTACGTCGCTGCGTGAGCGACTGATGTGTGGAGAGGTGCTAGGACTTAGGGGAACACTAATGTCTGAAAAGCAAGCACGGCGAATAAAGCAAACTAAAAGAAAACCAAAATCCAAACAAGAACCAACAAAAATAAAAAATGGGATCGGTTAGTACACACACACCCACACACAGACACACACACGCACGCATCACAGTTCTGGAGAAGATGGCCAAAACAATTCCAAACACTGAAATGAAAACATCAGGTTTCTGTAACGGCAACTGAAAAAAAAAAAACACCAAAAAAAACTATAGAGACAGTCATGCAGTTGATGGCATGGCAAAAAGTAAGATGGCAGCATGAAACAGTGGTTAGCTATCTTGTCTAAAATAAACACTGAAAAAAGTACACCGGTATCACTCAGGGCTAGTTATACAAGGACTAAAACAAAAAAACAAACAGCAAAAATGGCATTGATTAGTGCATGAGAAAAAACAATACATGGACGAGGGCTGGTGGCAACCTTCACATTAAAGCAACTGAGGAAAAAGTGGAACCTGAAAACCAAAAATCTGAAACCGAAAACAAGCATGACCGTAATCAACTGAAAACAAAACACAGCTGCCATTTTCCACAGTACTACTGAAATGTAACTAAGACAACAACAACAACAACAACAACAACAGTCTTACAAAAACAAGTATACCAAAAAAACCCAAGAAAATGCAACAACAAAAATGCATAGATGAGAACACTCACGACCACTTGAACAGAACAAAAAAATAGTACAACTATGGCATTAGTATTATACTCCCCCCCCCCCCCCCCCCCCAAAAAAAAAAAAAAAAAATCAACAACAACCACAAACAAAAAAATCAGAAACAACTAGAAAAAGACAACAAAAAAATAGCTCATACGATGAAGATGGAACAGAACAAGATAGCAAAACAAAACAAACCATGAAGAAAGTAGAAAAATCAGATGGAAAAAAATCATGCAAAAACCCATCAGCATATCTCTTCATTCCCTTCAGAGGAGTTCATAAGTGTGGCAATGTGAGTTTATATGTTTTTTTATACATGAAAATATTAGCCTGAATGTTTCTTCAGCTACAGAAAATATAGTCAACAGTACAGACTAACAGACAAGTACAGACTGACAGAAACACTAACGACTTATCAAAAACTGACAGATGTTTACAAACAGGCAACAAACGACGGCAATGATCTTTCACTCATGCACAGTCCATTCAGCAATTAAATGATCCCATCATGCAGACAAGGGGGAGTAACGAATCACTGTGTGTGAGTGTTTCTCTCCCTTTTCTCTTCTCCTGGGGTTTGGGTTTCTTCCTTTCAAAAATATTTGTGAAGCAAACTACCTTTCTGAGACAGATTTATACGATTTTGTCTCAACAATATGTGAACTATGACTACCAACAAAACCAAAAAAAAGATTGAGCAGTGGGTTCTGAAGGCATCATTGTTTGACAGGTTAATGAATCTTCTGTCAAGTCGAGACAGATGGAATATGATTTCATTGCTCATTACACAAGGAAAAAAGATGCCTAGAAAAAGAAAAAAATCAAAGAGAAATAAAAAAAAAAATTGAAGGAAATAGAGACATAGACAAACAGAATGAGAAACAAATACAACAGAAGACTCTAAAACACACACGCACACACACATGCAAGCACGCACGCACACACACACACACACATACAGAGAAAAAGACCAGCATACAATGAGGCCTCTTGAGATATGACCTACTAACATTATAAACTACCAGAAAGACAAACCACTCAGATTACATAAAGAACACAAACGGACAGTTGACAGATGACACACACACACACGTGGGGGAAAAAAATCAACTACCAAGATTAGTTGTTTGAAAGAAATAAATATATGAGGAAAGATGATAGGACAGGTCGAAAGATCTACTAGATTATGACTACTAACAATCAATCCTCTATGCACAAGTCATACAGAGCCAACCAATCTCACTTTAACACAGCAGAAGGACTGGAATGGGTGCATCAAGCATTAGAAAAAGAAAGTTTGCAGTCAGAGTTGGTTCATGATGACACACTGTCACAGCTGATTTTAATATGATGATGATGATGATGATGATGATGATGAAGCAAAAGTAAACAGCAGAAATTACATCAGCTTCAGCGACTGAAAAATGTTACTTTAAATTTTATTCTGACAAAAAAACAAAATTTAATTTTTTTAAAAAATACTGTACTTTAAGTTGAAGCAATGATTCTAAAAATATAGAGAGAACACAATTTTAAAAATCATATTGTATAGTCTATGTTCAGCACCCACACGTAGTCAGCTTCAGCGACTGAAAAATGTTACTTTAAATTTTATTCTGACAAAAAAACAAAATTTAATTTTTTTTAAAATACTGTACTTTAAGTTGAAGCAATGATTCTAAAAATATAGAGAGAACACAATTTTAAAAATCATATTGTATAGTCTATGTTCAGCACCCCATCCCCCCCCCCCCCCCCCACAAAAAAAAAAAAAAGTGAATTAGATAAATTTAGCTACAAAACAGAATCAAACGCTGAAATTGATTTGACCTTGCCTGACTTCAGATTTGCTCACGCAAGCATGGAAGAACACTTCCACACGCTATAGTTTAAAACATCTTAAACACACAGAGATGTATTAATAGTTAGGTCCATGGCTTCATGCTGGTTTGAGCATCTCCAGCTCTTACAATCAATCACTCAAAAGAGTTATTTAGAGACTAGCACAAACTCCACGATGTGATGATGCACATGTTGATGTTAGTCACTCCACCCACCGTTAGATCACAGCTTGATACAGGCTTTGCAATCTTAAGCTACTTTCAAGTGTTATATATACAACTGCAGATCAGAGTATGAGACTTGCATGTGATCAGGTACAGCAGAACGTGATCACAAAGACATGAATTTCATCATTCAAATTGCCAGAAGAGATGTATGAAAATGGTTACCAAAGTCTATCTCATTCTCCAGTCAAAGTTAATCACAGTCACATCACTGATCTATATATCAGTATCTACACAGCAATACAAAGCTTTTTAGCAAGCCCAGCAAGTTTGATGATGACAGTTTTGATAGGCATTCTCAGAAGAGAGACTCACAATAGTTCCTTCAGTCCTTCCAGTCTTTGAATCAGTCTTGTCTAGACAAGTTTCTAAAAAAACCAAAGCAGCCAGCACATTTTCCCCCATAAAATCCAAAACTAGTCCATTCTCTTCTCAACCAACATAGTGGGCATTGAAGTAAAATAAATACTGCTTTTCCTTCAAAATGCCAGATCTTATTTCTTTTCTTTTTAAATGATAGTTTTCCTTTCCACAATAAGCATAAAAAAACTTGAAAGCTGGTATCACTTCTGAACCTTGACCCAATGCATCCTGAAAGTTGAAAAATCATCTCCCGAATCTTGAATTTAAAAAATCCAGCCCAGCAGCCTCCCTATAGTGAATCTCATCCCTTCAACAGCTAACAACCCGGCACCAATGGACAGTACATCAAACAATCTACTACCCGACTTCTAAGAATTCTAAATCAAGGACTAAGAGAGCCAGACACCAAATAAACAGAGACTCTCTACTTCCTGCCAAATGACGAGGTATCTCACACTAACAAACACTGTCCATCTTTCTTAGATATTCTTATGATTTTCAAAGGAACCATCAATACCTTTGATCAGATGCACCTAACCAAACGTCTGCCGGCCTAAAATCATCATAAGAGAATCCTATCAAAGCAACAACTCATGAGGAAACAATTCTTTGACACCCTTGAATAGCAAAGTCCTGAAAAAGATTAACTTACTGACACACTTGAATAGCGAAGTCCTGAAAAAGACTAACCTATTGACACCCTTGAATAGCCAAGTCCTGAAGAAGACTAACCTATTGACACCCTTGAATAGCCAAGTCCTGAAGAAGACTAACCTATTGACACCCTTGAATAACAAAGTCCTGAAGAAGACTAACCTATTGACACCCTTGAATAGCCAAGTCCTGAAGAAGACTAACCTATTGACACCCTTGAATAGCAACGTCCTGAAGAAGACTAACCTATTGACACCATTGAATAACAAAGTCCTGAAAAAGACTAACCTATTGACACCCTTGAATAGCCAAGTCCTGAAGAAAAAAAACCTATGACACCTGAATAGCCAAGTCTGAGAAGACTAACCTATTGACACCCTTGAATAGCAAGTCCTGAAGAAGACTAACCTATTGACACCCTTGAATAGCCAAGTCCTGAAGAAGACTAACCTATTGACACCCTTGAATAGCCAAGTCCTGAAGAAGACTAACCTATTGACACCCTTGAATAGCCAAGTCCTGAAGAAGACTAAGCTACTGTGTTGTGAGTCTCTCCAGGCAGCAAACTTCAGTCAGTCCGTCAGTCAGTGTTAGCTACAGTGTACAGGGTTAGGCACACACAGTGTTCAGAGTGGCTGTGAGAAGGCCAGCAGTTCATTTCCTTACCTTCCTGGTGAGTTTCTGCCTCCAAGTCCACATCTGACAAACCCCGCAGTCAATTACTTTACACTTTTCTCACTTACACACAGCAGCCATTGCTACCACACTCGCAAGAACCATTGACTCCTCTGCATGTATTGATACGAAATTTCAAAAACCCTGTGACTTTTAAACCTTTTTGCAAAAAAATTACAAGTAATGATGTTTCAGAAACAATTTTGATGTGAAAATGGCAAGTGAATCAAAAAGAGCTGAAATTATACTGAGCAGTGGAAAGAGCGGATGGGAATTTTGACGAGGATTTTAAAAGAAGATGGGGGATACTCAAGACTTCTGACAGATGAGTGATGACAGCTAAAGAAGTGGATGGCAAAGGAGACGTATCTAAATGTGAACAAATATGATTTGCGCTCTCTCTCTCTCTCTCTCTCTCTCTCTCTCTCTCTCTCTCTCTCTCTCTCTCTCTCTTTCTAGCTCATTTTTCCTCTAAGTACACATCAACCAAAAACTGCTGTCATTCACTCCAAAAATCCCCCACCCACCCCAAAAAAAAGAAAATAATTATAAAAAAAATCACAAACATACAAATACACATCAGCAACACAACTAAAACAAAATGAACAAAATACAATGAGTGAAAACAAAAACAAAATGAAACATTACTTTTTTTTTTTTAATCCCCTTTTTCATGAAGCTGACTGTATGTATCACAACACCAAAACCGCTTTAAAAATAAAATCCAACAACCAGGCAGGTAAATGAAACAGTGGCTGAACAAAACAGAACAGGGCCGTTTTTCCATGGATCAGTTGCACCTGTATACTACTGGAATGGGCTGAGGTATGGCGTACAGCAGCAACTCTCCTCTATCTGTATAGGAACTTGGCAAGATTTTTTTGTGGTTTTTTGGTATTGCTGGAGTGGGATTTTTTTTTTTAAAGGAGGGATGAGGGGTATCTGTTTCCTTTTTTTAATTTATTATTTTATTGTTGTTGGGGTGTTGTTGTTGGTTTTTTTTTGGGGGGATGGAGGAAGGGGGGATGACAAAGACAACAATGGCCTGTTTTTGTTGAATTTGATTTAGTTTATATGATTTGATTTTCTCACTTTATTTCATGTTAGTTTTTTTAATTAAAATCCTATTTATCATACTAACTTTTAAAAGAGTTATCTGTGTAACATGAACATGTTCACTGACCTTACAGAGTTTAGAATGTCCAAGAGTCTTTTTAAACAAGTTTACTAAAGCGATTGGTGTTGTGTGTGTGTGTGTTGTGTGTGTGTGCATGTGTGTGGTGTGTGTCTGTTACAATGACATTATTTGTTCATTACTTTCTAACAAATTAAAGTGTCCCAAACGATCACTTCAGATATCTGAACCAAAACCCTACGAGCAGCATGTAACATTAAGACTTAACTCTATTTGTTTTTTAAGATATCATTGTGATTCCACAAAGTAAGTTCTGTACTTCTGGTAAAAAACATTCATCTGATGACAACAGTGTTGTATGGTGTGACTGCAAAAGCAACAGCGTTTTGCAACACAACGGTGCTGTAAGTGAGGGGGAAAACAGTGATATTTGTCTCAGGATACAAAATGATACATCCAGAAAAAGAAAAAAACCCCACTGAAGCAGACTACCATAGTTCATGGACTGTGGTGTAGGCCATCATTTTTCTGTTTATTGTTCCATTTAATTTTCACTTAATCACAATTGTGCTGTTCGTTTGTACAAAGCCTTAGTCAAGACCTTTACTTGGCTCCTTCATAGTCAAAGAATAGTTCAATGAATCTTACGGCCACACAACTGTTTTTGTTGTTGTTTTTTCTCCAGTGTTGATATACCTTATCTTCCAATCCAGTCCAAGCCTGTTGTTTATAGCCCCGCCTACCACAGAGGCCATATCAGGGCTGTTACCAAATTTTATATCTCATACCTTATCTTCACCATTTCAAGTGATGCACATAATTTTCCCCCCAAAAAGTTTTCCCTAAAAGAAAAAAAATCTTGGAAAAAGCAAACAAAAGGTAGATCTATCAGCCCATGTAGAAGAAAAAGGATAACTCAGAAGACCTGAAGAAAAAGAAATGAACATGAGCCATTTGAAAAAGTTGACTGACCTAGATGAGCTCATTACCGACCTCCATGTTCAGTGTACATTTCAAACCACCTTCATTCAACATGACAGAGTCAGCATGGTCGCTACAACAAGTCTGTTGAAAAGAAGAGGGCATTGTGTGTATGATAAGGTGGCTGGCAGTCCATTCATTATGGTAATATACTTTCGTTGATACATGGTGACAAAAACAAGCCAAAAAAATACTTCTGTAGTGTATCACATAACTACAAAACATATAATTATGTCTAATCTTTACACAAAATCTAAAAATATGCCTTACAAAAAGGAAACAAGGTGAACTAGCCATGAAAAAATTAAGAAACAGTTAAACATTTGATTGCAATCTTTTCATTTCCAAAACTCCCAACACATTTGTTAAGCTGAACAACAACATGTGTTTGCCAACAATGAGTTGAGGTGGAGTCAAAGCAAGAAGGTGAGCTTCCAACTTTCTAACAATAGAAGATTTTTTTTTGTTGGAAAAGTGGTTTTCAAAGGAAGATCAAAATAATTACCACTGCCAGCATCACTGCGTGAAGATCCAAAGCGGGATGGACCAGTCTTCCGCATGGACCCAGTTCTCCTGAAAAACAAACTACACGGTCAGTCAGGCACAAGGTATGTAGTATAAAAAAGAAAGAAATACAAAGTCGTAGGGAGCAGGTTCAGCCATCACTTTCTAGGCAAGGATAATACGCTAGCAATTCCTTCCATCCTCTTTAACCTTCATATTAAATATGGAGGCTACCCATTACAGCTGGGTGAACGGGAGAACTGTACGAATCGGAGCACCGTTTCCCCATCCAACTGTAAGCACGCTCGACGTGGTTAACAGTTGGTGGGGAAACGTGCTCCCATCTCATAGTCCCCCGTTCCCCATGTAAATGTACTCATCTAACAAAAAAGCAGCAAGAAGAAGCAACCTCAATATGTGGCCAGAGAAGCATTGCTGATGCTCTCCCTTAGTTTATCAAAAATATTGACCTAACCTTAACTTTGGTATGGATTTCAACAAAACTGGGTCCATACAGAATAAACATAATTACGGTGTGTTTTTACTTGTTTACTTTTTTTTTTCAAGGAGTAGGATGAAAAGGTTGCTAACACAGCAGGCTTTTTTTTCTCCAGTAAGTGTAACAGCAGAATGAAATATGATCTTCAAGAAGCGCTAAATTTCCTGACTGCCGATTCAAAGACCAGGAAAAACGTTTTCTGTAGTGTTTTCACATTCATAAGTTACTAATTCCATTGCCAAGGGGTATTGCACAATTTTTCTGCCACCTCAAACCAGGTGATATAACTCAAACCATCTACTTAAACTGGGAGAGATTTGACACTGTTGTTGCTGCTATAGTTGTTGTTAGCTTTGTATGTTTTGAAATGAATGTTTATGATTTTCAAAGACGAAGGGCCTAGCCAGGAACCTCTGTATTTTATCCCAAGTCTTCTTCTTCTTCTTCCTTTTTTGTCATGTTTCTCCCAGGGGAGGTTTGACATTGATGAGCCTTCTCCATCTCTCTCTGTTTCGAGCTTCCTCCTTATTTATGCCCCTTTCTCTTAAGATTATCTGCAATACAGGCAGCCCAGGTTTTCCAATATAACAATGTTGTGAGTATTTCAAGCCCTTGTTCAAACTTGTCAGAAGAAACAAACGAACAAACAAAAATACCACCGCCTTGACAAGAAGCTGATGAAACAGACTCTCACAGACTCACTCTTCAGGACACCATTTTCTCTGTAAAAACAAACTAGCAACAAGTTTAACCCTACATGCGTGGTTCACAGAATATTCTGGTAATGGCGGGTCTAAGTTATGTGGAGGATCCCAGAATATTCTGGGATGACGTAGGTGATCGTAATTGAAAGCTCACTTTCGCTTTCAAAGGTCAGCCAATGAATGTTAAGGCCATTGTAGGACCACAGAAAGGGGTGAAGGTCGTTTGACACACACAAGCAACGAAGATTCTGATTGATTTAGAGTGTTTTAGGTTGTTTTTTTGACCAGCCGAGATCATCTTCAACAAAAATGGCAGCCAGCATTTGCACCATAATTTCTTCAAGCGTTTTTCGAGCTTTTTTTACAATATTGACAGCAAGGAGGAGTTTTACAGGCTGGATTTGGTTGAATTAAACAATGAGAGAGACGATGAGGTAAGGATTGTGGAATAATTTTTGAAAAACTTGGTAAAAATTGATCACGATCCGACCAAATCGAGCCGCACTAGTTTTGCTGGATGGATTTACTTTATTTTGACACAACGAGGCTTCGAAATAACTGTTGTTGGGTCAAATCGCTATGCTTCTGAGTACTTTGCATTACATGAAATCAAGTGATCGTTGTATTTTCATCATAGAAAGCCAACACTTTGCACATTCTGCCATGACGGTCACGATGGCGTCAATCCTTTCGCTGAACTTTTCTGAGTATTTGATGACCGATAAAGCGATACAAACGTACAAACTCCTTATTTTTTTCAAAACTAATGTCAAGTGATAGTGTTTACCTAATCAAGACATTTATGCACCGCAAGAACTTTGCTTATTGTGTAAAAATCAATCCGGGGCCCTGACGGTGCAACAGAAATCAGTAGTGGACACACAATTTTAAAAAAATTTTTACATAATCACAACCACTACATGCTACCATAAAATTACACTCATTTAAAAGCTTGTTATCTACTCTTTCTGGTGATTTATAGCTTTGCACACTTAATTCAGTTTTACATATATCAAGATCAAGGGTTGTTTGAGTCCACCCTGCTTCAAAACAACGCTAGCCAATGTTAATCAGCCAGCAAGCACTGAGCCTTGCTGCAGCCTATTCAGCGCTACCAGGGTTAACACCTCACAGAAACCCTCCTACAGACATAACACTACACTATAGTCTCTGAAGGTGGACAAACAACACGAAACAGTCTTAGGTTCAATTCCACCCCAACACACACACACACTCTCTGTCTCTCTTTCTCTTATATATCCCTAAGGGCGGGGACTGATTGTAAAAAAAAGCACATGGGTGCTTATTCATTATCCTCAAAATAAAAGAATTTGTCATTGTCATTGCTCTCCCTCCCTCTCTCTCTCTCTCTCTCCTCTCTCCTCTCTCTCTCATCTCTCTCTCTCTCTCCTCTCCTCTCTCTCTCTCTCTCCCTCCCACCCAACTCGCTTTCAACATCAACATCATCATCATCATCATTTCTTTCTCTCTCTCCCTCCCTCCCTCTCTCTCCCTCCCTCCCTCCCACCCAACTCGCTTTCAACATCATCAACATCATCACCATCTGCACCATCTGCTATGTGCCCCTGTGGAGAAGAAGAACAGGATACGGCCCACA
The DNA here is from genome assembly GCA_028751875.1 of Rapana venosa. NCBI lineage: Eukaryota > Metazoa > Mollusca > Gastropoda > Neogastropoda > Muricidae > Rapana > Rapana venosa. The sequence goes on along the minus strand of CM054159.1, from coordinate 9,638,728 downwards.
TCCTACAAGACTGCAGGACTCTCCAGACGCTAAGGCTGGAAGTGTGGCCTGAGCCCACGCCTCTGGAGCAGAAACTGTACGGCACGGTGGATGACTGGCAGGCAACTGCTGAATTCCTCAGAAGATCTGGTCTCACAACATAACCCAGGCAACGCAAAGAAGAAGATCACCATCATTTCTTTCTCTCCCTCCCTCCCTTTCTCATTGCTCTCCTCCCCCCCCCCCCCTCACCCCCCACCCCCCCACCCCTGCCCCGCCAACCCCTCATTAAAACCAAAAACAAAAAACAACAAAAAAACTCACTCCAATCCCCCGCTGTATTTGGGAATGGCGCGGTCGTGGCTGGCTGACCTGGCCCGGACTTTCCCGGTCGCAGACCTTCCGCCGAATTGAGGGAGTTGTTGGAGGAGGAGTTGCTGAGCTCCCCTTGCAGCATCTTCTGCTTGGAAGGGTCCAGGCTGCCCAGCAGGGCGTCTGCCTGTGACTTGAAATGTTCCGCGAACCCCCAGAATGCCCTGTAGGGGAGAGAAAGATAAAACGTGTGTGTGAATGTATGAACGAAGTAAAGAGAGAAAGATGGATAGGAAGGAAGAAAGGATGGAAAATACAGAAAAAGGGGGTGGGGGGGAGAAACAGAGAGCAAAAAAAGGAGATAAAAAGGAGAAACAAAAAAAAAGAAAGAAGGAAAAGAAACATTAATCATCCAAAAAGATAAAGCGGACAGAACACTTTATCATATAATGTAAAACATATTTTAATATTTTTGCCCTTAATGAAACTACTTCTACACAAAACGGTACCTGTGGACACGCATATACATGTACTGCATATTCCTGCACATGAACACACATGCACGCATGCTCACACACACACACACACACTAACCTTTCCCCCCTTTCACACTCTTATCTGTCCTCTTTGGAGAGAGAACTCACTTTCAACATCACCATCATCATCTTCGTCACTATCTCTCTCTCTCTCTCTCTCTCTCTCTCTCTCTCTCTCCTTCGAATGAGACTATAAACCGAGGCCCCGTGTGCGAACGCATGCAGAACATCTTGCGCACACGTTAAATCCTGTTCTGCTTTTCGAAAGAGTAGGCCATTGTGTGCCGGTGGGAACAGATGACAAAATTTACAAAACCGCATACACATGGAGACTGGATGTAAAAAAGTGCCTGAGTGCTTATTCCATTATCCTCGATATATTTCTTTTTTAAATCTCTTCCTCTCTCTCCCTACCTCCTTTCCCTTCAATTCCCTAACAACTCACTTTCGACTCAACATCTCTCTCCCTCCCTCCCTCCCACCCAACTCGCTTTCATCATCATCATCACCAAACAAATCTTTCTCTCCCTCTCTCCCTCCCCTCCCACCCAACTCTCTTTCAACATCATCATCATCATCATCATCATCATTTCTTTCTCTCCCTCCCTCCCTCTCTCTCCCTCCCTCCCACCCAACTCTCTTTCAAAATCATCATCATCATCATCATCATTTCTTTCTCTCCCTCCCTCCCTCTCTCTCCCTCCCTCCCACCCAACTCTCTTTCAACATCATCATCATCATCATTTCTTTCTCTCCCTCCCTCCCTCTCTCTCCCTCCCTCCCACCCAACTCTCTTTCAACATCATCATCATCATCATCATCATTTCTTTCTCTCCCTCCCTCCCTCTCTCTCCTCCCTCCACCCAACTCTCTTTCAACATCATCATCATCATCACCATCACTTCTTTCTCTCCCTCCCTCCCTCTCTCTCTCCTTCCACCCAACTCACTTTCAACATCATCATCATCATCATCATCATCACCATCATTTCTTTCTCTCCCTCCCTCCCTCTCTCTCTCCCTCCCACCCAACTCACTTTCAACATCATCATCATCATCATCATCACCATCATTTCTTTCTCTCCCCTCCTCTCTCTCTCTCCCTCCCTCCCTCCCACCCAACTAGCTTTCATCATCATCATTATCATCACCATCATTAATTTTCTTTCTCTCCCTCCTCTCACTCTCTCCCTCCCTCCCACTTAACTCTCTTTCAACATCATCATCATTATCATCATCATTTCTTTCTCTCCCCTCCTCTCCTCCCTCCCTTCCAATCATCAATCATCACCATCATTTCTTTTCTCTCTC
>CM054159.1:9611591-9629091 GCA_028751875.1 Rapana venosa | reverse complement strand
TTGAGGCATATACAATATAAGCAAACAACAGAACAGCAGGGGGAAGACATATTTATTTCAAACCTAAGATTTCCCCCCTCCTGTTTCATATCAGAGCTATCCCACCTTCACTAACCCATGTCCTATCACCCTGCTAAAGTATACAACCTGTGTGAGTGTGTGTGTGCTTTTGAAAAACATTTGACTATTGAAATTTTATTTCATAGATTTTGTCTGCAGCGCACCATGTTTGTAAATATCTGTTTGTTTTAAACTATTGATTATTTATCATTGATTGCATGACTGTGTAAGACTAGGTTGAATGCATGCACTTTGATTTGTCTTTGCAAGATATAGCGCTATATAAGTTCCATTTATTATAATTATAATTATTATTATTATTGAATTGTGTTGTCATGTTACATAAAATCTCGTCTGAAAAGATGAGGAGAGCAATGTAATACTTCGTAAACTCTCTCTCTCACGCATGCACACACACACACACACACACACACACACACACAGATGAGGAAGAAGGGAAAAAAGATAGGAAATAATAAACAACCTAGGACATTTGTATGTGATTTTGGTAACTCTCTGAGACAGGTTTTTTTTCCATTATTCAAAGTTGGGTGTGAATTTAAAAGCTTTTTTAAAAAACAAACTTAGGTCCTTAGCTTTTGCAGCAAACTGCACACACACACACACACACACACACACACACACACACACACACACACACACACGGAAATGCCAAACACACACACACATACATATATACACAGGGGATAGGATGCCCTACTGGCTACAGCAATTCGCATTGCGCTTGTGATCTGCTGACCTGGATTTTTCCTCTGGAGTTAACAGTGCCAACTCCACTACCCCCCCCCCCCCCCAAACCCCCACCCCCACCCCAAAACAACCTTCCACTCCTCCTGAAAGTCCTTCGGATGAGACTAACACACACAAAACATCTTGCACGCACTTTAAAACCCGTTCCGCTTTTTGGGAGAGTAGGCCATTGACAACGGATGACAACATTTACAAAACTGCATACACACAGGGACTGGATGTAAAAGAAAAAGCATGAGTGCTTATTTCAGTATCCTCAAAATAAAAGAATGAAATTAATAAATTTAAGGAAACATACACACACGCGTGTGCACACACACACATGCGCACACACACACACACGCACACACACACACTCACACACACACATACACACACACACACGCACACATACACACACGCACACTCACACATACACGCACACACACACACACACGCACGCACACGCACACACACACACTTACATTGTCCACACGTTTCTCCCAGTCCTGATTGACATCGGATAAAACGGCATTGACCTTTGACATTTGGTCCATCATATCTCTGGACGAGAATATCTGAAACAGAGCACAATGACCATGAAGAACTTCAGCAGTAACGCCTACATACAATCCATATTCAACATAATTTATCACCATCACAAAAAACATCAGTGCCTTGATATATAATAATTTCTTATGACAATTGACGAAGAACTATGGAGAATGTGCAAAGTTGATGATCTGAAGTCTGTAGCTAGTACCAATAGACTGGGCTGGTTTGGGCACGTTCAACGGAAAGCAGACCACCACATCATAAAAAGAGCAATGAACTTCGTAGTGGATGGAAAGAGACCAAAGGGAAGACCTAGCAAGACCTGGGCTGCCTGTATTGCGTTTGATCTTAGAGAAAGGGGCATAAATAAGGAGGAAGCTCAAAACAGAGTGAGATGGAGAAGGCTCATCAATGTCAGATGACAAAAAAGGAAGAAGAAGAAGAAGAAGATGGACACTATAGTGTATAACCAAGTGGTTAAGACCATTTCACTTCACCCCTGTGGTTTTCATAAGATCATGGATTCAATCTTGGCAGCCGCAACTGGAAAATTAAGGGTGGCGAATTTTACAATCTCCCTGTTCAACTTACAATCCAGATCCGCCAATGCCTTAATTCCCTTCACATACACGCACATACAGAAAATCAAAACAGATGACAAAATTTACTAAAACTGCATACACACAGGGACTGGATGTAAAAAAAGCACATGAGTGCTTATTCCATTATAAAAGAATAAATAAATTAATATAAAATAAAAATCAAACACGCACAATAAAGATCCCCATAATCCATGTCAGTGATGGGAACACAAGCACACTCGGCATGCATCCTGTACTAACAACGAGCTGTTGTGAAGCGGGAGTGTGTCAACAGAGGCCAACAGGCAGACCTCCTGCAGTGCTTCAAGCACAGGGAGAGACCAGGCACTACCCATACCCACCAGTAAGGGAACACAGAATGAAAGAGAGAGAGAAGAAGAAGAAAAAAAAGCTTATCATAATAGAATATCTGGGTTTTTTAATAATAATAATAATAAAAATTACCCCCAGCCAAAAGCAAACAAGAAGCGTTAAACAAGGACTTCACTTGACTTCTTCCATAACTGCTTGAGGAGTCATCAGGGTGCCACCCTGAAACTTTTCATACAGAGTGGCTTGGGCAAGCGGAACCATCCTACAGGAGCCTAGTTTCCTTCTCCAAGTCATACACTGCATGCTGGGTATGCTTAGGCTATCCATACCACTGGTCACACAGCTAGCCTTCTCTTCCACCAAAAAAAAAAAAAAAAAATTGGATGGAGTTTTAAAGTGTAAGATTCAGGATTTACTTGTATCACACTATGCATACATTTAAACACATGTCTTTGATTCATTGTCTCATCTGAAGGATTTTGTTGTTGTTGCTGTTGTTGTTGCTGTTGTTGTTGTCCCTTGGCTAGAGCTCGCAGGTTCACCAATGGTGAGATCTTCGTGTGCATGCAGCTGTTTTTGCCCACCATTAAGGTGGCCTCAATCTGACATCAGGGATGATCTAAACACCACACCAGCGTGCATGCATTTTTAAAATATGTTTATCCGTTCCTAACGCACAATATTATGTTCTGTATGCATCTGCACTCTGGTTCTCGGTTAATAGTCTCACCCAAAGAACATTCGGGGGAGTAGAGTCGGTACTTAATTCTTGAGGATTTAACTCGATGGAGTCGCAGTGAAATGGATCCTGCCATTTTGTGAAGACGCGTGATTTTGGCTATATTTGAAAAATTCAGCAGACTTACCCAACATAATAATGACATACACATTATACATCATTGAAAAGTTTATATTGTCTACTTTTGAGATTGTTTCACAGTTTTTCAATACACAATAGATGACTGTATTTATTTTTTTACAAATTTTCAAAATATGGCACTGAATGCTGAAAAATAAAAAGTTTTGAAAATTAGGGCTGCCTATCTTACATGACTTGAACTGTTCATCAGCTAGTCCCCTTCAAGCAATGTGATGATTTTTCATCAAAGTAAAGTTCCCTGAAGCTGGCTGAATCCATCTGGTGTCACTTTTTGTACAACAGATTTTTTAAAAAGAATTATAACACTGGACAGCCTGAAATCCCAAAGATATCACTTGTTGACATGTCAAACAAAATTAGCCAACAGATACAAACTAGACAAGCTTATGGTCAAGGAAAGCAACTGTGTTTAGAAAAATGATTGCCCTACAGGCCAGAGTACTTTCCCTTGAGTTGAACATCACTTAGTGTATTTAAAAAAATTTGTAATTCTGCCGAATCTTAAGCTTCGGCACGTCACAGTGAAGGAAAGGAGTAGGCCACCATGTGCTGTTGGGAACAGATGACAAAAATTTACAAAACTGCATGCCCATGGGGGCTTAAGCTTCAGCACAATCTCAATGAGTTAATCTTCTTGAGCAGGTGATTTGTTGGTGGCTTGAATCCACACTTGTCAGATTGCGAGCCCAACGCTCTAACCACTAGACTACCCTGCCCCTCATCTGGAGGATTTATAGGGGGAATGGAGCCAAAAAAATGATATGAAGTCACCATCACCTCCAGAACAAAATCCCCTCAGACACCTCAGGGGTGACTCCAACCCACGCTCTGAGACAACCGTTACAAATCCAATGCTCTGATGACCACCAGGCTATTTAGGCCCCCCCTGGTAAATGCAAACTTTCAATTCTTCAAAAATGAACACACACACACACACACACACACACACACACACAAATACTGTTGCAGACAGGAAAACAGAAAGAAAAAAAAAAGGGTGGCGCTGCTCTTGTGGCGACCTGCTCTCCCCGGGGAGAGCAGCCCGAATTTCACGCAGAGAAATCTGCCGTGACTTAAAGTGGTATAAATAAATAAATAAATAAATAAATAAATAAATGTAGATATAGATATAGAGAGAGAGATAGATAGATATGTAGACTGACCTTGACTTTGGGGACATCCTCGAAAGACTTGATGAACAGTTCCTCGTCTGCTGCTCCCGCCCCTGCACTGCTGGCTGTCACACACAGGCACAGGACACAGTTACAACCTGAGATGAAGCCTCACCACACCCACCGTTACTATACTAGCATCAAAGAAACTTATCAGAACTCTTCAACACAGGCACAGGACACAGTTACAACCTGAGATAAAGCCTCACCACACCCACCGTTACTATACTAGCATCAAAGAAACTTATCATAACTCTTCAACACAGGCACAGGACACAGTTACAACCTGAGATAAAGCCTCACCACTCCCACCGTTACTATACTAGCATCAAAGAAACTTATCATAACTCTTCAACACAGGCACAGGACACAGTTACAACCTGAGATAAAGCCTCACCACTCCCACCATTACTATACTAGCATCAAAGAAACTTATCATAACTCTTCAACACAGGCACAGGACACAGTTACAACCTGAGATAAAGCCTCACCACTCCCACCATTACTATACTAGCATCAAAGAAACTTATCATAACTCTTCAACACAGGCACAGGACACAGTTACAACCTGAGATAAAGCCTCACCACTCCCACCATTACTATACTAGCATCAAAGAAACTTATCATAACTCTTCAACACAGGCACAGGACACAGTTACAACCTGAGATAAAGCCTCACCACTCCCACCGTTACTATACTAGCATCAAAGAAACTTATCAGAACTCTTCAACACAGGCACAGGACACAGTTACAACCTGAGATGAAGCCTCACCACTCCCACCGTTACTATACTAGCATCAAAGAAACTTATCAGAACTCTTCAACACAGGCACAACAGCAGCGGTCATTATCAGCATCCAACGAAAACAACCACGCTGGTTGACATAAGCATCGACTCACACGGCAATGACTTGAACTGCACATTGTATCCATGATATACAGTTTCTTCCTTGATCACACACTGATGTGCATTATACCGCATACACACGGGGACTGGATGTAAAAAAAAAAGCACATGAGTGCTTATTCCATTATCCTCGATATAAGAGAATAGATAGATATAAAAGAATAGATAGATAGATAGAGAGATAGAGAGATAGATAGACAGATAGATAGATAGATAGATAGATAGATAGATAGATAGATAGATAGATAGATAGATAGATATACCAGCACTGAAGATGCTCCACATGGCAACAACTTTGCAGATGTCCCACCAAAAGAGAAAACTTTTGAATTGTAGGTATACTGCTGTATTTTTTTGTTATAAAAATTCAGCAATGGCATTGTACAAAAAAAAACTTCATGTGCATAGAGGTGATAACTGTGAGTCTCTGATACAGACCACACACTTTTTTTGTTCTCTCAAAGGGCTGCACTTCAAATACATAAATACACGCCTGCTTGAATCCTTGGGATCTTGTTTGTTTGGTTGTCTGTTGGTGTTGTTTTTTTTATAAAGATTTTGTTTCTCCATGGACACTGAAAGCATGGTAGGTACCTACATCCAAAAGGAAATGAGCTCATAATGATGATGATGAGTAAGTTTAATTACTTTGATTAATGAACTGTCTGGGTTTCCTTACAAAAAAAAAAAAGTTGAGACTCTCTTTCTCTCTCTCTGAATTTTCCTATCAATTATTTTCTTTTCACGCATGTCCACACACACACAAACACACACACGCACACACACACACATGCATACGCACAAGCTGACAGGTACAGTTTCTTTTTTTTTTCAAGGAAAAAAATAGAAATAGAAAACTAAAACATATATCCATGCACCAGTGAATCAATACTGCATACTCATCTCATCTGTCACTGAAATATACTGTCAAGGACATGTATGAGGTGGTGGTGGTAGTGATGGGATGTAGGGGGGGGGGGGGGGGGGGAGATGGGAGGTCTATGAATTATCATGATGAAGAGGGGAAAAAATCAACAAACCATGAATATCTGAACCGAAACTCACCCTGCATATTCCACTTACATATCAACAACAACAATAACCAATACAGAAATATGAACAACAACAGTAACAACAACAACAACAACATCTATAAAGCAATCACACTTAGAAAAAGAAAAGAGGGGGGGGTGGGAGAGACAAAAAGTCCAACCAAGTAAATCACTGTTACTCGGAAGAAAACTACCAGTCAAAATAATTCAGTACAAAACTACTTCCAACCTACAACCCCCACCTCACCTCCCTCTAAAATGAAAAGGAAAAAGAAAAGGCCCAAACAATTTTTACTGTTTCACAACTTAAGAAGAAAAAAATAATTATCACAAATACAATGAATTGATTTTTAAAAAGAAAAGTGAGCAACCACACAAAAGCAAAAAAACAATCATTCATTTCAAACCAAAAAAACCAACTATACACAACAACAACAAACTTAAAAACAACAGCAGCAGCAGCAACAACAACAATAATAGTAACACTAATAGTAACAACAACAACAGATCACTAATTATAGTCTGAAAGTTTGGATTGTTCTCTTCTCCCTCCTCCTTTTGTTCCCCCTCCTCCTCCTCCTCATCATCATTATTCTCCTCCTCCTCCTCCTCCTTCTTCTTCTTCTTCTTCTGCTGCTGCTCCTCCTCCTCCTCCTTCTTTTCCTCCTTCTTCTTCTGCTCCTCCCCTCCCTCTACCCTCTTGTATCTAACACAGACATGTTTGCCCCACTTATCTGGTTTCCATGTTGATCCATGGTTAAGTCCAACAACCTGAACATTCTGCTTCTTCTTCGTCAAACACTCAGACAGCAACTACTATTGTCTGCTATAATGAGTGAAAATGTGTCAAGCTGCCGCTAAGCGCCTGACAAGTCAGGCCCGGTGCAACTGACTTTGGCATACGAGAGAATTGTTATCTTTCAAGTCTTTCTGGGGAAGGGAAAAGGCAGCAGAATGGACCAAGAAGGCAGAAAATAGACAAGAAGGAGGTGGTGACAGGAAGAAAAGGAACGAGGCAGAAGCAAAGAGAGTGATAGAAAAGAGGAAATGTCTAGCACAGAATTTCCAGAATGTGGGGATGCTATTTATACTGACAGGCCCCCCTGGCATCCCCACATGGGAACCTAAACATTCCAGGACCATGCCTGTCAGTATGAATATTTCTTCCTTACTCACGACCTAACAAAAAGAAATATGTCCTTGGTGTTTGAACTATAAACTGCAAAGCAGAGACTAAACACAAACAAACAAACAAACAAAATAACACACACACACAAGCAAGCAAAATGCAAACACCAAAACTATGTATAAGCACAAATATGGATCTGCAGATGTCTATTGCTAAGTTCAAGTCATTATTTTGTGTGTGTTGTTTTTGACAAAAATCTCTCAGAATAAACAAAAAAAAAACCTCATCAGCAAACTATCCAATGATTCTGTAAAGACACAATTCAGTAAATCAATGATTCAACGACAATTGTATCAGACATGCAGATTTTGGTAAATAAATAATGGTATTTTGCAAGTGAATAGATGTGAGTGTGTGTGTGTGTGTGTGTGTATGGTATTTTGCAAGTGAATAGATGTTGTGTGTGTGTGTGTGTGTGTTTTGGCGTGCGCGCGTGTTTGTGTGTGTGATTCTGTGTGTGAGAATGTAACTGTGTATGTGTGTGTGACTGTGTGTGTGTGTGTGATTCTGTGTGTGAGAATGTAACTGTGTATGTGGTGGACGGTGGTGTGGTGTGTGTGTGTGTGTGTGTGTGGTGTGTGTGTGAGAAGAGAGAGAGAGAGAGATTCTGTGTGTGTTTCCACAAGTGTAAACCTGTGGAAGTTTACAGAGGAGAATGAGGATGTGTCACTAATGTACCACTGCATGCGCATAATTATGTGCATGCACACACGCGCCCACACACGTGCACACACACACACACTCTCTCTCTCTCTCTCTCAAATCAGTTTCCCGAAAGCCCTCATGACCCACAAACCGATACAACTAACACAAAAACCAAAAATCCATCCCCCCAAAAAACCTACTTTCAAACAAAAAAAACCAGGTCAACACCACTCTACACAACACCACACCACACCACACATGAAGCAATCCTGACACCACCAACAGGCAAAAAAAACCAACACCAAAACCAACCAAACCTAAAACAAAAAAGCAACAAAATTCTAATCTACTATGTAGAACCCAGAAAGAAGTTAAGGAAAAGAAAAAGCAAAACCCCACATTTCTCCTGCCCTAGAGCCCTGTCGACAACAACTGCAGATCACAGAGATAGACTTCATCCCACAGGAAAAAGAGAACATGGCTTTATCTTGAACACTGGGTTTTGCTGAACTACGCAAAGCAAAGCGAACACCCCCCATCCCCCCCCCCTCCCCCAAATCTTTTTTTTTTTAAATCAGAAAATACATTGATGCAAGTAAGACTGCTCCCCATCCTTCCACAGCCAACCCCCTCCCCCCAAAAACAACAACACCCCCTCCCCCCCCCAACCCCCCCCCCCCCTCTCACCAAAAATGGTTAAGTAAAAAATGAAAAGTTTTAGTGTCTTTGCAAGATTGAATTTCAAAATCTCCATTTTGCTAAATCATTTAATGAAAAAGGTGTTACCAAAAACTTCAGGTAAAAATTTCACCATGATGAAAATCCCCAATAATGTCATTTAGCATTACCTGATATTACGATAAACAGTCTTCAGAATGCATTTCTCCAACAGTCCCTAAAAGATTCCGTCCAAGCCATTTCACATCAATAATAGTACACATAACCGTTTCATTTTACACTAAAAAAAAACAACCTTTCCCCTTGTCCGCCAAGCATAAAAAATTCTCCAAAAAAAAACAGCTCAGGTAATTGGAGGACAACAAAAAACACAAACTTGACAGGAGGACACACATACACATACAAAATAAAATAAGTCAGGAAAAAACCAGAAAGGGGGTTTGTAAAGGATGGAGGGCAGGACGTTGCACAAGGTAGTGATGACTGGGTTTACCTGAGCGACGACGTTTATAGGCCAGGTGGGCAGCTAGCGAGAGAGGCAGGCAAGAGACAAGAGGTAGACATGTAGTGAGGTAAGCTGGAGGGCACGTCAGCACCACAACACACCACCCACACCCACACACAGACACACACACACAACCAAATACGTGGACAGAATGCAAGTGCATCACAGGCATACATTACATATGCTGTAACCATTTTTTAAAAAAAAATCTGTTTTCTCTTTTCTAGGTTACAAAATCTGTAAGCGAGTTTATTTTTTCAATCTTAAAAAAAAAGAAATAAAAGTAGACATATCTGACATAAGAAAATGTATACACACACAACAAAAAGACTAAAATGGTGGGACAATATAGATCAGCTATTTCTGACAATATAGATCAGCTATTTCTGTTCCCTGCTCTTTCCCTAAAAATCTCGACAGAATTTCTCATGGCAATCCATTCATGTCCCATTATAGAAGCACACAACACAGGTCAAAGGGCTGAGAACAGATTCCCATTTCATGGCCAAAAAAATATGAGATGCTTTCAACTGTTCCAAATCTCTGTGCTCTTGAAATGTAATTTCCTCTTGGAAAATACTCCGTTATCAAAGTGTTGGTGAGAACATTCCAGATTAAGAATCATGATTTCTTAGAGCTCTTGGGAAGGGTTTTTCATATAAATTCTGAAGTCAGGAGCTAAAATAAATTGAGAGAGAGAGAAATTAACATAGATATGAACACTCTGTATACAAGTGACAAAGCTGTATGTGGAATCACCAGCTACCCTTCATTCAGACATTATAATACAATTTTCAGACTGGATCCATCAGCATTTTATTTGTCTGTTGCTAGCTGAAATTACAAACTGTCCCTCTTCTCAGCAAAAACAACAAAAAAAGCTACAATTCAGACTGAAACAAAGTTATTCCAATAATATCGACAGTTTGTGTCCTTTTTCCACTTTACTTACATACATGTAGACAGCTTACAAACAGGCCAGCCGATGTAAAAACCAAATCAGAGACAACTGGCTGAACCAAATCGGCTTTAAACCGAGACAAAGCAGAATGCTTTAACTCTTCATGATCCAGCCTGGACATCCTAGGTGGATGACAAAGGCCACACAATCTATAAACCTCACTGCATGGTACATATACATAACATGTAGCAAGATATGTTTCACACAGAACAGACAGACAGACAGACAGACAGCCAAGCTGTTTCAGGCAGGCAGGGAAATCTGCACATTCTTCACATTGCCACTTCACAAGTCACTGTGCAAGGAAATGCCACACACCACCAAGGAAAGTCCATATTGACTGTGTTTGACAAATACACCACAATAGTAATGATGCATGATATTGTACATCTCACTAGCAAGTCGATATGGTGCGTGACATATAAATCATAGTAATCATGATATGGGACATTATTTATCTCCCATGCTTAAGAAAAACAACTACAGAAGTCTTAAGTAGTTTCATCAGTACTGTTGAGTGAAAATTTTGTATCCCATAGCCAACGTATGCAAATACTGTATATACTTACATAATTAATATTAAATCCAAGGTGTTTACAGTAATAAACTATGAGCCAACACCAACAGGCAAAGAATGCATATATCAAAACACATACACACAAACTCTCTCTCTCTCTTATACACACATACACACATGAGCGCACGTGCACATGCGTGTACACACACACGGATACATTTACACACACTTATGAAGTAGTTAAATATGAATAAAGGCATACATGTGCATGCATGGTAGCATAATTATACTGTCACATGGCAACACTTACTAACACATAATCCACACCCCCCCTCCTGGCCTTCCAAACCATTCACACTCCATTCTATCTGAACATGTATATAATAGATCATACTGCTTTTTCCACACAAGTAATAAGAACCCATATGCCAGATCATATTGTCAACATGTATGCACAGCAGAAAAAGAAAAAAAAAGCTTCTCTGTATGGATGCATGAACACACACCACTCACAGACACACTGATACACATGCACGGATACATTTACACACACTTATGAAGTAGTTAAATATGAATAAAGGCATACATGTGCATGCATGGTAGCATAATTATACTGTCACATGGTAACACTTACTAACACATAATCCACACCCCCCCTCCTGGCCTTCCAAACCATTCACACTCCATTCTATCTGAACATGTATATAATAGATCATACTGCTTTTTCCACACAAGTAATAAGAACCCATATGCCAGATCATATTGTCAACATGTATGCACAGCAGAAAAAGAAAAAAAAAGCTTCTCTGTATGGATGCATGAACACACACCACTCACAGACACACTGATACACATGCCCACGTACACACACACACACACACACACACACACACATACACACACACACACACACATACACACACACACACACACACACACACACACACACATACACACACACACAAAACACCGAGCAAAGGCACATACATGCATTATAGTACACAAGCACGCATGCATACACCATAACCATCCCCTCCTTTCTCACCTACCCCCTCACCCCACCCTTACCCCACATCACACCACACACACACAAAACACACACACAAACCACACACACACACACGTACACACACACAAACACACACACACACAAAACACAACACACACACAAACCACACACACAATCATCCCTTTCCTTTCCAAACCCACCTTTCGGAGACCTCATTTTGACAAAGATGCTGGCTCACACACACACACACACACCGCTGTATTCCCCCACAGTTCGAATCTCTCACCGCACCAAACCCTACACGCACATCACAAAACGCACACCACTAGCACTGTCAGCCCCAAGTTGTGGTTGGCTTTGCTGGTTGTTGGGTTGTTTTTTCTCACGTTGCAAATCCTCTCCATTGATTTTTCTCTCCTTGCACACATTCCACACAGTTGGCGTTCGATAGGACCAGCAAGTCACCATGACCTCAACAGTTCGAACCTCAAGCGGTTACAGTACACTGCAGTCTTCTTTGTCTGTGTGCAGGGCAGTCGTAGTGTTCTCTCTTTGTCTGCGATGGTGATTTTGCTTTGTTGAATTTGGTTTGTTTTGATTTTGTATGAAATAGTGATCTGGCCTTTGCTACAAGTACACAAGACTGAAAAAAAAAGAAAAAAAAGTACACAAGACTGATCTCTGTACACAACCCTTTGCACACAACTACACTTCTTTGTATACTGCTTTGTTTCTGTACGTAATATACTGCATTGTCTCTATGCACGTTATCAGTGCTTCCTCTTTATATTTGCTATACCGCTTCCTCTTTGTTCACACAATACTTTTTTCCCCTTTGTACACAATACATTTTGTACACACTGTACAGATTTTCTTTGTACATAGTTTACCACTTCTCTTCGTACACACTATAACTACAACTTTGTTTTTTTTGTGCACACTAGAAAGGTTTTTCTGCTTGTTTGAACAGATCTGTTCAATAACCTCACAAATAATTATATTAAACAACAAGAAAAAAGACAATCAATCCATCAATAACAATCCTATTCAGGGTGATTCCATCTGATTTTGTTCCTTAATTTAAGGTGGCTAAAAAGATGCTTATGTTAAAGAGGTTTTGTATGCATGTCTGGGGTTTTGTTGTTATTTTGTTGTTGTTGGGGTTTTTGGGGTTGTTGGGGTTTTTTTTAGGAGGAAGGGAAGAGGGATAGCTCTTTAATTGCAGCAGAATTTATAGTTGGTGTTAAAATGGCTACAGATTTCAAAAAATTATTTGACTTTTTAAACATTTTTTTTCATTATCATTTTCATTGCTGTTGATGGTGATGATGCTGAAGATGATTCTGACGATGCGCTTTTAATTGTCGGGTTACTGCCCCCCCCTCCCGAACACACACACACAAAAGTACATCTAATATTACACCATGTAGAAAGATGCCAACACACACACACAAACTCACACAAACCCACATGTCTGATATCACACCATGTAGAAAGATGCCAACACACATACACACACACACACACACTTACACCACACACTTACACACACACACACACACACACCACACCACACAACACTGAGGCTGCCAACTAGCTAAACACTGATCTCATGCTAACAAAAAACACCAAAATCCGCATTCTTAAGGGGTTGTCTCTCTCTCTCTCTCACCAACTAAATCCGAACTGATCAGAAAACTGACTGCCATTCCATATCGAAAAATACCGCACACAATTGACAACCCACTCGACACCACTCAACAATCACAGTCACAATACAAGACGATCACACAGAGACAGCATGTAAGGAATGTGAGCTGGAATGTGTGTATAGGTAAATGTTCAATGGAAGCATATGTTGTGTGCCTTTACTTCACTGTTTTATTTCTCCATGTGAAGTGTCCGATTTCGTTTTGCCAGCTGTCGTGGAAACATTCGATTCTGGGCTGAAGGCATGTGACTAGGAGAAAGGTTCAGTGTGGGTTGTTTTTCATGTATGGGGTTTTTTGGGGTTTTTTTTTTTTTTAAGCTATATTTTTCTTACATTTTATATACATAAATGTTTGGGAGAGAATAATGATAGATTTATGTATGTGTATGGGTGGGTGTAGGGGTGGGTGGGTGGGAGTGTGTGTGTGTGTGTGTGTGTGTGTGTGTGTGTGTGTGTGTGTAAGTGTGTGTTGCAGGAGAGGGAGGTGGGGACTTGTACATGCATGAATATTGTGCACACACGCTTACCAATGCTATAAGAATGGGTGCATGGGTATATATAGATATATATATATATCCATGTGCATGGATGGGTGCACACACACATGCATGCATGTACACATGCGAACGTGCGCGCACACACAGACACACACACATGTGTGCGTGTACACACGTGCACATACACACACACACACATGCGCGCACACGCACACATACACTTTTAAGTACTGGACCACCTGGTGAAAATCTGGCTGTCTGCCATTATGTCTGTGAGAAATCTATTAGTGACTAATCAGATTCCTGTACACATTAACACCCGCCCCCCCCCCCTCCCCCGCCACACACACACACAACATACACACATGTGCACACACACATGCACACTTCTGTCTGTGTTGTGTGTCTGTCTGTGTGTCTGTCTCTGTCTGTGTGTGTGTGTGTGTGTGTGTGTGTGTGTGTGTGTGTGTCTGTCT
Source organism: Rapana venosa (assembly GCA_028751875.1). Classification (NCBI taxonomy): domain Eukaryota; kingdom Metazoa; phylum Mollusca; class Gastropoda; order Neogastropoda; family Muricidae; genus Rapana; species Rapana venosa. Next base: position 9,614,612 of record CM054159.1, on the reverse strand, counting down.
GTCTGTGTGTCTGTCTGTGTCTGTTGTCTGTGTCTCTCTCTCTCTCTCTCTCTCTCTCTCTTCTCTCTCATCTTTTCATCTCTTCTCATACTCCTCTCTCTGTTCTCCTCTTGCTTCCTTGATGACAGAGATTGTTCACACTCTTTCATAAGGAACTGTAGCCTGATATAAATAAATTACTTTCTCTCTCTCTCTCACAGACACACACAACACACACACACACAACACACACACACCACACACACATCACACACACACCACACACACACAGAGAACTGTTGTTCCCTTATCTATACAGGAGGGATACGGCATATTAGAACAAACTTCATGGAGTAAGTTTAAAGAATTTGATCAATTCAAGAAACAGTATGTAAAAAGTTGTCTGACCATATTTCTTGTTATTTGGCTCCTCCTCAAATAGATTTACATTTTAGAATGAAGTTAAATGCATTCCTTACACAATTTTGTAAACATGTCAGATGTCCATGTGGAGATCATATTTTCCAATACTCATATCATATCTGAGTGCCCTATTGTAAAACCTTTCTTTACCTACATTTTCTGAACGGTCTCTGGAAAATGCATTTGAAAATTCAAAGCTAGCCTTTGCCATTGCTAGATGCTTATTGCATAGTCCACTTCAATATTTATTGTAGTTACATTATTATTATTTCATGTTTCCACATTGTTGAGTTTAAATTTTGCTCCTGTTTAAGAGTATTATCATTATTACTTTTCTAGGTGGGGTTTTTTTCTCTCTCACAAAAATACCAACACTGATGCTATTTCTTAATCTTTTCTTCTTCCACTCCTTCCTCTTCTTTCTCTAACTTCCATTACACTTTCCACTTTCCTTGTCTAATATCACTTAGAGTGAACAGACGTTAAATTGAAGACAACAACACACTCCCCAACCCCTCTCTCCTCCCTACTTGTCTGTGAATGTGAAATGAAAAGAGTCCTGGAATGGAATGTGGATCAGATAGACCAGCTAGCTCCAAGTGTAATGACAAAAAGCCTGGGGAGTGCTAGTGACCTAGTTCCTTCTGACAGGAATTTATACAGCTTTCAAATGAATGTCTTCATTTGCTTCAAGAATGCCTGCACTTGCTTCAAGAATGCCTGCACTTGCTTCAAGAATGCCTTCACTTGCTTCAAGAATGCCTTCACTTGCTTCAAGAATGCCTTCACTTGCTTCAAGAATGCCCTCACTTGCTTCAAGAATGCCTGCACTTGCTTCAAGAATGCCCTCACTAGCTTCAAGAATGCCTTCACTAGCTTCAAGAATGCCTGCACTTGCTTCAAGAATGCCTTCACTTGCGGTGCATTATGTTCCCAACTATGCTGGTTCAGGCCAAACTTCACTGGATAATCGATTGATCTTCAGACTCCCCTGACACTCACCAAGCTTTGAACACCTTTCGAATCTGTCGTGTTTCATAATTATGTGTGGGAGTATCTATAATGTAGTATATGCACACTTTGCATGTGCATGCATATTCACTCTCTCTCTCTCTCCACACCCCCCCCCCCCACACACACACACACTTCTTGAAATATTAAAATCCCTTTTTTACTGGATGTGGGTGGGGCAAAGAAGTGTTTTTTAAATTTCTTTGTTTGTTTTATAAGTTTGACTATCACAGTTTTTCCTTTTTTTTCATTGTTTGTTTTAGTTTTTGTTGGGTTTTTATTTTATTATTACTAAAGAAAAAGACATCTGCATGTATGTACACATTCACATATGCTAGTATGCATGCATGCATGTGTCGTACCAGGATGCATGTATATGTAAGCCACAAAAGAACACACAAAAAGTAGTAAAGAAAAACAACAACAACAACAAAAATGACCAGCGGCAGATGTTTCTGAGCACATGTAAGATGTAGTGATTGAATACCCAAGTTTGAAAATCAATCTTCAAGTCCCCCCACCCCTCCCTCCCACCTCCACCTGTAGCCTACAGAGTTAAGACACTCACAACAGAAATCACAACACCCCCCCCCCCCCCCCCCCCCTCTTTGTTATCCAATGCAGTATGAGTCAGTCTCCTTCCATCGATTCAAATTGGAGAGACAGCTGGATAGTGTGAATGCATCTGGTGTAACATCTTGTACCCTCTGGATCGATGTTATGTGGTTGTATGTACTATATTGACATTGTATCATTATATATTGCTCTGTCAGGGTGGAGTACTCTGGACAAAATGTAGGCTGCTCTCTCAAGGAGTAGGGATGGGGGTGGGGGTGGGGGGGGATGAGTGTCTCAACAGTTATGCTAGGGCATTCTTGTTTTTCTTTCTTTTTTCTTTTTTTAAATGAATTTTCTTGTCTGCAAGAGTGATTATTTCTCTAGGAGGAAGCAAAAATATAGCAGCTAGAGGCCCTTCTGATGATACCTGTACATGTGCATTATAGTTTATATGTTGTTTGTTTGTCCTTTTTATGCTAAAGTATTATTATTTACAATTTTAGTTATTCATTTTTTGTTGTTGGGGTGGGTGGGTGTGGGGATTGTTTGGGTTTTTTTTCAAATAAATCACTGCTTATCAAACAGTATGCATGTTTTCATAAAGTCTTTTTCCTTGATGAATTTATTTATTTTATTTATTTATTTAATTTCTTTGTTTGTTTGTTCATCTGTATCTTTATTTACTTATTCACTTCTTACTTCTTGGATTGTATTCTTTCACTCCACTTTTCTTACTTTCTTTTCTTTTTTCTTTCTACCAGTTTTTCTTTCTTTACTCATTCATCTATTTACCTAACGATTCTTCACAGCAAACATTAGAATAAATGGGTATTCCCAAGCCAAATCAAGCTGAATACTTTAACTACACTAACACGTTCACTTCCCTAAAACGAAAAAAACATAAAAACTTTCAAAACACGAGCCATATGAAAAATAAAAAAATTCAGAGCACAACACAATATTCTTCTCACACAGAAAACCAAAAAAAAACCTTAAAAGTCTTGCCACAAAAATCTCACACTTCGAAAAAACAAAATCCACAGTAAAAAA
>CM054159.1:9604091-9606591 GCA_028751875.1 Rapana venosa | reverse complement strand
TCTGCGGCTGTAGGCCAGGGGTCGCCGTAGGCCACTCGCATCACGCCTCTGCCCTCTGGATGGAGCCTGACGCCAGGAGAAAAAAGAAGAAAATAAAAGGTCCAAACTAGGGTCATACCCGTCTGTGTCCATACCTGTGTGCCACGGTAGCCATAAACACGGTGTGTTGCCATACCGGTGTGTTCCATAACCGGTGTTGCCATAACCGGTGTGTTGCCATAACCGGTGTGTTGCCATAACCGGTGTGTTGCCATAACCGGTGTGTTGCCATGACCGGTGTGTTGCCATAACCGGTGTGTTGCCATAACCGGTGTGTTGCCATAACCGGTGTGTTGCCATAACCGGTGTGTTGCCATAACCGGTGTGGTCCATAACCGGTGTGCCATGGCCTGGTCATACGGTGTTGCCATAACCGGTGTGTTGCCATAACCGGTGTGTTAGTGCCATAACCGGTGTTGTCCATAACCGGTGTTGATAACGTGTTGCCATAACCGGTGTGCCATAACCGGTGTTGCCATAACCGGTGTTGCCATAACCGGTGTCTTGCCATAACCGGTGTATTGCCATAACCGGTGTTGCCATAACCGGTGTTGCCATAACCGGTGTGTTGCCATAACCGGTGTGTTGCCATAACCGGTGTTGCCATAACCCGGTGTTGCCATAATCGGTGTATTGCCATAACCGATGTTGCCATAACCGGTGTATTGCCATAACCGGTGTTGCCATAACCGGTGTATTGCCATAACCGGTGTTGCCATAACCGGTGTGGTCGTTGGGGGGAGCAAGGTGTCAAGAGACCTCAGCTTCTCCAGCATAAAATTATGGAGGGCGGCGCCCATCCTCTCTCTCACCCTTTTTTTTCCCCTCTTTGTCACTGGTTTAATTAATTTATTGGTGAAAGGTTGTAATAATTTGTAGTATTTCAGTATCATCATTAAGAAATGTGTTCTTAGATAGATGGTTTGATGGAAAAAAAAAAAGCAAATGCATTGCTTATTCAATGTACCATCTGGAATTAAAAATTTGACTTGACTTGACATGACTTGACTCGCTGCTTTACCTTCCCTGACCTCTAAAGAGGGCAGGTATCAATTTATAGCTGGGGAACTTGGGGGAACTGTATTGAAGCCAAGGCGCGCAAACGGCCCGACCCTGTGCTTTTTGGTTTTTTTGTTGTTGTTTTTTTGGGGGGGGTTAATTTGTTGTTTGTTTCTCTTCCAGGAGGGAGGCAGGAGGCTGAGGGGGGGGGGGGGGCACGAGAGAGGAGAGAGAGAGAGAGAGAGAGAGAGAGACAGACAGACAGACAGACAGACAGACAGACAGACAGACAGACAGACAGACAGACAGACAGACAGAGACACGCACAGAGAGACAGAGTGAGGATACACAGAAAAAGGGACAAAGGGAGACAAAAAGACGGAGATAAAGACAGTGACAGACAGACAGAGAGAGAGAGAGAGAGAGAGAGAGAGAGAGAGAGAGAGAGAGAGAGAGAGAGAGAGAGAGAGAGAGAGAGAGAGAGAGAGAGAGAGAGAACACACACAGACACAGACACTCACAGACAGAGTGTTTACAACTATGAGCATGGGCACATACAATACATGTATTTCTGAATTCTGCACAAGTGCTATGGAGAGAGGAAGAAATAGACTGACATACAGAAAGACAGACACACACATAAAACAGAAAGAGAGAGACAGACAGAGAGGCAGACACAGGAAAACATAGACTGATGAACAGGCACGCATACATACCATACAGACAGACAAGTGATACAGAAAGAGTCGCAGAGAAAGACAGAGAGGCAGACAGATAACAAGAGAGACAAAGACAGACGTGCATCTGTACAGTGTACAGTTCTCTAGAATCTGTACAGTGTGTGCAAATGAGTACGGTTGTGTGCATGGGGGGAACGGGGGATTGGTTGGTGTGTGTGTGGGGGGGGGGGGTGGTTCTCTCTCTCTCTCTCTCTCTCTCTCTCTCTCTCTCTCTCTCTCTCTCTCTCTCTCTCTCTCTCCAGAAGTGCTTCCGTGCATGCATGAATACCATGGAAGGGTGCAGTGAATGCTTACCACGAAACTCCAAATGAACACACACACACACACCACACACACACACACACACACACACACAACACACAAACCCACCCCCAAAAAACCAACATACATACATACATATATAAACCAAAAGCAACCCATTGCCCCCCACATGCAAATCTTCGCAATCTTACAAAGCCTTTCTCCTGGGTTTTATCATTCCCCCACCTCCCCCCCCCACCCACACCCCTTTACTATCAATGCCCCCCCTACCCCCCCCCCTTCCTCCCTCCCTCTCTCCTCCCTCCCTCCTCTCTCTCTCTCTCTCTCTCTGTCTGTCTCTCTCTCGTGACAAAAAGGTGCTGAATTATTTTGGGCTCTGGAAGAACTTGGCATGACTTAAGAGCATCACCCTCTGGGGAACGAGGGGGTGGTGTGGGGGAGGATGGAGGTGGTGGGAGGGG
>CM054159.1:9574091-9594091 GCA_028751875.1 Rapana venosa | reverse complement strand
CACCGCTACCCCCCATCACCACTATCACCGCTACCCCCATCACCATCACCACCACTACCTCAATCACCATCAGCACCACTACCCCTGACTTGACTTGACCCCTATCACCACCACCACCACCACCACCACCACCACAACCACTACCCCCATCACCGCCACCACCCCATCACCACCACTACCCCAATCACCATCACCGCCACCACCACACTCGCCACCACCACCACCACCACCACCACCACCACACCACCACCAACAACAACAACAACAACAACAAAACAACAACAACAACAACAACAACAACAAAAGATAAACTAGAAAGCACAATATCCCACCTGCATTATGAGCGCGGCGATAGTAAGAGGAGGAGGAACGAGGGGGGAGAGTACTGTAGCCTCGGTATCCAGACATGGAGGGTTATCGCCTCCCCTTCTTCACCCACCCCTCCACACACCCACACACCCACACCTACACCCAACACTATCACTACCACTACCACAACAACAACCCACAATCACCATCCAATTCACTCCTTGTTTTTTGTGACCCAAAAATGGTACAACTCCTCGTTTCAAAATCACAACACTTCTTCACTCCTTTTTGGGTTGGTTTTTTGTTTGTTTTTTAAAAAGGCACAAAAATTCTTTGCTTCACAATCACAACCACTTGTGTCAGATAATTATTATGTCGCTGATAATTACGACCAGTGGTTGTGATACACCACAAGAATTGTTTCTTTACGATTGACGAATGGATGGTAAAGCACTGTTGCCTGTATGGAAGAAAGAAGAGGAATCTGGTTCTTTCTATTCAAATCACGAATGTTGTGTTTCCCCGCTGGAAAACTTTCTTTGTGTGGAGCTTTCTTTCCTCTTCTTACAGTGGAAACTTTTTTTTATCTGAAAAGTGGAAATTATAGTAAATTACCTTCGTTTCTTCTTTCAAACCGTTTGATTCCCTATAATAATCTAAATTATCCTCACACACTCCAACCCCCTGCCCAAATGAACCCTCTCCTACTTCACACTGTAGTTTAAAACGTCTTTTGTTTATTGCAGCTACTGGTCATTTCACAGGCTTTAAAGCATCAATACGTGGCTCAAAACAACAAGCCAAGCGAAAAAAAAATTTTAAATCACCCAACAAAACTTCCGCAACAACTAAGTCTTTGATAATACATCGCTGCTACTACATCATTCTATAATCAATGGTCCTGGACATTTGTCTTGGTCAATATTTCTGAAGCTTGAAATATCAATACGCGACAAAGACAGACAAGTGGGGACACGGAGGTTAACCAAGGATATTCTATCCGACGGATCACATTACAGACTACACACTAATGATTCCAATACTTCTTCTTCTTCTTCTGCCTTTTTCGCTTGCAGGACAAATGTCTACACCCGAAAATAAGCCCTACAATTCGTAAATACACACTATCTCAGAACGGAATCCAAGAACGGATCTAACAAAAAGTGAAAGCTAACATTATAACAAAAACTTTTTCCAACCCTTCCAAGTTTGTTTGTTTGGTTTTTCTTTTAAGAAAGAACAATAGATGATTCTTGATAGGCACTGCATTCTAATGTAAACATACCCGCTACTGAATACAACAGGTGGCGGTTTTAAAGCCACAGCATTATCTGGGTGAATATACACCAAGCACTGAACAGAACAAACCATGGACATGTCCCTCTTCACGACTCATTATTTCTCTTCAAACTGTTTTGAGGCCGGAAAAGACTCCCGTCTCTCCTTTCCCCTTACACACTAGCTGCCTTCTCACCTAAGCTAACGCTAAAGAAAAACAAGGACACTTCGTCAACAGCTTTTCTTCCCTTTCTTTCTTTTCTCCTTACACTCTGACAAAACGTTACGTGCCGGTCACTTCTCGCCCCTCCAGCCTTCTGTTTTCTCTCTCTTTTAGTTCCGGAGATGACGAAGAAGACAAGTCAGTTAGCCACAAACTGGCACACGCTGTCACGTCAGCCACATGTATACACTGCCCGTCTGTCACGTCACAACTCTCACGTCACGACCCCTTCTCTTCAAAACTAAAACAAATTTTTAAAAAATACATGCACTGATTCTTATCTTTGCTGCTTTTTTTTTCCCCCGTCCACACGTACGTTGTGTGGCTTAACTCATTCACAACGTGCTGGCTCAAAAGACACCTTTCCTATTACACATCCAACTAGAACACCGAAGGAGAAAATAATGCGAGTGGACAACTATGACACAAGATATCGAAATCCCCCCTGTCAGAAACGTTTGTACGTCTGCAACACTCACACACACACACACACACACACACACACACACCTGAGGTACATAAGCCTTCACCAAACCCAGTGCCAGTTTTCAACAATAGCCTACAGAAACACAACACACCACCACAGCACTACTCGAACAATGTCGGTTAAAAAGGAAGAAAAAAATGAAAAACCAAAAAACCAACCAAAAAAAATCACCAACCAAGTCGATCACTATAGGTCTAGCCGCGAACTGATCGGTTGTGTGAGTAGAGTAGAGTATAGAGTAGAGTAGAGTAGAGTGTGTATGCAGAATGGAATTGGCCACGTTCCATTTCAAGTCAGAGAACTAGCCAAGGGCTAATACTACTGGCTACTACCAACCAACCAAAAGGAAAAAAAAAAAATTCTGGCCGGACTTTACCTCAACCTGGTCGCTGCTCCGACCATAAAACCGTTTTGGAAAAAAGTACAGTGGCGAGAAAAAAAACAAAAAAAATCCAAAAACCCCAACCCTGACAGCAACATCTGCCCCGTAGCTTATTGAATTTAGCCTGGTGAGTTGGTTCCAGGTATGGTATGCTTAGTCGTGCTATAGTAGTAGTAGCAGTAGTAGTAGCAGTAGCAGTAGTCCCGATTCGTTACAAAACAATATAGTACCGGGTGCAGAGTGAGTGAGAAGAGTGGTGGAGTTGAGTCACGCAGCAGACTTGGTGAAAGACTGAATCGTAGGACATGTATCGGCATGTTCTTCGATTCGTGTCTGCTATGGTTAGGTGGGTAGGGAGGTAGGTAGGCTCTGGGCTTCCAACGATATTTATATATATAGTCTTACACTCCTTTTGTTTGCCTCTTTCCTCCGGTCAGGTATATAATGTGTGTATGCATGCGTCGTGGGGAGATGTAGGCTACGAGTAGTGCGCACAAACACTGAAAGAACGCGCGAGCGTGTGCAAGTATAGCAGGGGACATGCAAATGTCATACGCGCAACGCACGACACCACACATACTCATCTTCTCTTAATCTCCCTCTCTCTCTCATCTCAGCACTCTCTCAACTCTCCTCTCCATCTCTCTCCTCCTCCTGCGCTGCTCTCTCTCTCTCCTCTCTTCTCTCACACCCATCACACACACACCTACACACACACACACACACACACCCCTACCACCTTATTGACATGTAGGCCATCAAATTTGTCTTCAAATACCATAACCTCAGGCAACATTTTAAATACATCTATATCATCACCCTTCATCAAATTGCTCCCACCCCCCACCCAAACCTCACTTTCCCCCCCCCCAAAAATTAATGATTCCAACAAGAATAAAATAAAATGAAATAACAACAATAACGACAACAACGATAATAATACTAAGGGTTAAACTAACGCTGTCATCACACTACGAAAACCAAATAACCTACCACACCACACTACACCACAGACAACCGAACATACACTAACAACATCATCATCTATCAGTTAATACGAAAAACTACAATAACTCCGTTAAAGGGAAAGACTTAGACAGAGAACATCTATCAAACTGGAGGCCTATTACTCTAACAAATACTGACTATAAAATGTTAGCGAAGATAATTGGGACCCGATTAGGTCAAGTTATTCCAAAATTAGTAAGTGAAGACCAAGTAGGCTACATCAAAGGAAGAAACATAGCGACAGTAATCCGACTATTGATGACACTATCAACTATATCAATGAAACGGGCAAAGCAGGTTATCTACTGGCTCTAGACTACTCTTAAAGCTTTTGATTCTATATCGAAATTATACTTGCTTCATACATTTGATATATTTGGCTTTGGACACGATTTTAAGAGATGGGTAATGATATTAATGAAAAACGCTGTTAGTCACATAAATTATGGGGAGTGGGTATCAGAAAGCTTCAAACTTAATTGTGGAATTAGGCAAGGCTGTCCTTTTTCCCCTCTAGCGTTCGTTTTAGCTGTAGAATTGCTAGCTATTAAAATAAGAAACTCTCGGATAGAAGGAATCCAGTTACCAGGAGTGAGTGAAAGAAACACTAATCATCTTAAGATATTGCAGTTAGCTGATGACACAACTTTATTCCTGAAGAATAGAAATGATATAACTCTAGCAACTGAAATAATAAAACAATTTGCTTGCTTCTCTGGATTACAGTTAAATAGGAATAAAACAAAGTTATTAGTAATGGGAAGAGGTTGTGTTTTTGACAATGATCTACAATAACTCCGTCGAAATCCCTACACTATCACAGACTAACCGAAATAAGCTTAGTGAGCATATTATTTTTTATGTACAGCTTAGGCCTTATCTATAGTTCTACAGTTTGTTTACCAGGGGTAAAGTCTTTGGGGCACTATACTAACTACGCTGAAGTCTTCTGAATGGGCTGAGTCAATAAGCCAGTGGGTGAATGGGTCACACACGTATCACCAGCACAAACACGCTGTGCCACCTCAGAACAGAACTGCGTTACTATCGATAACATTCTTCTTCGTCGAATGCTCAGACAGCAACTGTTGTTTGTTGTCTGTCAGATGGAAAGCGAAAATGCGTTGTGCTGCCGTTAAGCGCCTGACAGGTCAGGCCCAGCGCATCCGACTTAAGCGTGGGAGGGAATAGGGAATTGTTATCTTTTTAGTCTTTCTGGAGGGGGAGGAGAGAGAGAGAGAAAGAGAGAGAGAGAGAGAGAGAGAGAGAGAGAGAGAGAGAGAGAGAGCGAGAGAGAGAGAGAGAGCGAGAGAGAGAGAGAGAGAGCGAGAGAGAGAGAGAAGGTAGGAGAATGGATCTAGAAGGCAGAAAATAGACAAGAAGGAGATGACAAAGAAGAAAAGGAACAAGGCAGAAACAAAGAGAATGATAGAAAAGGGGGAATTTCTAGCAGCGAATTTCCAGTAGGCGGAGATGCTGTTTATACGGACAGGCCCCTGGCATCCCCGCGGGGGAGTACGATAAAATGAAATCAGCACTATCAATTCTGGCCACGGCCAGGTAAGAAGAGGTGGACAAAGAATTCACCACACAGGCGATTTGCTGACCTTAAGTTTAAGTCCTTCGGATGAGACTATAAACCGAGGCCCCGTGTGCGAACGCATGCAGAACATCTTGCGCACACGTTAAATCCTGTTCCGCTTTTCGAAAGAGTAGGCCATTGTGTGCCGGTGGGTACAGATGACAAAATTTACAAAACCGCATACACACGGGGACTGGATGTAAAAATGCACATGAGTGCTTAGTCCATTATCCTCGATATAAAAAAAAGTCATCTGAGCGCTTTGATTTGTTGCTTTACAAGATTCAGCGCTATATAAATTCGATACATTATTATTATTATTATTATTATTATTATTATTATTACCTTCACAGTAAAGCTGTATTACAATTAGTCCGTGCTTTTGAGGAGACTGATTTGTCTTCATCAAAGGCTTTTTGTTTTTGCTTTTTGAACGAATCATCTTCACTACATATGGAAGAAGAAGAAAAATCGTCTGAAGCTACAGTACGGCTGCCTATAATGGCGAAAGAAAGAGAGAGAGAGAAAAAAAAGACTAGCCGTACACGTCTCTTTCTTTTTCGCACTGAAGTATAATCGTGATCTCCAAGTAGTTGCTTACAACGTAGAAAAGGGAGGGCGAGGGAGAGAGAGAGGGGAGAGGGAGAGAGAGGGGAGAGGGAGAGAGAGGGGAGAGGGAAAGGGAGGGAGAGGGAGGGAGACGGGGGAGAGAGAGAGGGAGGGAGAGAAGGAGGGGGAAAATTGAATAAATCAAACACATCGCGCGCAAACAGCTCCACATATAAACACTCCGCATACTATTCCATTTCACAGGCCTACTACTGTCGTCAGCATCAACACTCAAGGATGTCAATACCCCCCACAATAAACACTTTTTTTTTAAACGAATAAATAAATCTTCCGTTTCTGAACACAACAGCCTTCACACCACCAGTACCATCCCAAAAAAAACACACAGACCCTAACATCACATACCGTCTGAAACCTTTTTTTTTGTTTGTTTTTAAATCTTCAAAGCGAACTAACCCCCACGAAACTGAACACAACTTCCTACACACACTCTTTCAGTCTTCTTCATCAGCGCCTCCCAAAAAAACCACAACCAACCAAACTAACCAACCAACCCCTACTACTATGTTAACCTTATTGGCCGCCCCAAAAGACCTGTTGTTGCACACCCCCCCCCCCCCTCCCCCCCCCCCCCCTACCTCACTTGTTCACTTGCGACTTGTTCAGCAAAACTGGAAAAACGACCGAAACCTGACCGAGCTGTATACTATATAGGAGAAAGAAGCACACCGTGTGTATACATGTACTACATACGCCATTGAAGAGAGAGAGAGGGAGGGGTGGGGAGAGAGGAGAGAGAGAGAGAGAGAGAGAGAAGGAGGAGAGAGAGAGAGAGAGAGAGAGAGAGAGAGAGAGAGAGGGGAGAGAGAGGGGGAGAGACAGACAGGCAGACAGACAGACAGACAGACAGAAGACAACGACAGACAAGACAGAGACACAGAGACAGAAAGACACAGATAGACAACCTTTTTTGTGTGTGTCCTTTGCAAAAGACGAACAGAAGAAAAGAAAGAGGGAGGTGGAGGGAGTGGGAGAGAAGAAAAGAAAGAAGACACCAACAACAACACAAAAAGGGTGGGGTGGGTGGGGAGGGAGGTTACCCTCTAGGTACATACTACTATGTTTTGGATTGTATTGAAAAAGGAACGAAAGAAAAGAAAAGAAAGAAAGAAAGAAAGAAAGAAAGAAAAAAGAAGGAAGGAAGAAGGAAAGAAGGAAGGAAGGAAGGAAGGAAGAAGGCCGATTGGTGATCTAGAAGTTATGCCACAGTCTACAAAAAAAAGAAGTCACCGGTTCGACCCCAATTTGAAGATAATGTACCCCCACCCTCACCCTTCTCCCTGCTATCTACTAAGGACTAGAGTTTGAGTTAGTGGTCTGTGTGCTAGTCTTTCAGATGATACCATAAACCGAGGTCCTGGGTGCAACACCCATTCAGGGCACATAAAAGAACCCACGGACGGACAGACAGACAGACAGACAGACTGACAGACAGACAGACGAGAAGAAGGAAAGGGCGGAGTGAAAGCAAGGTCGTGGACCTGGCCTTAGAAATGCTTCATGTTACAAGTCGACACCAGCTTTGGTAGACAGACTGATGGGCTAAGCCCTCCCATCAGATAGACACACAACAGATCAACACACACACACACACACACACATACACTCACAACACACACACACACGACACACAACACACACACGTACACACACACACTACTACACTCACACAGACAGACACACAGACACACACACACACACACACTCAATCACACACACACCTCACACACACACAACACGCACACACACACACCACACACACACACAGACAGACAGACACACACACAACACACAACACACACAGCTTTCCTTATCCAAAGGGAAAATAGGAAACAATTTAAAACTGGAAAGAAAAAGAGAACAGAAGGAATAATGGAAGAAAGATTGAGAGAGGAATGAAGAAAGAAAGAAGAAAGAAAGAAAGAAAAGAAGGAAGAAGAAGAAGAAGAAAGAAAGAAAGAAAGAAAAGAAAGAAAGAAAGAAAGAAAGAAAGAAAGAAAGAAAGAAAGAAAGAAAGAAAGAAAGAAAAAAGAAAGAAAGAAAGGAAGGAAGGAGGAAGGAGAAAAAGAACGAAAGGAAGAAGAAAGAAGAACGAAAGTAACGAAGGAAGGGAGTAAAGAAAGAAAGACGAAAGGAAGGGAGGAAGAAAGAAAGAAGAAACTAAGTAAGAAGAAAGAAGTGTAAGAAAAAAGAAAGAAAGAACGAAAGAAAGAAAGAAAAGAAGAAGAAAGAAAGAAAGAAAGAAGGGGGGAGGCGGTAAACAAAAATTTTAAAACCTTTACAAAATTCAATTTTAAGGCTTCGGAGCATAAACTTCACCAACATTTTTTTTTTTAAATCGAGGATGAGGGGGCGGACTTGCTAAATCGAAAGGAAAGTTTATATAAAAATGAAGAGTCATTCAAGGAGCGTTTTCGTTGATCAAGACACCCCCCCCCCTCCCCCCCTGTTCATTCATGTCTGTGATCACCTCTTCACATACATACTACACTACCTCACAAAACGCTCTTTCAACTGGAAACACTGGTACCCACAGGGTTAAAGCCAAGCGCTTAAACATTCGTCGAAAAAGAAAATAAAAAAAATAATAACTGACAACAGCGATTTCACAGTAAAACACTGGTGGTGTTGTAAACCACTGAAAAACTTAAATGCTTTTTTTATATTTGTTTTAAAGAACTCAGTTACCTGCACCCACCCGTTCTAAGCTATGTATTCATGCTACCCACCTTTTACAGACACACACACATACACTCTCACCCCTCTCTCTGTCTGTCTGTCTGTCTGTCTGTCTCTCTCTCTCTCTTCTCTCTCTCTCTCCTCTCTCTCTCTCTCTATATATATTATATATATATATATATATAATATATATATATTATATATATATATGTGTGTGTGTGTGTGTGCTGTGCGTGCGTGTGCGCGTGTCCCTTTTTGTCCTCCTGGTCGTATAACATTAATGTATAGTGGCCTATATAGACCCGACTGTACATTAAACCTGTTTAGAGTTCACATGTCTTTCTCTGCGTCTACCTCCCACACGACCCCTATCCCCTTTTTCTCTACCCCCCCCCCCCTTCCCCAAAAATCTCTTTCATCAAAACATGCCACCCACCCACCCACCCTGTCCAATAATAAATAGCCAGTGACTCACAATAGACTTTGAGCTCAGCAGAGCAGAGCAGTGGGAGGGGATTAAGACCTACTAGTGTCCAACTGATTTCTCCAGACCCCTTACAGGAGGAGTAGAGCAAAACCACTCAACTAACTAACAAACGTAACTCCTATGATCAATTTCTCCAGCAAAACACTGACTCAGCTGTACAGTGATATGGTGGACTCAAGGAGTAGAGCAAAACCACTCAACTAACTAACAAACGTCTATAAACTCCTATGATCAATCTCTCCAGCAAAACACTTGATTCAGCTGTACAGTGATACGGTGGACTCAAAGTGTAGAGCAAAACCACTCCACTAACAAACAAACGTCTATAACTCCTATGATCAATCTCTCCAGCAAAACACTTCACTCAGCTGTACAGTGATATGGTGGACTCAGGAAGTAGAGCAAAACCACTCAACTAACTAACAAACGTCTATAAACTCCTATGATCAATCTCTCCAGCAAAACACTGACTCAGATGTACAGTGATACGGTGGACTCAAGGAGTAGAGCAAAACCACTCCACTAACAAACGTCTATAAACTCCTATGATCAATCTCTCCAGCAAAACACTGACTCAGATGTACAGTGATACGGTGGACTCAAGGAGTAGAGCAAAACCACTCCACTAACAAACGTCTATAAACTCCTATGATCAATCTCTCCAGCAAAACACTGACTCAGCTAGCTGTACAGTGATACGGTGGACTCAAAGTGTAGAGCAAAACCACTCCACTAACTAACAAACGTCTATAAACTCCTATGATCAATCTCTCCAGCAAAACACTGACTCAGCTAGCTGTACAGTGATACAGTGGACTCAAAGTGTAGAGCAAAACCACTCCACTAACAAACAACGTCTATAACTCCTATGATCAATCTCTCCAGCCAAACACTGACTCAGCTAGCTGTACAGTGATACGGTGGACTCAAAGTGTTTTCACTCCACTAACAAACAAACGTCTATAACTCCTATGATCAATCTCTCTAGCCAAACACTGACTCAGCTAGCTGTACAGTGATACGGTGGACTCAAAGTGTAGAGCAAAACCACTCCACTAACAAACAAACGTCTATAAACTCCTATGATCAATCTCTCCAGGCAAACACTTGATTCAGCTGTACAGTGATAGGGCGGACTCGACATAAAGCATTAGCAAATCACATGTATGTCTAGTCATGCTACAACTATTTCAACCCCATGCAGTTCCTGACATGAGGGGACTGTTTGTTCTTGACTGCGCAATATCTTTTCCTGTCCTTAAACCGGTTGTTGCTTTTGTTGTGGGGACGGGAGAGCTCAGTGGTCTGAGCACGCCCCCCCCCCCCCCCCCCCCCCCACCCGCTAGTAAGGTTAAGTTAAAAATTAATGCAGCATCGAGCGTGGTTACCACTTGGATGGGTGACCGTTTGCACCGCCTTGGCTTCAGTACAGTCCCCCCAGTTAATCCAGCTGTAAGTGGGTACCTGCTCTCTTTAGGGGTCAGGGAAGGTAAAGCAGCGAGGGAGAGGAGATGGGCGCCGCCGCCCTCAGTATGCTGGCCCCGTGAGAAGTTGAGGTCTCTGACGCCTCGCTCCCCTACGACCACATAGGTTATGGGACACCTTTTCCTATTCTTTTACCGGTTGTTGTTAGTGTATGTTGTTGTTGTTATTGCTGCTGCTGCTGCTGCTGCTGCTGATTGTGATGGTGGTGGTGCTGCTGATGTTGGTTGTGCTGCTGTTGTGATTGATGCTGTAATCAATACAGTTGTTGTGGTTGATGCTGTAATCAATACTGTTGTTGTGGTTAATGATGATGATGATGATGATGATGATGATGATGATGATGATGATGATGATGACGACGACGACGATGACGACGATGATGATGACGATGACGACGATGATGACAACGATGATGATGACAATGATGTTGCAGCCGAGGCCTTTGTGTACGTAAAAGCCAAAACGCATTGACAGCAAGCCGAACGGGCACACTGGATTTCTACGAACACCTGAACACACACATAACACACACACACACACAACGCACGCACACAACAAACAAACCCCACACACACACGCGCGCGCGCGCACACACGCACGACACAATCATACACTCACACCAAACACGAGTAGAGGAGAGAGAGACAGACAGACAGACAGACAGACAGACAGACTAGACAGACAGACAGACAGACGTCACAGACAGACCACAGATATAGACAGGCAGATAGACAGACAGATACAGACAGAGAAAGACAGACAGACGTTTAAAGAGTTCGCACACAACATAACTATACATTCCAGAAAATGAGGATGAACAAAAGGAGTGTCCATCTGCAACCCTGGCTGTAGCTGTCGTTGTTATACCTATCCTGTCTGCATTGCAGATATGCTGCGGTACGCGTGTTTCTCTGTGTGTGTGTGTGGTGTGTGTGTGTGTGTGTGTGTGTGTGTGTGTGTGTGTGTGTGTGTGTGTGTGTGTGTGTGTTGTGTGTGTGTGTGTGTGTGTGTGTGTAGTGTGTGTGTGTGTGTGTAGTGTGTGTAGTGTGTGAGTGGTGGTATTTGTGTGTGTGAGTGTGTGTGCGTGTGGTGTGTGTGTGTGTGTGGTGTGTGGTAGTGTTGTGTGTGTGAGTGTGTGTGTAGTGTGTGTGTTGTGCGTCGTTCGCGGTGGTGTGTGTGTGTGTGTGTGTGTGTGTGTGTGTGTGTGTGTGTGTGTGTGTGTGTGTGTGTGTGTAGTGTAGTGTGTGTATAGTGTGTGTGTAGTGTGTGTTGTAGTGTGGTTAGTGTGTGTGTGTGTAGTGTGTGTGCGTGTGTGTGTGTGATGTGTGTGTGTGTGTGTGTGTGTGTGTGTGTGTGTGTGTGTGTGTGTGTGTGTGTGTGTGTGTGTGTAAGTGGTGTGTGTTTGTGCTGTGTGTGTGAGTAAGTAAAGTTGTTGTGTGTGTGTGGTGTGTGATGCGTGTTTTGTTGTGTTGTATCAGCTGTAAGCATAAAGTGGAGTGTAGTAGGTGGTAGTGTGGAGAGTATGAGATTCGAGGTGGTGGAGGGAGTGTGTGTGAGTGAGTGTGTGCGGGGTGTGTGTGTGTGTTGTGTGTGTGTGTGTAGTGTGTGTGTGTGTGGTGTGTGTGTGTGTGTGTGTGTGTGTGTGGTGTGTGTGTGTGTGTGTGTGTGTGTGTGTGTGTGTGTGTGTGTGTGTGTGTGTGTGTGTGTGTGTGTGTGTGGTAGTGTGTGTTGTGTTGTTAGTGAGTGTACGTGGAGGTTTTGTCTTTGATTTCATTTATTGCGAGGATAATGGAATAAGCACTCATGTGCTTTTTAACATCAATTCCCCGTATGCATGCAGTTGTGTCAATTTCGTCGTTCATTCCCACCCGCACAAATGGCGTACTCTTCCGAAAGGCGGAACAAGTTTGGTAGTGGTGTGTGCGCGCGCGCGTGCGTGTCGTGTATATATATATATATGTTAGTTATATTATACTGATGGTGGGTGAGTTGTGTAGTGAGTGGCCGTGTAGTATGTACGCGTGCACCGCGCACAGCGGGTTTGTAGGAGGTAGAAAAGGAGGAGGGGAAGGGTGAAGGGGAGAGGGCTGCCTGCATGCTTGCCTGTCTGCCTGTCTGCCTGTCTGCCTGCCTGTCTGTCTGTCTGTCTGAAGCATATGTGCGAGTACGCACACGGGCACGAATACGTAAAACCGCACACACACACACACACACACACACACACACACACACACACACACACCGCCTATCTATCTATCTTTCTTTAGCCCCCTGTGTGCGCGGCCATCAAGGAGCGACATGCACATGTGCGTGCATGCACCTGCGTGCGCTCATCATCTATGCGCGTATTATTATACCAGCAAGATGCCTGATTATGTCGTTGACTATGAGATAGACAGACAGACAGACAGACAGACAGAAAGACACAGAGAGAGAGAGAGAGAGAGAGAGAGAGAGAGAGAGAGAGAGAGAGAGAGAGAGAGAGAGAGAGAGAGAGAGAGAGAGAGAGAGAGAGAGAGAGAGAGAGAGAGAGAGAAAGAGAGAGAAGAGAGAGAGAGAGAGAGAGAGAGAGAGAGAGAGAGAGAGAGAGAGAGAGAGAGAGAATGAGAATGACAAATAGTATGCAGATGAGTGTAAAACAGGGGAAAGAAGTATTTAAACAAGCAGCAAATTTGCAATGACAAGAAGAGAAACAGATAGAAGAGAGGGGCGAGGGGAGAGAGAGAGAGGAGGAGGGAGGAATAGGGAAACAGAGAGGGGAGACAGAGGGGATGAGAGATAGACAGGACAGACAGAGGCAGACGAACGAAAGACAGAGAAAGGGGAAGAATAGAGTCGAAACAGAGATGGGTCAGAGAGGGACAGAAGGAGGGAAGGAGGGACGGGGGGGACGAGGGATAGAGACAGGAGGGAGGAGGAGAGACAGAGGAAGAGAGAGAGAAAGAGAGAGAGGAGAGACAGCAGACAGACGACAGAGACGACGAGACAGACAGACAGAAGACAGACAAAAAGATGCACCAAGTGAAAGGTGAAAAGTCATCACTATCAGCACACACACACACACCACACAACACTCCACTACGCGATGCTGCAGATATCGATATGGATAGTACTAGATACACAGGCTGGTAGACTCAACAAATACACAGATTTCTGTGTGGTGTGTGTGTGTGTGTGTGTGTGTGTGGTGTGTGGTGGTGTGTGGTGGTGTGTGTGGTGTCTGTGCGTGGTGTCTGTGAAGAAGGTGGGAGTGTGAGTGTGTGTGATGTGTGAGATGAGTGTTAGAGAGAGAGAGAGAGAGAGAGAGGGAGAGAGTCAGGAGTGAGTGTATCTTTCTGCCTGCCTGCCTGTGTTATTGTGTGTGTGTGTGGTGTGTGTGGTGTGTGTGTGTGTGTGTGTGTGTGTGTGTGTTGTGTGTGTGTGTGTGTATGTGTGTATGAGTGTGTATGTATATATCATGTATGCATGCATGTATGCATGCATGTACGCATGAATGCATGTATGTATGCATGTATGCATGAATGTATGCACGCATGCATGAATGCATGCATGTGTGTATGTATGTATCCATGAATGCATGTATGCATGTCTATCATCTTGTGTGTGCCTATGTGTGCGTCTCAGTCACTTTGATTCATCTCTAGTCTCTTCCCCCCTTTATTCATGTTATTACTGGGGCAATGCATGCATGCATGCGTGTGCGTGCGTGCATGCATGCGTGCGTGTGCATGCGCGCGTGTGTGTGTACATGTGTGTACGTACGTGCGTGCGTGCGAGCGTACGTGTGTATGTGCTTTCACTTTCCTCTCCCGCTGACTTTAATCCTGTTGACCTTTGGCTTCATGGGTGCAGGACTAGTTAGGGATTTCAGCGCTAAGTTAAAGGGAGGTCGTTGGGGCGAAAGAGGTCATGGTACGAACGAGTTTGAACTTTCTCTCTGTCTCTCTCTCTCTCCCCCCCCCCCCCCCCCCCCTCCCTCCCTCTCTCCCCTCTCTCCTCCCCCCCTCCCCCATCCCTCCCATCCCTCTCCCTTCCCTCTCTCTTCATCTCTCTCCCCCTTCCCTCTCTCTCTCTCATCCCCTCCCCCTCCCCTCCCCTCTCTCCCCTCCTCTCTCTCCCCCCCCCCTTCCCTCTCTCTCCCCTTCCCTCTCCCCCTCCTCCCCTCTCTCCTCTCTCCCCTCCCTCTCTCCCCTTCCCTCCCTCCCTCCCTCTCTCTCAATCCTCCTCTCCCCTTCCTCCCTCTCTCTCCCCTTCCCTCCTCTCCTCCTCTCCCTCTCTCTCTCAATCTCTCTCCCCCCTTCCTCTCTCTCTCTCTCCCTCTCCCCCTTCTCCTCAATCTCTCTTCCTCTTCCCCCCTCCTCTCTCTCTCTCTCAATCTCTCTCCCCTTCCCTCTCTCTCTCTCCCTTCCCCCTCCCTCTCTCTCTCAATCTCTCCCCTCCCTCTCTCTCTCTCGTCCCCCGCTCACCCTGCCCCAAGAGCCATCTTAAGGCATAGCATGTGGGCGCACTCAGTGCCACACACACACGCGCGCCCCGGCGCGCGAACGCACGCCACACACTCACACACACAGACTAAGAGAGGAGAAAACAAGACTTGACTGACATAATACACAAAGACAATCAAACAAAAACCACACAGCCATCACAAACAGCCCCCCCCCCCCCCCCCCCCCCCCCCCTCCAAACAAAAAACCTAACACAAACCATATCACAAAACAAACCCAGAATGACAGACACCATATCAACCTGAAACCAAACCAAAAGCACAAACCAAACCACAACAACAAAGCAAACCATAACACAAAACAAACAACAACAAAAGTGTGCAAACGCAATGAAAATACACAACACAAGAAGATAGATGACAGAAGATAGATGATAATGATAATAGATAGATAGATAGATAGATAGATAGATAGATAGATAGATAGATAGACAGATAGATAGATAGAAGAAGAAGAAGAAAGAAGAACTAAAGACAGATAGATAGATAGATCAGACAGACAGATAGAAGATAATAGATAGACAGATAGATAGATAGATAGATAGATAGATAGATAGATAGATAGATAGATAGATAGATAGAAGATAGACAGACAGACACAGACAGATAACAGATAGATGATAGATCTATACACTTGAGAATGATGGCGCAGAAGAGAAGTGGAGGAAGAGGGAAAAGAGGGCACGGCACTTCTGAACCAATTTCTCACGAATCGACCCCATCACACTCCTCTCTCTCTCTTCTTTTTTTCTTTTTCAAACTCCCCCTCTTCTCTCTCTCTTCAACTCTCTCGGGTCCCCCTCTTTATATCTTCCTTATCTCTGTTTCTCTGCTTCCTCCCCACAACATACATCCATACATACATACATAGACAGAGGCCTCTGTCTTCTGCACTCTGTGACTATTTTGCACTGAATCAAATATTACATCGACATAATTCTAGTCTTGCGCCAAGAAAACAACAACAAAAAACTGAGATGACGAAGAACGTGACTGTAGAACCTGTGAGCGAGTGCGTTTGTGTGAGTGTAAGTGTGTGTAAGTGTAAGAGTGTGTGTCTCGTTTCCTTTTACCTTTCTGCCTAGTGCGTTGAAAACAAAGTCAACACCATCGACAGACAGACACAGAGCGAGAGAGAGCGAGCGAGAGAGAGCGAGCGAGCGGAGAGAGAGATGAGAGAGAGAGAGAGAGAGGAGAGAGAGAGAGAGAGAGCGAGAGAGAGGAGATGAGAGAGAGAGAGAGAGAGATGGAAAGAGAGAGAGAGAGAGAAAGAGAGGAGAGATGCAGACGTTGACGGAGAGAGAGAGAGAGAGAGAGAGAGAGTGAGAGAGAGAGAGTGAGAGGAGAGAGAGAGAGAGAGAGAGGAGAGAAGGAAGAAGAAGATGATGATGATGATGAAGCTTCCCTTTCTTCCATCCATCCCTAAAAGCCATAGGGAAGAGGAGAGAAAGACGGAAAGAAAGAATGAAGGAAAGAAAGAAGAAAGAAGAAAAAGAGTCAACCTCCAGAAAGCAGGCGTTATGACTCAGACAATTTACCGTTCACGCTGCCACACACAGAGAGGAATTAAGGGGGGTAGGGGGTAGGATGGTGGGAGGGGAGGGGGGGGGGAGCAGAATGCAGAGACAGAGACTAGGGCAGGGGGGAAGAATTCAGAGGCAGAGCCTGGGGAGGGTGGGGGGGGGGGGGGGGTGGAGGAGGAGGCAGAATGCAGAGAGACGATACAGAGAGGTAGAGAGACACACGCATTTTAAAAAGAAAAAAAGAATTCAGAGACAGAAACTTGGTGAGCTTGAGGGATGGGAGGGAGTGGTTGCGGGAGGGGGGGGGGGGGGGGGGGGGGGGGGGGGGGGGGGGGGGGGTCATACTGCACACTGATTCAGAAAGAGAGAGGAGGAGAGGAGGAGTGAGGGAGAGAGAGGAGAGAGAGAGAGAGAGAGAGAGAGAGAGAGAGAGAGGAGAGAGAGAGAGAGAGAGAGGAGAGAGAGAGAGAAACGAACGACAGACAGACAGAGACAGGCAGACAGACAGACAGAGGCAGACAGACAGGCAGACAGAGACAGAGAGAGCGACTGGGTGAGAAATAAGATTGGGAGGGAAGGGGGGAGAGAAAGAGTGGGGGAGGAAGAGGGGGGGAGAGAGTGTGTGTGTGAGAGACAAGATTTACTACGGCCATTTCAGTAGTCAACACTACGCACACGAACAGAAGACAGTGACATGGAGAAGAGAAACAGCACGTGGAGAGCCGAAGTCGGATGCGCTGGGCCTGACTTGTCAGGCGCTTAACGGCAGCGTGACGCATTTTCGCTCATGTAACGGACAACAATTATAGTTGGTTTAAACAAAATTGATTAGTTCAGAAACATCATAGCGCTAATACACGAAATGAGTACAACAACCAATACTTATTTGAGTACTCTTAACATCGTTACATGTGCAAGAATGGGCTGCAGCTGAACAAATGTGCATCAAATAGATGAACAATAAGAAAAGATAACAACAATAGTTGCTGTCTCAGCGTTTGACGAAGAAGAAGAACAACAACAACAACAAAGGAAACAAGAAGATAGTCAAAACTAACCTCCCATCACAAGAACTAACCCTACTTTTATCTCTGTCTCATTCTCCAACAACGACTAAATCCAGAAGAAAAAAGAATGGACGCAAAAAGTATTAATTATATGTACATCTTCCTACTGCCTGCCCCTCATCCTGAAACAGTTGGATTGTTGTTGTTTTTACCAGATTAAGGAAAGAAAGGTGAAAGAAAGAAAGAAGAAAAGAAAAAAATGACGGAAGGGAGGAAATACAGGGGGAAGGAAGGAAGCAAGCAAGAAAGAAAGAAAAGAAGGCAGACAGACAAACAGAAGAAAGAAAGACAGGTAGAAAGAAAAGAAACGAGGGACAAACACACAGAGAGACAGAAAAAGAGGGACACGATATTCCCAAATATCTAAAGACACGTTCTGTCTCTCTCTTCACGTTTATGCTCACTTCTTCCAAAGAATGCAAAAGGGGAGAGAGAGGGGGGGGGGGAGAGAAAGAGAGGGAGGGATAGACAGACAGACGGAGAGAGAGAGGAGAGGTGGGTGGGGGGGGGGGGGGGGGGGTGAGTGAGAAAGCTAGAAAAACAACAACCTGAAAAAGCTTTCAGTATATGAAAGGTTATGAGAAAAAGTAAAATAACAATATGGGCCAGGGGAAGGGGGGGAGATGTGGAAGTGATGTTTTTTTTCTTCTTTTTTTTTTTTCTTTTTCCTCTGAGGGTTTTTTTTGGGGGGAGAGGGAGGGGGGGGAGGAAGCATGGATGGAGTTAGTACGTAGAGAAAAAAGGGACGGGGGAGGGAAGGAGGTGATGTTATATATTTTGAGCGCAGACTCCGTTCCACTCTGGTTGCTGTTGTTGTTGCTACGGCTGGTAATATGGATGGAAAAGCAAGCAACCAAGCAAGCGCGCGGAGTGTGTGTGTGTGTGTGTGTGTGTGTGTGTGTGTGTGTGTGTGTGTGTGTGTGTGTGTGTGTGTCTGCCTGTCTGTACC
The DNA here is from genome assembly GCA_028751875.1 of Rapana venosa. Lineage (NCBI taxonomy): Eukaryota > Metazoa > Mollusca > Gastropoda > Neogastropoda > Muricidae > Rapana > Rapana venosa. The sequence goes on along the minus strand of CM054159.1, from coordinate 9,575,498 downwards.
ATTATGTGTGTTTTTCTCTTTGTAAATAATTATAAGCGCACGCAAAACTCAGGTCCGTGCGCGCGAATACACAGGCGCGCGTTATATGCTTGCTCACAATGAAGACTAAAAACCAATGACAAAGTTTGCTTGCTGTCCTGGCAAGCTAATGCTTGTAATTTTTGTGACATTTTTCTCGACTAAATTCTGTTTCATTAATTAACCCAACACTAATAATAATGACTGACAGGCAGACAGCTCAAGCGAGAAAAAAGAACTTTCAGTTTATACTGTGTGGGAAGAAAAAAAAGGGAGAATACATTCCACCACTACAGTAGTCCCGTACTTCCCAGTTGCTTCCCCTATACGGTTGTGCACTTAGCGATAGACTTGTGCGCGTGTGTGTGTGTGTATGTAAAACGTAAATAAATATATTATTTTATTTAAAGAAAACACGCACACGCGCGCGCACACACACACGCACGCACACACGCGCACACACACGCACGCGCGCGCGCGCGCACACACACACACACGCACACACACACACACACACTTTTAAACGGGAAGGAAGCAGAAACAAGAAGAAAACCTGAAGGGTGAAAAATAGAGATAAGGGAAGACAGGGACTCAAAGACATAAACAGAGACGCCATGTCAAACAAGATGCGAGATAAAAGAAAGATTTTAAAAACTGTAGTAGAAACACAAAAGCAGGCTTCCAAACTAAACGATGCAACACGGAGAGAAGGGGGGGGGGGGGGGGGGGGGGGGGGGGGGGGGAGGGGGGGGGAGAGGGGGAGGGGGGAGAAGAGGGAGAGAGAGGGGGGGAGGAGTGGGAAGAGAGAGAGAGAGAGACGAAAACAAGCGGCCGAGAGAGAGAGAGAGAGAGACAGACAGAGACAGACAGGAGACAGACAGAAGAGACAAATAGAAACAGACGTACAGAGAGAGGGGGGGGGGAGAGAGGATGAGACAGAGAGACAGAGAGAGAGAGAGGAGAGGGAGAAAGAGCAGAGAGAGGGACAGAGAGGACAGATGCTGGCAAGACAGATAGAAAGAAAGACAAAACGGAGAGGAGGAGGGGAGGGGGGAGAAGAAAAGAGAGAGAGGGACGAGAGGGACAGGATGACGGAAGAAGGAGGTGGGGAGGAGGAGGAGAAGAAGAGAGAGAGAGGATAGAGGAGAAGAGGCGAGAAGAAGAAAAAGAGAGAAGAGAGAAGACGGGGAGCAAGGACTGTACCAGAGAACTAGGGGGGGTGGGGGGGGGAGGGGGGTAATGGATGGGTAAAGAAGAGTAGGAGTAAAGAAAGGGAGGACAGAGGAGGAAAAAGAAAAGGGAGGGGGAGAGGAAGAGGGAAAGCAAAGGGACTGGTAAGGTCAGGAGGGTGGAGATAGTGGGTGCTTTTTGCATGGTAAACAAAGGAAA
>CM054159.1:9549091-9551591 GCA_028751875.1 Rapana venosa | reverse complement strand
CACACGCACGCACACCCTACACACACACACACACACATACAGAGAGAGAGAGAGTACACACACACCACACATACACACCCCCTACACACGCACACCCTTCACACAACGCATGCACACAACACACACACCCTACACCCCCATCCCCACCCTACACCCTCCACCCCAACACATACACACACACACACCCCACCCCCCCAAAACACACACACACACACACACACACACACACACACACACACACACACACACACACACACACACACACGTACACACACCCACCCTGCTACTCAAACGAAAGAGGATGGACCCGGTCACCCACTTACCAGGAAACTGGAAAAAGTTGGAAGCAGAGGGCGACAGCACCGCCTCACGCTCGATGTCCGCATACAGGTCCTTGTAGTCTTCGAAAGGGGAGCGATGGTTCATCAGCGGAGAAGACCACAACTCCGCCTCCACCTCCTCCAGCTCACAAAAGACATCCTCCTCCTCCGTCATGATATGAACACCTTCGTATTTTTATCCAACAGCACAAAACGGGTTCTCTGGGGATTTGGTTTTGGGTTTTTTTTGGGGGAGGGGGTCAGAATCTCTCCCGTGCCAGTTGTCTTTTTTTTCTCTCTTTCACTTTCTTTCTCTCTCTCCACTCTCAACCGCCACTGTTAGGGGGCATGGTGTCCAAAGAAACGCCGCCACCCATCGGAGTAGCTGTGTGGAGAAATGTCTGCTGGTAAAGAGTTCCAAAACGGTTGATCAAGTTTGATCGCGAGTCTTTTGTTGTTGTTGTTGTTGCTGTTGTTGTTGTTGTTGTTATCTGCTCAAGCTTGGGCTACATTCTCGGTGGGTCCACATTGTTGTATATCGAGTTCGATGCTGGTTGTGGTTGAATTCTTAAGTCCAGATGTTCCACCTTTTTTGTGTTTAATTAATTAAACTTTGATATGAAACAAAGTGATGCCCTGCTCACAAATCTTTTCACTTTTTTTCTCGCCAAAGGAGTTCTGTATTCGATTTTGAACGTTAAACAAGCCTTGGTTGTGTTTCTTGTCGCTGATATTGCCCGAGTCAAGGCCGCTGAGACCAAACACAAGCCAATTTATGGTTCGAAGAGTCCCACACAGTAAAGGAGATCATATCACTTAGAAACCACACAGAAACAAAACCACTGTGGTCAAATCTAGATTACTGATCTTGCTGCCAACTTAAAAGGAAAACTAAAAAAATATCTTATTTAAAACACACTGATTTTTGGGAATCAAAAGAACGAACACATCATTGGAGGCGAGTAGCATAAACATCTCTGTAGCGCGTCTTTTCTAACCCTAAACCAGCCCCACACAGATTCCATCCGCCCACTGTTCTCTCACCACCATACCTTGTTGCAAGAAACAATTAAATGCACGATTAAATGAAGCAAGAAATTTGATAGAGTGAACTGACGATCCGTATAAATGAACAAACTGATTGACTGATTAATGATGCGAGTCGATAGAAAAGACCAGTCCATAGGGTGGAAAGAATGAGGCAATAACAATGCATGTGTGAATCCCGAAACAATCAAAATGAATGACAGGCTGAATGACTCAGGCGAAGCGTAAAGCAATGAACAATTAAGGAATATTTTTGGACCAGCCGCCACGGTGCAGTGGTTACAGCTGTAGGTTACGGACTGGAAGGTCGTGGGTTCGAATCCCATAAGAGTCATAGGGATTTTTCTGAACTCCTGGCCAGCTCCTACCCAGAGGGAGAGTGCCGTGGGCTCAGTGGGAAGACTGGGACCGCACAGTCGAGCTTCATCCACTTTACGGACGCGGTTTTGAAAGCGTTGCTTAAAATTATCTGACCAACACTGCAGGTGTCTGTATCTCTCGGGCCCGGTTGACGCAAGGACAGGAAGCGTCGAGTACAGTCCTGTCACGTAAGTCTCAAAGCAAATGCACTTCCAGACCGGCATTGTTTCATCATTCTCATCGTCACTGATCATCATGTCATGAAAGAACATTGTCTCTGATTCTGTGTTTCAAATAAGATGAGGCAGCAAACAAAACAAAAACAAAATATATATAATTATATTCTTGGGACACACATGGAGCACCCCTGTGTCTACACACACGGAGCATCCAAGTGTCTCCTTTCACGAGAGTCCTCAACATCCATCCCGGCCCTATGCACAGCATTCATAGATTATATCAGAAAAGAGTTTCGCAACCAAATAATAATCAGTGCATACATATACTCTGTCCAGACCAGCACTAGCACAGAACGGAAGGGGATACACAAGTCTATTAATTGGCATATGTTGCATTTCGAAACCAACATAATGGCACATGTTTTCCCACAAACACCCGACACTTTAGAAACTAGTTCTATCGCTTTCAGGGATTGCAATCTCTCTCTCTCTCTCTCTCTCTCCTCTCTCTCTCTCTCTCTCTTTTCTCTCTCTCTCTCTCTCTCTCTAAGCGGTTTTTTATTCTTTTCCTTTCTGTTTTTCCTTCTCTCCCCT
>CM054159.1:9541591-9544091 GCA_028751875.1 Rapana venosa | reverse complement strand
TCAGATCAGGCCAAACTAACAGTCAGTCAGTCCTATACTACAAACTACCTCATACATTGTCATTAAGCTTTATTACTTGGTTGGGGGGAGTTGGGGTTGTTTTTTTCCTTTTCTTTCACTTATTACGGGGGAGGGACATGAGAAACAATGGGTCGAGAGAAGTTTCTTTTGTCTTCTTTTCTTTCTTTTTTTTTAGGCTGCGTCGTGAGAGAGTGTAATGGGGAGTAAGGGAAGCTGTTAATAATAATAATAATAATGTATGGAATTTATATAGCGCTGAATCTTGTAAAGTAACAAATCAAAGCGCTCAGATTTTATTTCATACCACTTTAAGTCATGGCAGATTTCTCTCCGTGAAATTCGGGCTGCTCTCCCCGGGGAGAGCGGGAGAACGCGTCGCCACTTAGCGCTGCGCCACCCTTTTTTTTTTTTCTTTTTTTTTCTGCAGCTGTATTTGTTTCCCTATCAGAGTGGCTTTTTTCTAAGAATTTTGCCAGGGACAACTCTCTTGTTGCCGTGGGTTTTTTTACGTGCGCTAAATAATTACGTGTAACACACGGGACCTCGGTTTATCGTCTCATCCGAAAGACTAGCGCCCAGACCACCACTCATGGTCTAATGGATGGGGGAAAAATTTCCGGTCCAAACGGGGTACGAACCGCCGCACACTTCAGACCCGGACTTTTCGCTTTCTAGACAGGCGCGTTACCTCTAGACCACCGATCCACACATGTTACACATGGAAGTGATGAAATGAGAATAAATATCCCCAGACAGAGAATGACGAACAGAGAGGGAAGATAGAGATAAGCCTGGAGTATGGCCGGTGAAAGAAAATGCTATCAAACAATCTGACCATGGTTCGTTTGTACTTTCACTTCACACATACATACCTTAGTGCCTAATGTTTTTTTTTGGCTTTGATAACGTGCATTTGGCCTTTTTTTTCTATATTTAAGAGAGAAAAAAATCGTACAAGCTACTCTCGAAATGTGTGCACATATGCTCTCTCTCTCTCTCCTCTCTCTCTCTCTCTCTCTCTCTCTCTCTCTCCTCTCTCTCTCTCTCTCTCTCTCTCTCTCTCTCTCTCGTGTGCGTGTGAGTGTGTGTGTGAGTGTGTGTGTATATGTGTGTGTGTGTGTGTGTGTGTGTGTGTGTGTGTGTGTGTGTGTGTGTGTGTGTGTGTGTAGGTAAGTGGGCGTGAAAGGTAAAGGAAAAATGACAATGAATAGTTCAATCTGGGGTCTGTTTGCACTGTCATTAAACACATACTCTAAAAGGATATACCAACATACAGTACACCTAGTTCTGTCTACTGGAGAAAAAACCACTGTTACATAAATGCTACTCTAGCAATGTATTCATGTTCTCTCTCTCTCTCTCTCTCTCTCTCTCTCTCTCTCTCTCTCTCTCTCTCCTCTCTCTCTCTCTATCTATCTATCTATCTATATATATATATATATATATTGATGGGTGGGTGGGTGTGGGGTGTGTTTGTGTGTGTTTGTATACGTGTGCGTGCGTGCGTGTGAAGGTGGGTGGATGTATGTGTGTATGTGTAGCGTGTGTGTGCGTTTATGTATGTGTGTGTGCACGTGGGTTGTGTATGTGTGTATGTGTAGCGCATGGGGGTGTGTATGTATGTGTGTGTGCGTGTTTCTGTGTGTCTGTGTCTGAGTCTCTGTGCGTGCATGTATGTGTGTGTGTGTGTCTGAGTGTGTGCGTGCATGTATGTGTGTGTGTGTCTGAGTGTGTGCGTGCATGTATGTGTGTGTGTCTGAGTGTGTGTGTGTGTGTTGTGTGTGTGTGTGTGTGTGTGTGTGTGTGTGTGTGTGTGAGTGCGTGCGTGCGTGCGTGCGTGCGTGCGTGCGTGCGTGTGTGTGTAAGTTTGCGCGCGCGCGCGGGCGTGCATTCACTAGTTAACATCTTCAAAGCCCCAGGACGTCACAGTTTGAAGAATGAAATGTCTATACAAACGCATTACTGGCATAGCTACCCCTTCTTTCAACAACAAAAAACACGTTTGGTTGGTTGGTTTCTTGGTTGGGTTTTTTGTTAATGCAAGAAAAGTATGTCATTAAAACAAATGGCCTTAACTTCATTTTTGCGGGGGTACAAACGACCTCACAGCACATGAAGTGAGTTAGTGTGTGTGTGTGTGTGTGTGTGTGTGTGTGTGTGTGTGTGTGTGTGTGGTGTGTGTGTGTGTGTGTGTGTGTGTGTGTGTGTGTGTGTGTGTACGTGTGTGTATGTTAGTGAGTGAGTGAGTGAGTGAGTGAGTGAGTGAGTGAGTGTATGAGAGAAACAGACAGACATACAGACAAAGAAAGACAGATTCCGTTTGTGTGTGAAAGAGTGAGTGAGTGAGTGAGTGAGTGAGAGAGAAAGTGTGTATGTGTGTGCGTGCGTGTGTGCTTGCATTCGTGCTTGTGAGTGCATAAAAAGTGTGTGTTGTGTGTGTGTGTGTGTGTGTGTGTGTGTGTGTGTGTGTGTGTGTGTG
>CM054159.1:9536591-9539091 GCA_028751875.1 Rapana venosa | reverse complement strand
ATGCAACAAAATCATCTGGTAAACCTTGGAACGAAAACCTTGTCACTGAAATCTAATGGACCAGTGGAAAATGGCCTGGACCCATGGGTCATCTTGAGCGCGCGCCCTTCTGAATGGTTCAGCTCAGGCGTTGTGGTGCCTCTTTAACATGTAAAACAGCTTACTTCTCCTTTCTCTAATACGTTATCGTTTCTAACGAATGCCATATAATAAGGGCACATTGTTCGATATCTTTCAATAATTTTATTTTTTTTTAAAGGAAGAGGGGTGCAGGCCATGTAAATCTCTCTCTCTCTCTCTCTCTCTCTCTCTCTCTCTCTCTCTCTCTCTCTCTCTCTCTCTCTCGCTAGGTACCTACCTAGCCAGCTAACTAGTTAGCTACCACTCTCCCTGACCCTAATATAACCCTTTTCCCTCCTCTCCTAAAAAAACAAACAAGCAAACAAAACCCCAAACTCAACCACCCTTCAATCAACTCACAGACACCCGCCCACGCGAGTTACACGTAAATGAACCCAGGGCAAGCTGAAGCCAGGTTCATGCACAAGCAAGCAAGCACACCCCACTGATATGTATTATCCTCCTCCACTGATGTCCGTCCACCCCTGCAACTCACTCTCTCTCTCTCTCTCTCTCTCTCTCTCTCTCTCTCTCCTCTCTCTCTCTCTCTCTCCTCTCTCTCTCTCTCTCACTCACTCCCTCCTCCTTGTACATTTCTGTCTCTTACCAGTAGTCCAGTGGCTTCAGTCAGAGGTCAGCCGTCTACCTGCCTACGTCCCTGACTCTGGCAAGTGACCCTACCCTGTAGACCGTAATACAGCACAACTCTTTTGCACTGACCTCACCTCACCTCACCTCACCTCAACCCCTTCAGTAGCATGCACGGTGAGACAAAGACTTCCCAGACTTTCCCAGACTTCAAAAGACTTCGCAGTCTGTCATTACGGCCCAGCCTGCCTGCTTTTTTTTGTGTGCTTTTTTTTGCTTTTTTTTTTTCTCCTTCTGCAGGGTATCGGGTACTTTCTATACGGCCGAACCTTGGCTGTGATCGCCACAACAACCGTATAGATCTAGCAGACCAAGTTTTGAGAAAGACCGGCCAGGACTAGTGGTAGTGGTACCAATGTCTGGTTATATGATATCTGAGCACATCATGCTAGGCGTTTGTGTTTTGTATTTTCAGAAGTGCTATGCTTTATGAATTATACAAAATGTCGTTTTAACCAAAAGAGGTAATGGTACCGATGCCCTTGTTATACGATATCTGAGCACATCATTCAAGCTATGCGTTTGTGTTTGGTATTTTCAGAAGTGGTATGCATTTATAAATTATACAAAAAGTTGTTTTAACCAAAAGAGGTAATGGTACCGATGCCCTTGTTATACGATATCTGAGCACATCATGCTATGCGTTTGTGTTTGGTATTTTCAGAAGTGCTATGCTTTATGAATGACACCACACCAAAAAAAGCTGTTTCAACCAAACGAGGTCATGGTACCAATATATTTGTTATATTTGAGCACATCATGCTATGCGTTTGTGTTTGGTATTTTCATAAGTACTATGCTTTATGAATGACACCACACCAAAAACAGCTGTTTCAACCAAACGAGGTCATGGTACCAATATCTTTGTTATGTTTGAGCACATCATGCTATGCGTTTGTGTTTGGCATTTTCAGAAGTGCTATGCTTTATGAATGACACCACACCAAAAAAAAGCTGTTTCAACCAAACGAGGTCATGGTACCAATATCTTTGTTATATTTGAGCACATCAAGCTAGGCGTTTGTGTTTGATATTTTCAGAAGTGCTATGCTTTATGAATGACACCACACCAAAAAAAGCTGTTTCAACCAAACGAGGTCATGGTACCAATATCTTTGTTATATTTGAGCACATCAAGCTAGGCGTTTGTTTTTGGTATTTTCAGGAGTGGTATGCTTTATGAATGACACCCACAAAAGCTGTTTTAACCAAACAAAGTCAATTTTGGTACATAACTTATTTAAACGCAGGTGCAAAGGCATATTCGACCGAATTTTTATGCGCATTAAGTTTAGCAAACTCTCTCTCTCTCTCTCTCTCTCCTCTCTCTCCTTCTCTCTCCTCTCTCTCCTTCTCTCTCTCTCTCTCCCTCCCTCTCTCCCTCCCTCCCTCCCTCTCTCAAAGCAGGCACAATAATCTCATACTGATAACCATGAGCATCAATAAATTCTATCCACACGTACTGCAGTCGAACCTCTCACTCATCTAAGCAAGTACTAAACACCGTCAATAATATTCTATAAGAATCATGCTGATAATGCTTCCAGAAGAATGAATCATACCAGTTAGCATTCTATAATGAGCTGAATGATTTGAATGCAAGCGCTTTGATTTGTTTGCTTTACAAGATTTAGCGCTATATATACATTCCATTATTATTATTATTATTATTATTATTATTATCATTATTATTATTTAATATTATTATCATTATTATTGGTGGTGGTGGTGG
>CM054159.1:9514091-9526591 GCA_028751875.1 Rapana venosa | reverse complement strand
ACCCAGCATGCACCAAGCTCCTTGCATAAAGGTGGGCTCCACCAGTTTCTGCTTGCCCACACCTATGTACCCAGCATCCACCAAGCTCCTTAGAGAAGAATGGGCCCCACCGGAACACATACCCAGCATGCACCCTGCATCTCGGGAGAGGGATGGGCTTCACCAGTTTTAGCTCCCCCGCGACACACTGCCTAAAAACTTCAGCGCAGTGCTCCAAAGACTCCTTTTTTTTTTTTAATTCTTTTATATCGAGGATAATGGAATAAGCACTCATGTGCTTTTTTACATCCAGTCATCTGTTCCCACCAGCACACAATGGCCTTCTCTTACGAAAAGCGGAACAGGATTTAACGTGTGCGCAAGATGTTCTGCGTGCGTTCGCACACGGGGCCTCCTCGGTTTATAGTCTCATCCGAAGGACTTTTGGGGAGAGTGGAGTCTGCACTAATGTTGACTCCAGAGGAAAATATCCCCTTGAACGGGAATCGAACGCTCCTTCGGGAGGTGAATAAGGCAAAAGAAGAAGAACGATCAGCTTAAGGCGGCCTTTGGTGGACAGCAGAAACAATGCCAAGACCTAGCATGCGCCCAGGTGGGGCTTAACTTGACTAGAACACTACAACCGGTTAGACATGCAGATGGTCAACATCTGATGGGTAGATTGGTTGGGTTTGTTTTTTTTGGTTGTTGTTGTTGTTTTTTTTTGTGGGGGGGGGGGATGGGGGGGGGGGGATGAGGGGCGGGGGGTGTTGCTTTGTTAGTTGGCTTGTTGTTGTTTAGATGGTTGTGGAGGGGTTGGGGGGGGGGAATTGCTGTTTGTGTGTGTGCGGGGGGGGGGGGGGGGGGTGGTGGAGGGGGGGTGGGGTTTGTAGGTAGTTGTGGTGTGTTGTGTGTATGTGTTGTGTTTTGTTTGTTTAGTTTGTGTGTGTGGTGTGGTGTGTTGGTGTGGGTGGTAGTGGTGTGTGGGTTGATGATGTGTGGTGTTGTGTGTTATTGAGATTGTGGAGATGGATTTTGTAGGTAGTTTGGTTGTGTGTTTTTGAGTGTGTGTTGTGTCTTCTTTTTCTTTAGTTTTCTATATTTGTTTTGTGGTGGGCTCTTTATTGGAGGTGGGGAGAACGTCGGAGTTGGGGACTAATGACGGTGGGCTTGCATGAATTTAAACACACTGCACCCATCTTGACAACACAAAATGTTTCTCTCTCCCCCTCCTCTCCCCCTTCCCTCTCCTCTCCTCCTACCTACCATCTACCTCTCTCTCTCTCTCCCTCTCTCTCTCCTCTCTCTCTCTCTCTCTCTCTCTCCTCTCCTCTCTCTCCTCCTCTCTCTCCCTCTCCCTCCTCCAGACGTCCATTTAGAGCATACAGCATGAGAAAAAAAACCCTACCCAGAAAACAGGAAAGGAAAAACACCTCAGGTGGTCATGGTTTTATAACCACGGCCATGCGCATCCACCGTGTCTAATTCTCTCTTTTTTCCTCCTTTCTGTCTTCGCTACACCCCCCCCCCCCTTCCACACACACACACACACAACACACCTCCACCCCACCCCCATCCCACCTCTTCCCAATTTCCCACACCCACTTTTTCTATTCATCTCTATCATACACCATCTTCACCCCGCTCTCTCTTTCTTTCTTCGATCCCAACCTCCATTTCCTCTACAACTACACCACCCCGCCCCCCTCCCACCTCCACCGTCCCCCCCCCCCCCCCCCTCCCCACGGCCAATCCAACAGCCATCACCTTTTCACTCTCTTCCCCATTCTACTCGTGAACTCTCATGTGGAGAAGGACAAAAATGAGATGTTCCCATATAAAAACAGACCACAACACACACACACACACACACACACACACACACACACACACACACACACACACACAATCACTTGCGCGCACACACACATCTCACTTGCACACACACACACATCCCTTGCACACTCACACATGTGCACGCATGCACGCGAACACACCGCACACACACACACACACACACACTTGCACACACACACATATCATTTGCACACTCACACATGTGCACGCATGCACGCAAACACACGCCAACACACACACACACACACACACACTTTATATTCAGCCAATCGTTCTGACATAAACGATATTCGGAAAGACACTGGTGGACAGGTGGAAACTCCCTCTGTGTGTGTGTGTGTGTGTGTGTGTGTGTGTGTGGTGTGTGTGTGTGTGTGCGTGCGTGCGTGCGTGCGTGCGTGCGTGTGTGCGTGCGTGCGTGCGTGCGTGCGTGTGTGTATGTATGTGTGTGTGTGTGTGTGTGCGTGCGTGCGTGCGTGCGTGCGTGCGTGCGTGCGTGCGTGCGTGCGTGTGTGTGTGTGTGTGTGTATGAGAGAGAGAAAGAGAAAGAGAGTTTTAAATTCTTTATTTTGAGGATCTTGAACAAGCACTCCTGTGCTATTTTAAAGTCCAGTCCCCAGATCTCTGACGTGCGTGCGTGCGTGCGTGCGTGCGTGCGTGTGTGGTTGTGTTCCTTCTTTAATTTATCGGGGTTTTTTTTTTCACATTACGTGATATCTAGCGCACACGCTAAAACCTGTTCCACTTTTGGTGAAGAGTAGGCTATTGTGTGCCAGTGGGAACGGGTGACAATTTACAAAACCACATGCACACGGGGTCTGGCGGTTTTTAAAAAAAATCACAGGACTGCTTATTCCATTATCCTCGAAATAAAGAAAGAAAGAACGAAAGACAGACAGACAGACAGAGAGACAGACAGACAGACAGAAAGAAAGAAAATGAACACAACACACACACACACACACACACACACACACACACACACACAAGGTCACAATAACCTCTTCTCTCCAAATCCAATCACGACAACCTCTCCTCTCCAAATCCACCTCCACCCCCACCCACACCCTACCTTCCACCCTCCACCCCCTATTCCCCACCCTATCCCCGCCCTCACCCTCACCCCCAAATCTCCCTTGACCTTCTGACCTGGGCCGCACACGATGACCATGGCACTACTAACCAGTGGAAAGGACCTCGTCGCCGGGTGCCTAGCGCCACTTCCTCAGACACTACACTACACTGCCTGGCGTTTTTGCCTCAGATCGATCCCCCAAACGACCCCTGTGAATCTACACTAGGCCTAGGCGTTAGGCCTAAGGGGTAGGTAGACATCTGGTTATATTAAACGACTTCGGTAGATCTATGTTGTAGTTAGTAGGGTGACAACAACGCATCTTGACGATTCCCAATGCCAGAGAGAGAAAGAGAGAGGGAGAGAGGAGAGGGAGGGGGGAGAGAGAGAGAGGGAGAGAGGGAGAGAGGGAGGGAGGGAGAGAGAGAGAGAGAGAGAGGAGAGAGAGGACAGAGGGGGGAGAGGGAGAGAGAGGAGGGAGAGAGAGAGAGAGAGGGAGAAGGGAGAGGGAGGGAGAGAGAGAAGAAAGGGAGGGAGAGAGAGGTGGGGGAGGAGAGGGGGGAGAGGGGGGGAGAGGGACAAAGAGATGAGAGGATGGGAGGGAGAGAGAGACTTAGAGAGGGACACAGAGAGAGGGACAGACAGACAGAGACAGACAGAGATCAAGCTATAGGAATAGGGAGAACATGCACATGCATTAATTTTTTTTGGGGGGGAATATCATATAATAAAATGTAAGAAAAACTACAGAAGTACCAAAAACACAACACAGCAAAATAACACAACACAGACTGAAAAGTAACGAGTAAAATACATAATATACTGAGCAAGAAGGAAAGACAAAAGATACGACAACAACAATATAAAGAACAAACACTCAAAAACAAAAGGTTGGTATGCCGTGTTACTTTTACTATCAAGACGACAGCACATTCCCTAATTCAAGTGTACCTAATCTGTCTCCATAAACTTGAGGTAAAACTGCATTTTTTTTGTCTTTGCAACTCCATACCTTGTGTGTGTGTTGTGTGTGGTGTGTGAGGTTGGTGTTGTAGCGCTGCGCGCGCGCCGCGCATACGTTCCTCATTCAAGTTATACCTATCTGTCTCCATAAACTTGAGTGATACACATTAATTTGTCATGGTTGCCATAAATTCTATACTCTGTGTGTGTGTGTGTGTGTGTGTGTGTGTGTGTGTGTGTGTGTGTGTGTGTGGTGGTGCGTGTGGTGTGTGTTGTGTTGTGAATTGTTGTTGTAGTGTGTGTTGTGTATGTGTGTGTGTGTATCGCGTGTGTGCGCGCGTGCGTGCGTGCGTGCGTGTGTGTTCTTTTGCTTGTGTGCATCCATGCATGTGTGAGTGCGTGTGTGTTCCGAGCAACAGATTGTGACTGTAGCATGTCGTGTGGGGAAAAATATGTGCATAAGCCATACTAGTAGTATTCTGATTTATTACAATCACAACAGACTTCTCTGATAATGAATTTCCTCATAATTCAAGCGAGTGCAAGCGCGCACGCGCGCGCACGCACACACTCACACACACACACATACACTCACACTACGCGCGCAGCCACAACACACACAGGCGCGCGCGCGAGCAAAGTGAGTTACACTTAAAACACAAAAACATATAATTACTGTTTTCAAAGTGGCAAATGCTCTTACATTTCTCGGTCTGGTGTGTTGTGTTGTGTTGTCGTTGTGTGATGCGTACTGTGTGTGTGTGTGTAGTGTGTGTGTGTGTGTGTGTGTGGTGGGTGTGGGGGGGGGGGGGGGCGTGGTGGGGTGGTGTGGTGTGTTGTGTGTTGTGTGTGTAGTGTTGTGTGTGTGTGGTTGTGGTTGTGCGAGTGTTGTGGGGTGGCGTGGTGTGGTGGTGTGTGTTGATGCGTTTGCGTGGTGGTGGTGTGTGGTGTGTCTGTTGTTGTGTGTTGATAAGCGGCACATAAGATATGCTGGCTAGGCTGGTGGCTTGTATAGGTGTTCACTTTGTCGATTGTGCTATGATCAAAGTCTTTTTGGTGGTTTGGACAAATCACAACCCACCATGAGAATGAGGAGAAAGTGTAGCATGCCGGCCGGAGGAAAGTAGATGGTGTGTGTGTGTGTGCATGCACGTTTGCGTGCGTGCATGCGTGTCTGTCTGCACACCGCACAGCTGTGCCACATACCATAGATAATGCTGAGCTAGGCTAGGCTAGGCTGTGTACTAGGTCAGCCTTCACTTTTTCGATTGCTAGCATAACACTGATCCAAAACTCAATTTTTGGGGAAGCTTTGGACAAACCAACCACACACCACACAGAAGAAGAAGAAGAAGAAGAACAGATAGTAGTAGCACCGTGACCCTACCGAAGCTGAGCAACAAAGCTAAGAAGCGAAAGAACAGCAGCAGCTGTGAGAAGGAGAGGGAGGAACAAACACAGTGACAGACACACAGACAGACAGACAGACACACAGACTGACAGACACACAGACAGACAGACAGACAGGAGGGAAGGCAGGCAGACAAGCAGACAGACAGACACACAGACAGACAGGAGGGAAGGCAGGCTGGCAGACAGACAGACAGCCAGCCAGCCAGAGACAGACAGATACACAGACAAGATAGACAGACAAATACACAGACAGACAGGCAGGCAGGCAGACAGACAGAGACATAGGCATGCAGAGAGACAGACAGAGAGAGTGACAGACGGGAAGACTAGTTCAGACAGCCAGAGACAGACAGACAGACACAGACACAGACACGCAGAGAGACAGACAGAGAAATTGACAGATGGGCAGACTAGCAGGCAGGCAGAGATACAGAGGCAAACGGACAAAGACTGAAAAACATGCTGAGACAGATTGAGACAGAGACACAGGCAGACAGACAGACAGGCAGAGATAGACAGACAGGCAGACTGACTGACTGGCTAGCAGGCAGACAGGCAGGCAAACAGAGAGACAGAGGCAGACGGACAAAGACAGACAGACATACTATACAGGAAGACAAAAACAGACCGATGTAGGCAAAAACACTGAGCTAGATGGAGCAAGAGGTGAGGCAAGGAAAGACCCAAACGCGCAAACGCAATTTTATTTCACGAGGGTAATAGATTAAGTAACAAGACTTTTTTCATCCAGCCCTCAAAATGAAAAGAAAAGAAAAGAAAAAGCTGCAAGAAAAACAAAAGCATAATTATGATACATATGAGAATACACACACATGGATATCAACAGATGCACAAGAGAGAGAGAGAGAGAGAGAGAGAGAAAAGGAGAGAGAGAGAGAGAGAGAGAGAGGAGAGCAGAGAGACAGAGACAGACAGACAGACAGACAGACAGACAGAACAGAGAGACAGACAGTCTGAGATATACAGAGATAGTGAGACATAGAGAGAGGGGGGAGACAGGAAGACAGAGACAGGCAGGAAGACAGACAGACAGGAAGACAGACAGAGAGAGGGAGGAGAGAGAGAGAGAGACAGAGAGAGAGACAGAGACAGAGGTGAAGCGTTGCTATTTCTATTAAAGGGATACAACTTCTCCAGCTCAGCACTCGCATATCGATTTAATTCCCCTGGACGACGTTCACTCGAGTCTCCACAAAATTTACCTAAACATGTGGCCTAGCTTGATAATTATACATGTTCATTTGCTTGCCGTTTTTTGTTTTTATTTTTAGTTGTTTTTGTCTTTGTTTCCTGCGCGCACTTTCAAATATGTGTGTAGTGTGTGTGTGTGTGTGTGTGTGTGTGTGTGTGTGTGTGTGTGTGTGTGTGTGTGTGTGTGTGTAGTGTGTGCTGTGGTGTGCGTGTGTGTGTGATAGCTGGTGTGCTTTTGGCGTCATGGTGTGTGTGTGTGATTCTGTGTGTGGTGCGCGCGCGCGCACGTGCGTGTGTTGTATGTAAGTGTATGTGTGTCTATGTGTGCACGCATGAAGGGGCATTGTGTGCGTGCGTGTGCGCATTGTGTGTGTGTGCGTGTGTGTGTACGTGAGTGCAAGCATGTGCAAAAAACTCTGATAACTTAAGTTTCAATGACAAGACAAACTTTTGCAGATAAAACCTGTGCACCATATTGCAAAAGCTTTTTGCCTTTTCTCATAAACAAACCCTCAATCCATTTTTTTTAACCAACCTAAAACAATCCCACATACAATCACACAAGGCAACAAACAATCCAGCAAACAAATAACAACCACATGGGGCAAACAACAACATGGCCAAACAAACCAAACCAACCAACAAACAGTTGATGCAGAGGGACTCACCCATGTCTGCTGTGGGTAGCATGTTTCCTGATGCTCTGACATCGTCAAATCTGGCGTAGATCTGAGATAACCTGAAAACACGCATATAGAACAGCGTGAATATGCACATGCATAAAATATATACGTATATCGGCATGCATGTGAACACACACACACATTATACATGCAAACAAGAACACACATGCACACACGCACACATGCACGCATGCGGGCGCACACACACACACGCGCACACGCACACACACACACCATCCATAGCACACCATGTGGGACCTACGCCTGCACATTTTATTTATCTTTATATACCATAATTATACATCTTATATATTTCATCTTATATTGTTACAGAGTAATACGAACACCTATATAACAAACAGATTTTCTGCACGAAAAGTTTAGCTTCTGCCCTTTTTTGTTTTGTTTTTGTTTAATGTCCATTCACTACTTGGTGATAAGGACACACCCGCATTCAAACCAACATCTCTCTCTCTCTCTCTCTCTCTCTCTCTCTCTCTCTCTCTCTCCTACTCCTCTCTCTCTCTCTCTCTCTCTCTCTCCCCCTAATAATTATATGTGTATTTATATTCTCACAACTATCTACAGTAGAGGTCTTACTGGGGAAGAATATATAACCTCAGCAACTGATGTTATGAACTGCTGAGAGTCATATAAAACCTCTTGAACAGTGGAATATTTTTTATGAATATCTATTCCTCTCCTTTTAAACAGGTCAGTTAGGATTGGGCAATCAAACAATAAACTCTGCCCTTCCAAAGGAAGAAAGGCATCGCCCTTACATTCTTTCTATATATCATTTTTTGTCGTTGTCAAAGTGGATAAGCATTTCATTTCTCCTCTATCATCTTCCTCTTCTTCCTCATTCCCGCCAATCGCCCCTGTGTCTTTTTCATTGCTATCCATCTTCAGTCCTTTCTGTCACTCCTGCTATTCATCAAGTAAAGTATGGCTCGAACAAGATTATGAGTAATGCAATAACGTAAAGGCCATTGGCCTATAGTAGTATACATGAAGAGGATTACTACACTAACTAGAAACAACAAGTAAATAGATCGAGCCACTAACGAGGAATAATAAGTAAATAGATCGAGAAAATAAAATGGAAAAAAATATATAAATAAATAAATAAAAATTTTAAAAGGCTCCTTTCTAATGAGAACCGTCACATAGCAAAAACCAAACTTGCCCTATCTCTTGATCTGAACGCTTGGCACAAATATTCAGAGCTAGGTCACAAAAAATAAACGATATCGAGATCAATATGACCAGGGTTTTTGGTGGGTTGGTTGGTGGGTTGGTTGGCTAGTTGGTTGGTGTCTGTGTGAGTGCACTTGTGTGAGAGAGAGAGAGAGAGAAGAGAGAGAGAGAGAGAGAGAGAGAGAGAGAGAGAGAGAGAGAGAGAGAGAGAGAGAGAGAGAGAGAGAGAAAGAGAGCGAGAGAGAGAGCGAGAGAGAGTATAGGAAAGATGACTTTCCAAGTCTTTGTGGTCACTTCTACCAGCTAGGCTAGTGAGGTAGTCTAGATCGTCATCTAGCTGTCGAGATAACATTGTAGCTATCCACCTGCAACCTCTTCAAAGGCATTCTTGACCCAATACTACAACACCCTCTCCACTTTCACACACACACACACACACACACACACACACACACACACACACACACACACACACACACACACACGCGCGCGCGCGCGCGCAGAGCTATTCCTCCCCCCTCCCCCCTCTCCCCAAATTTCTTACAATATCTTCTAATAGTCTCCTACCCTCCCTCCTCCACCTCACGCTCTCCTTTTTGCATACATCCACAAAGACCATTCTCTCTCTCTCTCTCTCTCTCTCTCTCTCTCTCTCTTCTCTCTCTCTCTCTCTCTCTCTCTCTCTCTCCATCTCTCTTTCTCTCCTCCTCTCTCTCTAGTCTCTCTTTAGTCTCTCTCTAATTTTTGTAAGGGCAACTGAGATCGGAGTGAACTTTTACCGTAAAGGTAGGCTAGCAGGGGAGGAATCGGGACGCTTCTATACCGTTAACACGTCTGTTTGCACCGTAACCCTTTCCCTAATCACCACCAACCAGATTCCCATCCCCCACCGGTATAGTTTCTCTTATACTAGCAAACTTCAGTATCTTCTCAAAGCCGGAGCGACTCGTCAGCTCTTCCCTCCTTTCGGCCTCCCTGGGCCACATTTTAACTCTCCCTCTTTTGTGTGTGTGTGTGTGTGTGTGTGTGTGTGTGTGTGTGTGTGTGTGTGTGTGTGTGTGTGTGTTGTGTGTGTGTGTTGTGTGTGTGTGTGTGTGTGTGTGTGTGTGTGTGTGTTGTGTGTGTGTGTGTGGGGTGCGTGCGTGCGTGCGTGTGTGGTGTGTGGTGTGTGTGTGTGTGTGTGTGTGTAGAAGGATGGATGTCTTGCGTGATTTTAGGTTGCTGCAGACTTCAAACTGCCTCGAACGTGAGGGGCTTCGGCTCAATGTTAAGAGAGAGACTAACTAGTAGAAAAACCACATACCCACAACGCCTAACACCTTTCTGCTTGTGTTTGCCTCTCCTCTTATCTTCCCACATCTATTTCCTACTTCCCTCTCTGCCTACCTAATAATCAAGAGGATCACTGTACATACTTTTTTTTCCAACCTGATGCCTTTGAAACAAATACCGTGACGTCTAATAAAGCATTCTTGTTGTATCATCGTTTTCCTTTCGTAGGGATGCTGGGGGGCCTGTCAGTAAATTAGTATCCCCACTTTCTGTACATTCTGTGCTAAGGAATTCCCTCTTTTCTATCCCTCTCCCTGTTTCTGCCTTGTTCCTTTTCTTCCTGTCACCTCCCTCTTGTCTAGTCTTTGCCTTCTTGGTCCATTCTCCTACCTTTTTCTTTCCCCAGAAAGACTTAATAAAAAGAAGACTTCTCTGCCATGCTGAAGTTTGATGCGTTGGGCCTGACTTGTCAGGCGCTTAACAGCAAACCGTTTTTGCTCCTATGACAGAGTCTGAACGTTCAGCGAAAAAGTATTATCTCTTTTTTTTCTCTCTTCCCACATTTCCCACTCTATTCTCTGTCTTCCTGATGTATATCATTGTACTGTATACTTTTTCCAGAGCGATGCCTTCGCTGCAGAAGTCCATTTGATAAAGAGTCGCCAGTGTCCAAAAAAACACAAAAAAATCTCAGTGTTAAAGAAAGATCATACTCTTCAAAAACCATCTCCCACTCCTTGACTAATTCAGTCTCTCAACTTCTCCATCTCAAACACCATCACCTACACCTCTCTCTCTCTCTCTCTCTCTCTCTCTCCTCTCTCTCTCCTCTCTTCTCTCTCTCTCTCTCTCCTTCTCTCTCTCTCTCTCTCCATCGATCTATCTATCTATCTATCTATCCTCCTCTCCTCTCCTCACCTCACCTCACCTCTCCTCACCTCACCTCACCTCACCTCACCTCCCGCCCTCCCCTCCTCTCCCCTCCTCATCTCTCCCCTCCTCTCCTCTCCCCTCCTCACCTCTCCTCTCCCTTCCTCTCCTCTTCTCTCCCCACCTCTCCTCTCCCCACCTCTCCTCTCCCTTCTTCTCCTCTTCTCTCCTCTTCTCTCCCCCCCCCTCCCCTCCCCTCCCCTCCCCTCTCCTGCCTCCTCCCTCCTTCCCACCCATCCCTTCTTCCTCCTTCACCTCCAACACACCACAAACCAGACAAGACATAAGTAGATCTATCTATCCAGAGAGCCTGCTCTATCTACGTACGCTTCAACAACGACAACAACAAAAAATTCTATTCCCAACTCACCTTTGCGGGGCGATGCCCTTACGGCCCAGGTCGGTGCGGACTTTGTCGCCGACGTGGCGGTAGATCTCAGTGAGGGTGGTGACGGCCGCCTCCCTGACCTGTCCGTTCTGGTCATCCAGCAGCCGGCAGATGGCCGGCACTGTCTTGGACAGCTGCAGACTGCGTGCCCCGTATCTGTCGGTCAGCCACAGTGCAGTCAGTGAGAATGGGACTTGAGAGCGATAGGGGGTTGGGTGGAGAAGAAGGGGGGGGGGGGGGGGGGGGGGGGGGGGGGAGGGAGAGGGGAGGGAGAGAGGGGAGGGAGAGAGGGGGAGGGAGGGGGGGGTGAGAAAGTGGGAGGGAGGAGGGGAGAGGGGAGGGGGGAGGGGGGAGAGTAGGGAGGGAGGGGGAGATGGAGGGAGAGGGAGGGGAGAGAGTGGGAGGGAGAGAGGGAGGGGAGAGAGGGGGAGAGAGAGAGAGAGAGAGACAGACAGACAGAGACAGACAGACAGAGACAGAGAGACATATAGAGAGAGAAACACAGAGAGAGACAGACAGACAGACAGACTTACTGAAAGAGAGAGAGAGAGAGAGAGAGACAGAGACAGAGACAGAGAGAGAAAGTGAGAGAGAGAGCATGCACGCGAGTAGAGACACTTATTATTGTTCGTGTGAGAAAGGAGAGGGGCGGAAGTATGAGAGAGAGGGGGAAAAGGGGGAGGGGGGAGTGCATGTGTGAGACAGACAGACAGGAACACAGAGACAGAGACAGATTGACACAGAGAGAGAGACAGACAGACAGACAGAATGAATGTGTGTGTGTGTGTGTGTGTGTGTGTGTGGTGCGTGCGTGCGTGCGTGCGTGCGTGCGTGCGTGCGTGCGTGCGCACGCGTGCGCAAGCATGTGTGTGTATGTGTGTGCACGTGCAGTGTGCGAAAACACGCATGCACGCAGGCATGCTCATGGGGCATGCATGTGGGAATGAATGGGTTCTGGTTGAGATATTCGATCGCTTTGTAAGGTTACCGAGTTGTTTGTTTGCTGAGTAAGAGTGTGTGTGGGGGGGGGGGGGGGGGGGATGATTGATTGATTGATTGATTGATTGATTGATTGATTGGTTGGTTGGTTGATGGGTTGGTTGGTTGGCTGACTGGGGTGGGCTAATAAATTGCGTGATGAGTACACCAGTAGACTAGTTGACTGACTACCAGACTGATCAAGAATTTGTTGGTAGGCTGGCTGGTTTGTTAGTGGATGGACTGAAAATGTTGTTGCTTTGACTGGTGATTGGTTGGTGGGTTCGTCAATCCGTTGAGTACTTGTTGTTGCTGCTGTTGTTGTTGTTGTTGTTGTTATTGTTTGTTGTTGTTGCTGAGCGTTCCCCAACATGCATACTCTGCGAGTCACTCAGAATAATTATGCACTCTCTCTCACGCATCACATCTGCGGAATCACTGTGAGACTGTAGCTAGTACACAATGGATGAGAACTTTTGCAAGATCGTCATGCAGTTTTCAAACGACCTCACCATAATTATAGCCAGGCAGCCATACTCCGACTTCAGAG
>CM054159.1:9466591-9481591 GCA_028751875.1 Rapana venosa | reverse complement strand
CCTTGGTAAAGAGGTCTGTCAAAGCCTGTAACGCAATCATCAGTAAGGAGTCAAGGTGGTTGTCGATTCGTATTCTGAATCGTTTATCAATTAATACACCCCCGGTTAGGGGGGAAAAAAAAAAGCACGTTTTGATGTTGATGTTTGCACGTCTCGGCGCTGAATCCCTGACTTTGATAGATGATCTATAACCACGTTTTCAACCATACATAAAGGCTATAATATTATATAGCGTCAACTGCCATTAATACCAAGTGTCGGTCGTAGCAGGGCTACAGCTTACATCACACTGAAAACGCCACGTTTTTATCATCAACAACGGCCTTCAACTCTACTCCGCGACCGACTCAAACTTGGAGGGCACAACGACACGCACACACACACACACTAGGAACACCACGTTTTAACCATCACTCCTGTTTTAACACAAGCCAGACTGGCTGAAAACCGTTTAAAGTCGCAAACCCACTAACTGGTTTTTTCCCCCCATCTTTAATGTCAATGCTGTCTGCAATGCTGTTTGTAGTCCAGATGAAGCGGACTTTTTTTTATTTATAAAAGGATAAAGTGAAGAAGCAAACAGAACAGCAGCAAGAGGGCCAGGGTCTAGAGGTGGCACATTATCAGTTAGTGTGGCTCTGTGTTGTGGATGTGACAGGTTATCAGTCAGTCGCTATCATTCTCAAACTTTGGCATACCGCTTGCTCTCTCTCTCTCTCTCTCTCTCTCTCTCTCTCTCTCTCTCTCTCTCTCTCTCTCTCTCTCTCTCTCTCTCTATCTATCTATCTTATCTATCACACACACACACACCACACACACCGTTCCCTTTTTCTCTTTCACACACAAACCCTATCAATGATATTTTCTAACAAAGTTCTCAAGAAGACAAGAATATAAAAAAAATTAAAAACAAAAACAGCGACAGACCAAAGATAAAAAACACAAAAACAAAAACAAAAAAAAGACACAAAAAGATGTCCAGTTTCAAACCACATCTCTTTGTCCCTAAAACTCCCGTTGCTGTCTCCACAAAAATGCAAGACGCGAACGACCCGATCAAGGCAGGCAGGGAAAGGTCACGAGAAAGAAAGAAAGAAAGAAGGGAGTGGGGCAGCGGAGAGAGACTGAAGAAAGACAGGGGGGAGGGGGGAGAGAAGGGGAGAGGAGGGGGTGAGAGAGAACGGGATGCAAACAGTCCTCTGACGACAAAACAGTTTTGGCATACCACATGGGATGGAGACATATATTCCCCACCCCCCCCCCCCCCCCTTAAACACACACACACACAGTCACACACACAGAGTCACACACACAGTCACACACACACAGTCACACACACACAGTCACACACACACACAGTCACACAGTCACACACACACAGTCACACAACACAGTCACACATCACACACACACACACACACACAGTCACACACACACACACACACACACACACACACACACACACACACAGAGTCACACACACACACACACACACAGTCACACAAACACACACAGTCTCACACAGTCTCTCACACAGTCTCACACACACACAGTCACACCACACACACACACAGTCACCACACACACAACACACACACACACACACACTACACACACACACACACACACACACACACACACACTCCATCCATTCACCGTGAGAGGGCAGTAAGGACAGTGTAACTTTAAGGAGGCTGACAAATGTCCTGATGGCTCTTTCACTCAGGTAGTGGTCATTATCCGGCCCCCGTGGACGGACGAATGAAAAAACAAGCAAGCGTGGGTGCATACACGCATTAATAAACGCCTTAACAGAGAGCAACAAATACAGCTCAATGACATCGTAAAAGAACAAGTAAAAGCTTATAACAGGAAAAAAAAATAAGCACACAAATGAAATAAAAAAGAAAGCGAGATCGTTCATCTGAATCATTGAATTACACATGGATCAAAATATAGAGTACGGATAAACCCTTCCCTGCCGATGAACCAGTTCATCTGATCACTATCACACACAACACACCACACCACACACACACACACACACACACACAGTCTCCGATGTCCCTACGAACCAGTTCAACGGATCACTCAAAAATACACACACACACACACACACATACACATACATACCACACACACACACACACACACACAACACACACACACACACACACACACACACAGACAGAGTCTCCATGTCCCTAGGAACCAGTTCAACGATCACTCAAACAACACACACACACACACACACACACACACACACACACACACACACACATCAGGGAGAGAGAGGGGGAAGAGAGAGAGACAGACTGACAGAGACAGAGAGAGAAAGGGGAGGGGGGGGGAGAGAGAGAGAGGGGGGGGGGGGGGAAAGAGAAGGAGAGACTCGAGAGAGCTTCCTACATCCCAATGAACCAGTTCACCTGATCACTCACACACACACACACACACACACACACACACACACACACACACACACACACACACACACACACCACATACACACACACATTATTCCTCTCACCCCACCCCCCCCCCCCTCCCACTCCCCTGCCACTCAGCAGCCTTCTTCCTCCCCTCCCCTTCTTCCAACCTTCTGAACTGCCTTCTTTGGCAACAAAGACTTGTTTCCATGGCAACAGTATGGTATACATTTCGATTTGACTAGCTACATGTCAACGACCTGCAATTTATGGATATATATGTACTTCTGTACTGTAGCTTCTGACATGGGCTTTTATGGGGGATTGGGGGGGGATGGGGGGAGGTATATCAGAGGTAATCAATCATTTTGTTCTGTCTGTTATGTTTCTTTATTATCACTGTCCATTCCTGGCTGGCTGGCTGGCTGGTTCTCTGTGCCTCTCTCTCTCTCTCTCTCTCTCTCTCTCTCTCTCTCTCTCTCTCTCTCTCTCTCTCTCTCTCTCTCTCATGAAAATGTAACACACACACACATATTCATGTACCATCTGGCTTTTTATTTAATTTCACACACACACACACACTCACAACACCAACACCACCACCAACACCACCACACCACCTCCACCACACCACCACCACCACCACTACCACCACCAACACCCCAAAAAATAACCCCCACAAAAAGCATAACTGCACGCAGGCAAAAAGGAAAAAAATAATTGATTTCAACTAAAGCTGAGACAGGTGAACTTTTAGCATCCCCATTTCCCTCAGCTGCCTCTGAACACATTTAAACACACACAAAAAGCCTAGCGGTTAGAACCTTGCACTCCTGATCTGATGGCCCCCAGGTTACTTTAAGCCACCACCAAGGCACCCCCATTCAAGGGGGTTTTCTTTTTCAACTTTTTTTTTCCCTTTTATTTTCAATACCCATTGGTTAATGAAAATCATGATAATTCAATACTCAAAGTGGATTTTCCCCCTTATAGTTCACAAGTGCCCGACTCCACTTCCCCAAAAGTCCTTTTTGGATGAGACTATCTATAGATAAAGGCCCTGTATGCAAACACATGCAGAACATCTTGTGCACACCTTAAAACCGGCTCCGCCTTTCAAAAGAGTAAGCCATCAAGTACTGGTAAGAACGACAAAATTTACAAAACCACATGCACACTGGTGTTGTGTTTAGACATCATCCCTGAAGTTGGAAAGCGGATACCTTAAGGGTGGGTAAATGGTCACATACGCAAAATCTCACCATTGGTGAACCTCGGAGCTACAGCCAAGGAATGCAAACAAAAACAAAAAACAAAAAACCTCACACATGAAAAAAAAACCACCACTGATGATCTACTAATATACAGAGAAAACAGTACAAGAGCAATATAATATGTATTTTCTCAGAAATTAAAGGCCAAGACACTTGCAAAAGGATGAGTCTCTTTCCTGAAGACATTCTGCTGTCCATCTCTCTGGCTAGAGTTTCTTCTGTACTAAAAAAAAAAAAAAAACAACCCCCCCCCCACCCCCCACCCCCCCCCCCCCCACACCCCATACACCAACACACACACAACAAACAACAACAAACAAAAAAACAAAACAAAAAAGACAAAAACATACAATGCACCATCTACATATGTCTGACACTTTGTCATTCATCTGTCAAGCCATTCAGTGACAACAACTTTCTCCAACAACCTTGAATATAATATGGACTAATGTATGCACTATTGTGCAAAGAACAGTTATCGAGTCATCAAGTTCAGAGAAGAGAGCGAGAGGCCCAGGCCAAGGGAGGCAACTAAGAGAAAGGCTGTGAAATGCAGTGATGGATTAGCTTTCCTGCATAATCTTGTTTTAGATCTTTCTTCTTTTTTTTTAAGCTGGATAAGCACACTGGATAATTAAATGTCAAGTGGGAGCAAGAGTAAAGAAAAAGAGAAGATAGGAAGGTGACAGATAAAGAAAGAAATGTGGGCAGTGTGAGAAAGAGAGAGATTAACTCAGCATGAACATAAAACTAAAGAGAGGGGTGTGTGTGTGTGTATTCTTTTTTTTAATTCTTTTATATCGAGGATAATGGAATAAGCACTTATGTGCTTTTTTTACATCCAGTCCCCGTGTGTATGAATGTGTGTGTGTGTGTGTTTGTGTGTGTGTGTTGTGTTGTGTGTGTGTGTGTGTGTGTGTGTGTGTGTGTGTGTAGCTTTTAGTTTTAACAATGACAAAGTCTTGATCATGAATAACTCAACAGTTAATCAGCAATGGATACTGCACAGTATCCCATGCTGCATATTGCACTGTAAACCTTTGTACATAGATATTGATCTGTTTGGGTCTACCTGTGTGCTGTATCACAGGGTTGTTTTTCTTATTGTCAGTGTGAGTGATGTTAGGCATATGCATCTTATCTGATGAGAAACTCAGAAAGCAAAGCATAAAGCTGAGAGGCAAAGCAACAACAATAAAACACACAAAGGAAGGAAGGTGGCAGGATGGTTAAGACGTTTGCCTGCCAAAAAGTAAACTGTGAGGTTCTGGGTTCGATTCCCAGCCTCGCCCTTTCTTCCCAGGTTGACAAAAAAAAATCAAACTGAATGTCAAAGTCCTTCGGATGAGACTATAAACCGAGGCCCCGTGTGAACACATGCAGAACATCTTGCGCACATGTTAAATCCTGTTCCGCTTTTCGAAAGAGTAGGCCATTGTGTGCCGGTGGGAACAGATGACAAAATTTATGAAACCGCATACACACGGGGACTGGATGTAAAAAAGCACATGAGTGCTTATTCCATTATCCTCGATATTAAAAAAAAAAAGTCATCTGAGCGCTTTGATTTGTTGTTTTACAAGATTGAGCGCTATATAAATTCCATACATTATTATTATTATTATGTGCATTCCTGCAAATCTAGCTGTCTGAAAGTCCTGTCAAACACTGATGATGCTGATTGCTGCAGAACGTTGAAAGAAAAAAGTATCTTTAAACATCTTTACTTGTTTTTTTTAAATAATCATAAAAGATCATCATATTTAATTTAACATGGCTAGAATAGGCTCTTAAAGGTCACAGCTTTGATTTCCTGTCCTGAGCCAGACTTTCTCCCCATCCACTAGAACAGAATTGGTGGTCTGGGTACCAGTCTTTCAAATGAGATGATAAACCAGGATCCTGAGTGCAAAATACATTTCTCACAAAGAACACTGCCAACAAGAGAGCTGGCTCTGGCAAAACTGTGCAGAAAAATGCCACTGTCACTAGTGTCAGTTAGAAACTGGAAGGGGGGGGGGATTTAATCGCTTTATATTAATATTTCTTTTAAGTGTTGAGCAGTACTAGTGGCAAGACTGTCCACTCAGAGTACAACCTAAATTTCAGGCCAAAAAATATGCTGAAGTCAGACTATTTAACTAAGTGTAAGCCAAGTGGTATACAAATGTTAAAATGCATACTACAATGACTCAGTACTACTACATATGTCAAGTGCTATGTGTCATGTCAATGAAATGGCTGCCATGTGTTGCTGATGCTAAATGCTGCTGATCAAATGTTTCCATAAAAAAACATTTCTACTGAGGTAAAGCAACAATACCACAATGTCCACTACATTGAGTATTTTCTACTACTGGATTATGATAAATTACATCCATCAAATGCTTTAGAACCTACACTGCTGATGTAGATTACTCCTGATTAATGGACTGAATTTTTTCTTAAATCTCTCTCTCCACTTCATAAACAAGACTTCAATCAATGCAAAACTTGCAATAATCATGAGTACATAAAAACCACTTTCTTCTCTTCACAAGATGCATGTGCAACATTCATCCATATGTATATAATACACATACTCTCATGAGTGTGCATGCACACACACACACACACACACACACACCACACCATCCAAATGAAACATACTCCCTAATTAGCAATGCCCTAATGGGTATGAGTCATTCTGGCGGTTAGTGACAATGAGGAAAAAGTGGGAGGAAGAGTTAAAGCAGTATGAGTAAGATGAAGGGGAGGGCAATGGCGCTGATACTGGCAGAGGGTCATGGTAATACCTAGTAATTTACTAATTTACTATAGACATGAACAAATTCAGACCTAATCATAACAGAGAATGCAGTGAGTCTGATCAAAATCTGAAGATTATGGCTATTTATGCATGCACGTTTCATGAAATTTCCTAGTACTGTAGTAGGTTTTCCTGATTTTTTTTTAGAATAGGCCACACAGTGAGACAATTTCATTAATTACAATGTGACTTGTAAAATATGCTGCAATGCACACACACACACATACAGAGTACACACATACACACGCACACACACATGCACACACATACACACACATGTGCACACACACAAGCACACACACACACACATTACATACAGTAACAAAATTCATCACACAAAGTATGTTACAATGCACACATGCACTCACACAGTGTCACTCACACACACACACACACACACACACACACACACACACACACACACACACACCACACACACACCATACCACACACACCACCCACAACACACACACCACAGCACACCACACCACACACCACACCACACAACACAACACCACACCACAACACAACACCACACCACACTACACCACAACACAACACACACACACACACACTCACACACACACTGAGAAAGTAAATAAACTGAGATACATATACCATGGGTCACACCTAACATCCTACAGCTATGCGACAAGCGTAGAGAGTTGAAGAAAAAGAAAAATGAAACAAAAGAAAGAGCAGAACAATATAGGGCAGTCAACAAAAGAATCAGGAAGTCCATGACGGAGGCAAAAGAGAAATGGATCGGTGAACAGTGCCAAGACATTGAAGAGAACATCAAGAAAAACAATAGCAAGAAAGCATATCAGCTGGTGAAAGACCTGACTAGCACGAAACAGAGAAAAGGTTTAACAATCCAAGACAAAAATGGGAAGTGTCTCACTGACGACCAGGATATTCTGAACAGATGGACAGAATACTGCTCCGACCTGTATAACTATAGAACCGCAGGAGATCCAGAAGTCCTTAATGTACCCGACAGCAAAGACACAGACAGTCACCCTATCCTCCGAGAAGAAGTGGAAACAGCAGTCAGATCGCTGAAAAAGGGGAAGTCAGCAGGGGCTGACAACATTCCAGCTGAGCTGGTCCAAGCTGGAGGGGAAGCCATGATCAGCGCCCTACTAAGAATCTGCAACAAGATCTGGCAGACAGGAAAATGGCCAACACCATGGACGCAGTCACTCATCATCACCCTCCCCAAGAAAGGAAATCTACAACAATGCCATAATTACCGCACAATCAGCCTCATATGTCACCCAAGCAAGGTCATGCTGCAGATAAATTGAATAGACTGAAGCCACAAGCAGAAACCATCATTGCTGAGGAACAAGCAGGTTTCAGAGCAGGGCGCAGCACAACAGAACAGATATTCAACCTCAGAATACTATGTGAGCGGTACCTTCAACATCAACAAGACCTTTACCACGTATTTATCGATTTTAAGAAGGCATTTGACAGGGTGTGGCATGCAGCTTTGTGGGCAACCATGAATTTGTACAGCATCAATGCAAACCTGATCAGAGTCATCAAACAGCTGTACAGCGAGGCCACCAGTGCAGTGTACTACACAACAACATTGGAGAATGGTTTCGAACAACAGTTGGAGTAAGGCAGGGCTGTCTACTCTCACCCACTCTTTTCAACATCTTCCTTGAGAGAATCATGGCTGATGCACTGGAACATCATGAAGGATCAGTCAGCATCGGTGGCAGAACGATCACAAACCTCCGCTTCGCAGATGACATTGATGGAATAGCAGGATCAGAAAAAGAGCTTGCCAGCCTAACAGAACACTTGGATAAGGCCTCCAAAACATACGGCATGGAAATCAGTGCAGAGAAGACCAAACTGATGACTAATAACACCAACGGCATTAGCACTGATATCAGGGTTAATGACCAGAAGCTGGAAACAGTTCAATGCTTCAAGTACCTGGGAGCCATTGTATCCGACCAGGGATCCAAGCCAGAAGTAGTATGCAGGACTGCACAGACAATAACAGCTTTGTCAAAACTAAACACCATCTGGAGAGATAAGAATATCTCACTTATCTCCAAGATCAGACTAATGCGCTCCCTTGTCATATCCATATTTCTGTATGCCTGTGAATCATGGACCCTGACTGCAGATTTGGAGAGAAGAGTACAGGCAGTGGAGATGAGATGCTTTCGGAGACTCCTTGGCATCTCCTACAAAGACCACATAAGCAACGAAAGCGTGCATAACAGAATCCAGCAAACCATTGGACCCTATGAGAACCTTCTAACGATCGTGAAAAAGCGTAAACTTAAGTGGTATGGGCATGTCACAAGATCCCAAGGAATTACAAAGACAGTTTTGCAAGGCACTGTCCAAGGAGGAAGAAGAAGAGGCAGACCAAGGAAGAGCTGGGAGGATAACATCAGTGAATGGACAGGCCTAGAACTCAACAAAACCCTGAGAAAGGCAGAACAGAGAGAGGAATGGAGGGAACTGGTTGCTGAGTCTTTGAGGGTGCCCCCACGGTCGTCAGACTACGGGACAGATAGATAGATAGATAGACATATACCATAATACAGTATACTGAGCAATTCTCAAGCCAGATCACTTGCAGCCCCAGGACAATGGCCAAAGTAAATATGACATTTTGGGAGATGCTTTGCAGACTTTGCTTTTGCATGAATTATAAAAATCAGAACAGTATTAGCATAAAATGCATACATGTATACAGTATAGTTTTCTGCCTACATAGGCATAAAAATACCAAGATTTCACCATACACTCACGCAATACATAAATCATATATGCATGCATGCATGTGTACACACACATGCACACATAATAGTGACATACACATGCACACACATGCAAGCTCTACCTCTCTCACACACGTGTGAATGCTGACATATGTTATAAACACACAAACGCATCATCATAATAACAACAACAACAAGAATAATAATAATAATAATGTGTGGTATTTGTATAGTGCTGAATCTTGTAAAGCAAACAAATCGAAGCACTTGCATTCAAATCATTTACACATTTACAACCTTATACAAAATATTAGAATTAACATATATCAAATCTATGCTCACACACACGCATGCACACACTGACAAAAACACACGTATGTGCTCACACACACACACACACACACACCACACACACACACACACACCATAATAAGGTAGGGTGGTGGAAATGAAGATGGCTGTTGAAAAGTAGGAGAAGACATGAGGTGAAGACATCAGGTAGGAAATAAGTGCGCTTTGAGGCTGCATTTTAAAGTGTCATATGTTGGCTTTTGGCAAAGTGAGAAAGGGAGGTCATTCCAGGTGGATGGACCATAAACAGAGAAAGAGCATCAGCCAACAGTGGTTTGTTTGAATCTGGGTGTTTGATAGCGCAAAGTGTCAGCGGCTGAACGAACACATGCATACAAACATGCAAACATACACACAGCACACATACACACGACACACACACACACATGTACACACACACACAAACACACACACACACACACACAACACACACATGTATGTACACGCACACACACAAAAACTCACCCGCACCACACACACACACACACACACACACAAGCTCAACCACAACACACACACACACACACACACACACAAAACACACACAAACTCACCTGCACCACACACAAACACACACAAACACACACACACTCACACAAGCTCACCCACACCACACACAAACACACACACTCATAAACTCACCCCCACCACACACACACATACACACATACACACACACACACACACATACACACACATACACACACAATGCCTGCCCCCTCCCTCCCCACCTCACCCCGTCCCTCCCACAATTTCTTTGTTGTTGTTTTTTTCTTTCTTTTATCTCGTGCACAGACACAAATAGGTAAACACACACACACCCACGCGCACGCACGCACGCATGCACACACACACACACACACACACACACGCACACACACACACACATGTTCTCTATATATTGTAAGACTTTATCTTTGGTCTAATATCACCTTGAGTGAACAGACGTTAAATAAAAGAAAGATACACACACAAACACACACACACACACACACAAACCAGCGCTCACCTTATAGTTACTGCAACTGACCCAGCCAGCCAGCCCGTCCACAAAGTGATCCAAATCGTCTGATTCCAGGGAGGACAGGGGGTCGCTCAGGTAGGACACCAGTTGCACATGCACCAGGAAGCGTCTCTTGACGTCCTGGGTCATCACCCCGGCCAGGAAATCATCCAACGTCTGCATCGCCATGATGAGCGTCGTTTTCTAGTCCAAACTTCACCCCCAACCCACAATAAATTTTCTCACTGTTGTTTTTTTCTGAACAACTTTTGGTGTACGCCACTAATTGTTGGGGTTTTTTTTTAAGTTATCATCCACAGAAGTTGTTGGTACTTGTCACTGACTGTTTGTTATGAAATCCCAACAGCACAGCATGGTTTTCAGTCAAAAAAGAAAAGAAAAAGAATATTTTGTGTGGAAAAATCTTAAGACTGTATATAAAAAAAATTACTATAGTGGTCAAAGCTTTAAAAAAAAATTTAAGTCACAACTTGTCTCACTTTCTTTCTCTTGAAAGAAACACTTCTTTATAGATAGTATTTTTTTTATTTCTCCATGAATGTCAGTCAGAGATACAATACCACAACAATCTTTAGCACCTTCACAATGCACTGTACACCACAGCTTTTATGGGTGTTTTTAAAGGTTGGAGTTACACATAATTCACATAAGACTAGGGACCACATTCACAAAACCCTTCCAGAACATTCATAAATGCAGGTATTCTGTTTTACAGTGGTGATCCTCAAGTGTGGAGGCTTAGGGGGGAAAACCTGTCCTTTTTCCACACTTCAAACAACCAAACTACAGCAAAGTATGTGAAGTGTGTGTTCAGCAATCAACTACACATACTCAGTCCTTCACATCCAGATTCCTATTCACAGGGTGTAGTCCATGAACAGAGCAGTGCGCAGCATTCAAATACACACATATATATTCAGTCATTCGTATCCAGATTCCCACTGGACGAGTTTGCACAAGTCCAGACCACTAAATGCGATAATGTGCAGCATTCAACTACACATACAGAGTCTTTCCATGTCCAGATTTCCAAGCGCTGCATGAATATACTGAGTCCAGTCCACTTAGAAACACTTGCACAGAATCCTCCGCATCTGAAAAAACCATAAACACACACACACACACACACACACACACACACATATGCCACTTATCACCGACCATTCAGCCAAAGCACTTCTAGTCATCAGTTTTTCACCACAATCATAATATCTACATACATAAGATAGGATCTAGGTCAAGAAAATGCTTTTACAAAGCTGTTAGCGCCCCATGCTGTCGGTCTGCTTTTCTCTCTTCAAGCTTTTACTTGAGCTGCTACAACAATAAACAAAACCAAAAAAAAAAGAGAGAAAATATACATATACAATCTATTAATATGGTAGAGGAAGGCACCTAGGCACAGTAGTCATCTCTCAATGGGTATTTTGTTCCTTTATAAAACAGTCTGCGCGCGCAGCGTGCATGCGTACGTGCGTGTGTGTGTCTGTGTGTGCGCACGTGTGTGTGTGCATGTGTGTGTGTGTGTGTGTGTGATGTTTGTTTGTGTGTGTGTGTGTGTGTAAGTGTGTGTGTGTGTGTGTGTGTGTGTGTGTGTGTGTGTGTGTGTGTGTGTGAGAGAGAGAGAGAGAGAGAGAGAGAGAGGAGAGAGAGAGAGAGAGAGAGAGAGAGAGAGAGAGAGAGAAGAGAGAGAGAGAGAGAGAGAATATGAATGCAAGATACAGAAGTGAATGCACACGGGCGTGTGCATGTGTGTGTGTATGCATTTGCATACACACATGCATACATGTACATATACATGCGCATGTGTCTGTCTATCTTTGTCAGTATATACATGTATATGAATGAGTGTGTGTGCACAACCATATGTGTGTACATGTGTGTATGCATGCTCACATATTATGTGCAAGTATCACTGTATACCTATGAACATGTACGTGTGTATGTGTATGTGTGTGTGTATGCGCTTTGATTTGTTGCTTTACAAGATTCAGCGCTATATAAATTCCATACATTAATATTATTATTATTATTATTATTATTATTATTACATGCATTTTGTGAACAAGCAAGATTGGCATAGTATCTATATGTCATATGTATATTCAAATACATGTGTTTGTGTTTAAGCACATTTGTACATGACTGCATGAAAAGCTAACATGTATAGGACACATGCTGAATAGAAAGTTATTCTATCAGAACTATCTCCTTTTCTTACCAATCACATCACAACAAATAAATAATCTTCCAAACTTTGGTCTGTTTGGGAAAGAAAAAGACAATAACATAAAATAATAATGACAGCAGAACAGAGACATTAATAGGTGATTAAGTGGATTAATTATTCAGCAGTCAGGTGTGCTAGTAGTAAAATATCAATGCAGTAACAGATGGCACACATTGTCTGTGCTAATTTTGCTACATTGTCTTGATTTAAGAGCAGGCAAAATCTGAACACATACACACACACACGCACACAAATAAATGAATGAATGAATAAATGAATGAATGATTGAATAAATAAATAAGTAAACAATCAAATAAATAAATAAAACACACACAAATAAAAATTTTAAATAGATAAAATTACTCACATTTTAAAACATAGGCACACAGCGAATATTTTTAGAATCTCACAACACACACACACACACACACACACACACACACATTCTTTATTATTCATGCAAGACACAAATGAATAAAATCCAGGCTGTAATAAAAGAATTTTATACCCCATGTTACAGAATGCTTAAAGTTAGGGCAGAAAATTTTTACTGAACATGCAGAACTTTAAAACGCATACATTTAAATAAAAATATGTAAAATTACATTTTTGTGCTACAAAACTCTCATTTGGGCAAAAATTATAAAAACATGACAGGTATGATGCATGAATTTAAGTAAAATCTGTAAAATTACACTTGCTTGATACAAAGTCCCTCTCTTCTCTCCTTTACCCACACCCCCAATTACCCCTCCACAAAACACACACACACACACACACACACACACACACACAGATACACACACACTTACTTAGCATCCTCATTACCACAAAACCACTTAAGTTATTCATTGCACACAATCTGCTGCATTCAATCTTCAATCCAACATTACAACAATTCATTGCCACAGTAATCTTCCTTTCTCAAAGCTTGAAAACACAGACAGCAAGTATTTTGACAGCACAATCTTTCAGGGTCTTTATACACCAACACCTGTATTTATAAAACAATACACCATCACTGCGTGCATACATTACTATAGGATCATCGTGCCCTTCACTGTAAAACAATGATGCCCATGTGTTTATCAGCTAACTACTTATAAAGATTATTGAGACATCTTCACATTGCAAAGCCACTTACAACCACTGCATTTATCTCTTTGAATATCTGCCATGTCATTTCTGTAGACAACTTTGCCATGACAAAACTATTAGCTCCCAATGTAGACTGTCTGCTTGTCGATCAGATTTTAAGTAATTCTTGGCAAAACCATTCCCTAGAACTGCATTCTCTACCTCAGTACCTTACACTTTTTTGCTGCACCGCTTCCCCTTAAAAATTTCTTTCTAAGGAAACCATTTAACGCCACAGAATATTGTTTTCTTTGCTGAAAAATAAACATCCGTCTCTCTTGTTCTGAATATGCCGATTAACGGGAATATATCCCGTTCAAAATTAAGCTCTACATCTAGCCATCTACCCTCCCCTCTTCTCTCACCTTTTCTTTCAGACTTTCCCTTACATTACAATGTCCAAGAGATCCTAATACCTGTCTGAATACAGTATCATCAAGTCGTACTGATAATGTCTTAGAACTGGCATCTTGGCATTTAAATTATAATCTTCCTTCCACTGCCCTCAATATGCTGGGCCCCTAGAGAAGCTGAGAGGCCTCTGACACTTCGCTCCCCAACGACTGCATAGGTTATGGGAACACCTTTACCATTTTACCTTTAACCTCCCTTCCGCATCCCTGTTCTCATTAATAATAATAATAATAATAATAATAATAAATATATGGAATTTATATAGCGCTGAATCTTGTAAAAAGACAAACAAATCGAAGCGCTTGCACTCAATCATTTACAGGCATGCAACTCTCCTTAAACATAATGAAAAACAGATTTCAAAACCATGCGCGCGCACGTATGCACGCATGCACGCACACACACGCACACACACACCAACACACACACACACTCACACACACACACACACTCGGAACAACACTTAGAAGGTGAAAAATGCTGTTGAAAATTAGGGACAGATATTTGGGGGGAAAGTCTCAGGTAGGAAATAAGTGTGTTTTGAGGCTGGATTTGAAGGTATCAAGTGAAGGC
>CM054159.1:9454091-9456591 GCA_028751875.1 Rapana venosa | reverse complement strand
GTTATAGATTCAATGATGCTAAGGTTATTTTCTATAGCGAATATGTTCATTTTCTTATGATACAAACTAGGGCATTACTATATCTGTGATTGTTGAGCTATTGGGGTGTAAAAAGATGTGGACTTTCTCCTGTTTTATCATTAGCATTATTTGTGCCACTTTTTTTTTGGGTTCCTCCGATATTGCCTGTTATAAATGATCATCCAAGTTTATGCAAATAATCATAGTTCAGAACCTCACCCCTCCTTTTTTTTTTTTTTACACAATATGGGGCAATAGGCTGCTAATATTTGGAAAAGAAAGTACCGTTACAAAATCTAACCGATTCAAGGTAAGCAAACATTTCTCCTACAGAAAGACTTCTTACAATTAGTATCCTCTGTCCATTCCATTATTTTCAATATCACGATAAGCTCGTCACCAGACAAAATTCTGCATAATGAAAACATAAATTATTGTGGCTAGGGGTTCTTTATGTGTTTGCTTTTTTTTTAAAGGGGGGGGGGGGGGCAAGCAGAAAAGAAAAATAATTGAAAAATTGCAAAGTATGTGGGCTCTAAGGCACACAAAAAAGGCAAGAAAAGGACAATAACGGAAAACATGAATTCAGAGATGGAGGGTGCTAAAACAAAACGGGAAAGGTCTCAAAAATTGCAGACGGGAATATTGTCTTTCTGAGAGAGCCCCAGGCATTTTTGATGAGTGTTGGATAAATCTGTCACAAAATATACACTTCTGTTTATGTCAAGTAACGGCCATAATTAAAATCGATTCGCCGATTCTTTCATTTTCATTTATTTATGTAGTTACATTGTCAAATTTCGAGGACAATGAATAAGGCTCATGTGCTATTTTTTCATTGTAGATTTTGTCATCCGTTCCCACCCGCACCGTTATCTCTTTGTCCACAAGGGGTTAATGATCGGAAACTTTTTTCCCTTCAAAATCTTCCTCCAAGTGTTGGGACTGGACAAATGGTAGATCTGCCTACACTAACTCTTCGTAGACGATCTGAATACACTAAACATTCCCCAATACTTCTCTCCCCACCTTGCGCCCTAAGGAGGGTTCTTTTTTGTTTGGCAGTGTTGCTAGCTTAACATCCACACTTCTCTAAAGTCACAAGTTAACAGATTCTCTCCGTAAATTGCCTATTTTCTTAGCGGGAAAAGAAATGTTATAAAGAGGGTGTGATTGAAATCTTGTTTCAAACTAGAATGAAAAATCCTCTCCAAAGGGTGCTTCGGTGGCGGCTCAAATTCAGGCTATCATATTCCTAAAGGGAGGACAATTTAATATTTAATGCCTGTGCAATTTTGACTTCAATGATCGTGCCTATCCGATTTTGATTTGAATGATCTTCACTGCCTATGCAATATTGATTTGAATATCCAATTAATGCTTATGAAATTTTGATTTGAATGACCTGTAATGCCTATGCAATATTGATTTGAATATCCAATTAATGCTTTTGAAATTTTGATTTGAATGACCTGTAATGCCTATGCAATATTGATTTGAATATCCAATTAATGCTTATGAAATTTTGATTTGAGTGACCTGTAATGCCTATGAAATTTTGATTTGAGTGACCTGTAGTGCCTATGAAATTTTGATTTGAGTGACCTGTAATGCCTATGAAGTTTTGATTTGAATGGCCTGTAGTGCCTATGAAATTTTGATTTGCATTATCTGCAATGCCTGAGCAATTTCGATGTGAAAGCTGTTCAATGTCTCTTGCAGGACAGGGCGGAGGGGAGAGAAGAGGAGGAAGATGAGGGTGCAGATGGTGAGGGTGCTGGGGGTGCTGGGGGTGCTGTGGCTGGGCTGCTGTGTCTGCCACAGGGACGCGGGGGACGACCATCACGAAGAGAGCACATTTTCCCATTCTCAGCTGACCGAGCGCAACATCGACTCTTTGATCGGTGTGTATAGACTGTGGCGTGTACGCGCGCGCGCGCGCGCGTGTGTGTGTGTGTGTGTGTGTGTGTGTGTGATTGAAAACTTACGCGTGTAAATATCTGCATCCTCTAAAGGAGGGCTCGAGTCTACACAAGTACCGTTCCACTTGTGAGTGGAACAGGGGGTGGGGTGTGTGTGTGTGTGTGTGTGTGTGTGTGTGTGTGTGTGTGTGTGTGTGTGTGTGTGTGTGTGTGTGTGTGTGTGTGGTGTGAGTGTGTCTTGTGTGTTGTGCTGTTGTTGTCTTCAATTTAACGTCTGTTCACTCTAAGTGATCTTAGACGAGGGAAGTAGAAAGTGTAAAGGAGTTTAAAGAAGGGAGAAGGAGTGGAAGGAGAAAGGATTAAGACATAGCATCCGTGTTGGGTTTTTTTGTTTGTTTGGTTGGTTGGTTTTTGTTTGTTTGTTTTTGAGAAAAATAAAAAATAAATAATAATGATAATAACAAAACCCAACAACACACCTAGAAAAGTAATAATAATACTCTTAAACAGGAGCAAACTTTAAACTCAACAACGTAGAAAAATGAAATAACTATAAT
>CM054159.1:9341591-9451591 GCA_028751875.1 Rapana venosa | reverse complement strand
CCGAAGGACTTCACTGCTTTATAACTTATTGGCTCAACTTAATGGCTTGATTTTTGATGATTTTCGCTTACAGTTGCTGGGGGCCTGTCAGTATAAATAGCTTTCTTATCTTCTGGAAATTTTGTGCTAGAAATTTCCTCTTTTCTATCCCTCTCTTTAAATTTCTGCCTAGTTCCTTTTCTTCCGGCCACCTCCTTCTTGTCTATTTTCTGCCTTTTTGGTCCATTCTCCATCCTGCCTTTTTTCCCCCAGAAAGACTAAAAAAGATAACAATTCACTCTTATGCCGAAATGGGATGCGCTGGGCCTGACTTGTCAGGCGCTTAACGGCAGCGTGACGCATTTTCGCTCCTATAACGGACAACAATAAGTTGCTGTCTGAACGTTCGACGAAGAAGAAGAGAAAGACTATTTAATTTCCTGAGAGAATCGGGCTTTTTCCGTTTGATATGAGTGAAAAGTTTTACAGTTACACTTGGTCACTAAGACCAAGGTTTTTTTAAAGGAATCTGGTTTGGGTTTTATCTCATTTTATGTGTAGTTGATAGTGGTTTTCCTACATCGCGGTGCCCGTTCTGGGTTGACCCTTACGGTTGGCCAGGACGTTAATACCAGGAACGACAGACAGTAAGAGTTGGTTTTATACCCCGTTTTAATCTGTATATAGCTGTACAGTTTTAATCTGAGATTTAAAAGTTGACGAGGTGACAGCCCTGACATGGCCTTTGTGGTCAGGGCGGGGCTATAGACAACAAGGTTGAATTGGATTGGATTGCAGGAAGAATTTATGATGGGTTTCTTTTTTTTGCTTTGCTTTTTTTTCCTTCAGTCATTGTCGGGCCTCTCGCTTCTACACCATAGACGGCAAATGCAACAACCTCAGACATGCCTTTTGGGGAGCTGCCTCCGAGCCCTTCGTCAGAGAACTGCCTAGCCAGTATGCTGATGGTGAGTTTACGCTCGGTTGGTTGGCTGGCTGGCTGGCTGGCTGGCTGGTTGGCTGGATGGTTGGTTGGATGGCTAGTTGGTTGGTTGGTTGGATGGTTGTTCGCTTGCTTGCTTGTTTCACACATACCTTTAGGAAGGGGAGGGAGGGGGTGCCAGTCAGAGATTTGCCAAGCCAGTATGCCCATGATGATAGTTTTAGTAAGGCTAGGGATATATTCGTTCATTTTTATATTTTTGTTTATTCATGAGTGTTTATGTGGTTTTATTTGTTTGCTTATTCATCTTTTAGATTATTCATTTGTTGCTGGGAGGAATGAACACATGATCAAACTCGCTCTCTTTCTCTTTCTCTCTCCTGCCTACCTCTCTCTCTCTCTCTCTCTCTCTCTCTCTCTCTCCTGCCCCCCCCCCTCTCTCTCTCTCCTGCCCCCCCCCCCTCTCTCTCTCTCTCTGCCTACCTCTCTCTCTCTCTCTCTCTCTCTCTCTCTCTCTCTCTTCTCTCTCTCTCTCTCTTCTCCTGCCTACCTATCTACCTACCTATCAATCTATCCATCCATCCCTCCTCTCCCTCCCATCCTCACCTCCCTTCAAATTCAAATACTTTCAATCAAACACCGACAATCCAACTCCTTTTAACAGTTAAAAAAAACAAACATATATATATATATATATATATCTATATATATCTATATAGATATATATATATATATATATATATAATATATATATATATATATATTATTATATATGGGGGACGGGATAGCTCAGAGGTCGGAGCACTCGCTTTCCCCCAGCCAAGGTTAAGCAGCGTCGAGCGTGGTTACCACTTGGATGGGTGACCGTTTGCGCGCCTTGGCTTCGGTACAGTCCCCCATTTCTTCGGTACAGTCCCCCATTTCAAACAGCTGTAAATGGGTACCTGCCCTCTTTAGGGTCAGGGGAAGGTAAAGCAACCAGGGAGATGAGATGGGGGGTCTCGCCCTCAATATTCTGGCCCCCTAGAGAAACTGAGGTCTCTTGACACCTTTGCTCCCTCCCCCCTACGACCCACATAACGTTATGGGGACACCTGTACCTTTCACCTTGTCAAGTAGG
Source organism: Rapana venosa (assembly GCA_028751875.1). Classification (NCBI taxonomy): domain Eukaryota; kingdom Metazoa; phylum Mollusca; class Gastropoda; order Neogastropoda; family Muricidae; genus Rapana; species Rapana venosa. Next base: position 9,449,549 of record CM054159.1, on the reverse strand, counting down.
TAAACGGTAAAGGAGTCCCATAACCTATAAGGTCGTAGGGGAGCGAGGCGTCAGAGACCTCACTTCTCTAGGCCCAGCATAGTGAGGGCGGCGCCCATCTCCTCTCCCTCGCTGCTTTACCTTCCCTGACCCTAAAGAGGGCAGGTGCCCATTTTACAGTTGTTTGAACCGGGGGAACTGTACTGAAGCCAAGGCGTGGCGCAAACGGTCACCCATCCAACTGGTAACCACGCTCAACGCTGCTTAACTTGGCTGGGGGGAAAGCGAGTGCTCCGACCACTGAGCTATCCAGTCCCCCCTTGTCAAGTAGGCTACCTGACTGAAATTGGACTGATAACCTGACACCAGGCCAAACGACCCCCCGGCTGTACGCCAAAGTGCTGCCGGGCAAGTCGCACGCCCCCCATGAGCCTCTGCCGTCGGCTCGGGATGTGTCCACGCACTGCATGCCCTCTCTGAGGGACGAGAAGGGGTCGGACCTTCACGCGCAGTACAACCAGAACCTGATGCAGTTCGGCCAGTTCTTCTCCCACGACCTCGCCCTCACGCCCGTCATGAAAGGTGTTATTGATTTGTTTGTTTGTTTATTTATTTATTTATCCTTTTATATCGAGGATAATGGAATAAGCACTCGTGTGCTTTGCTGTTTGTTTTTTTTACATCCAGTCCCCGTGTGGATGCAGGTTTGTGAATTCTGTCATCTGTTCTCACCGGCGCACAATGGCCTACTCTTACGAAAAGCGGAACAGGATTTAACGTGTGCGCAAGATGTTCTGCGTGCGTTCGCACACGGGGCCTCGGTTTATAGTCTCATCCGAAGGACTTTTGGGGAGAGTGGAGTCTTGCACTGATGTTAATTCCAGGGGAAAATATCCCCTTGAACGGGAATCGAACCCAGGTCGTCAGATTGCGAGCGCAATGTTCTAACCACTAGGCTATCCCGTCCCCCCTGAGGTGAAGAGAGGAGAGGGGAGGAGAGGGAAGGAGAGGAGTAGGGGAGGAGAGAGGAGAGGAGTAGGGGAGGGGAGAGGAGGAGAGAGGAGAGGGGAGGAGGATTAGTTTTGCTGTGGCTGTGTATATGTGTGTGTAACGGGGAAGGGGGGGGGGGGAGGGTGTGGAGTGTGTGTGTGTGTGAATGTGGTGGTGGTGGTGGTGGTGGTGGTGTGGGGGTGTGTGTGTGTGTGTGTGTGTGTGTGTGGAGTGGGGGGGGGGGGTGTTGAGGGATGGGGGATGGTAAGAGAGGGAAGTGTGTGTGTGTGTGTGTGTGTGTGTGTGTGTGTGTGTGTGTTTGATGTCTTCACCTAGCTTCTCTTCTCCTCTGGTGACTTCATACTTTAAACATGGCTTGGTGTGTGTGTGTGTGTGTGTGGGGGGGGGGGGGGGGGGAGGGGGTCTCTGTGTGCGTGCGCGCGCGTGCGTGCGTGCGCGCGCGTGCGTGCGTGTGTGTGTGTGTGTGTGTGTGCGCGCGTGTGTATTGTGTAGTGGGTGTGTCTGTGGTGGTTGTTGCCATCTTCAATTTAACATCTGTTCACACACAGTAATATTTGACGAGGAGAGAGAGAGAGGAAAGTGTCATGAAATTTAAAGTAAGGTTGGGGGGGGGGGGGGGGGGTGGAAGCAAGGAGGTAAAGAGAAGACCGAAGAGATGGCATGTGATATGTGTTATTTTTCATTAAAATTTTTTTTTTTTAATTCATGTCTGTTTCTTACTCCTTTCCTCCAGCTCTCTCTCTCTCTCTCTCTCTCTCTCTCTCTCTCTCTCTCTCTCTCTCTCTCTCTCTTATCCCCCTCCCCCCCCCCTCCCCTTTTCACATGCGTCAAAAAGAGATAGGGAGATTGATGTGCATAATGTTTAAACGCAGGCTTGATCACTATGTGTGTGCGTGCTTGTTCTTCTGTACCCTAATAATTATTGTCAAACGTTACACTTCCAGGAGTCGACTGCTGCAAGAATTTGGATCAGCATGGCTTTCATCCCGAAACCTTCACTGGGTAAGATTTCTGTCATCAACGTGTAGTAGTTTTAGTTCGTTGGTCCCATGATGATGCTGCTGCTGCTGCTGCTGCTGATCCTCCTCCTCCTCCTGCTGCTGCTGCTGCTCCCTCTCCTCTTCCCTCTCCTCCTCCTCCTACTACTACTATTGCTGCTGCTACTGCCACTACACTACTGCTGCTGCTACTACTACTACTACTACTGTTACTATTGCTACTGCTACAACTGATGATGATTATGATGATGATGATGGCGTTCTCATGAATGTGTGTGTGTGTGTGTGTGTGTGTGTGTGTGTGTGAGTGTGAGTGTGTGTGTGTGTGTGTGTGTGTTGTGTGTGTGTGTGTGTGAAGTCAAGTCAAAATTTTATTTCCAGATGGTACATTGAATAAGCAATGCATTTGCTTTTTTCAGTGTGTGTGTGTGTGTGTGTGCGTGTGTGCGCGCGCGCGCGGGCGTAATGTATGTGTACGCGCCTACTTAACTGTAATGTTCGCTTTAAACGTAGGCAAAGTTGTGGTACGACGGAAACAATTAACATAAATGTCCACAATCCTCCTCCTCTTCCCACCCCCCTCCTGCTCCCCCCCCCCTCCTGCTCCCCCCCCCCCACCCCACCCCTCCACCCCACCCCCTCCACAATCATCCCTAAAATATAGTAAGAGAGTGACTCGGGTGAATGAAAAAGACCTGGAACTGATGCTGTCTGTGTGTCTGTCTGTCTGTCTATCTGTATGTCTGTCTGTCTGTGTAGAGGGGCCTGCTACCCCATCAGTGTCCCCATGTATGACCGCCGTTTTCACGACTGTATCCACTTCAACCGCTCCGTCTACAGACGAGACATCTTTGGTCAGTATACCGGGATGGGGGAGGGGGGGGGTCGGGGGGGGGGGGGGGGGGGGGCGTGGGTCGGGGGGGGCGTGGGGGGGGGGCGTGGGGTCGGGGGGGGCGTTGGGGGGGGGGGGGCGGGGGGGGCGTTGGGGGGGAGGGGGGAGGAATGCTTTTACTGAGAGTAATACAAACAATAATATTTCTTTTCCATCCAGAGAGAGAGAGAGAGAGAAGAGAGAGAGAGAGACTCGGAAAGAAACGGGGGATGTAGTACAGGAGAGGGGGGGGGGGAGTACAGGAGAGAGACAGACAGACCGACAGATAGAGGGGGGAGGGGGGGGAGGAGGAGGATAAAAGAAAGCTGAGGGGAAAAGACATAAAGCAAAGTGAACAAGAGGGATGTCCTGAACCAAGAAGGGGATTCGGGTGGGGGTGGTGGTGGTGGGGGGGGGGGGGGGGGGTGAAGGTGGGGAGACGGGGTAGATGGGGTGTAATTGGAGAGGAAGAGCTTGGAATCGGACAAAATGAAAGTTCAGTTAACGCTAGCGTAATGCGGTGACGACAGCTTTAAGAATGTATATAAATTATGTGATGGGGAAAAACAGTAAAACCCATATGACGAAAATTGTAAAGATGGCAATTGTTTTTTAGAGGGGAAAAAATGTATTCTAGCATTGTCAATAAAATAACGTGATGATAATAACTAACACACACACACACACACACACACACACACACACACACACACACACACACACACACGATGACGACTGACGACCACCAAGCCACGGAGGTTTTATCAGCAGTGACCAAGGTATCTGATGTGACGATAAGGGCACTTTGACACTGATAGTGTGGTGGTGCGTCTGATGGTGATGCATGGTGGTGATGGCAGTGGTGGTGGAAGTAGAGCTGTTGTGGTGGTGACGACGACGACGACGATGATGATGATGATGATGATGATGGTGACGACGATGACGATGACGATGATGAAGCACATAACGACGACGATGATGATGGTGATGACGATGATGAAGCACATAACGACGACGATGATGATGGTGACGACGATGACGATGATGAAGACGATGCTGATGCTGATGATTATGAAGACGATGATGATGGTGACGATGATGATGAAGACGACGATGATGGTGACGACGATGACGATGATGAAGAAGATAACGACGATGATGATGGTGACGACGATGACGATGAAAAAGATAATGACGATGATGATGATGGTGACGACGATGACGATGAAGATGACGACGACGACGATGATGGTGACGACGATGAAGATAACGACGACGACGGCGCCGATGATGATGAAGATAACGACGACGATGATGATGGTGACGACGATGATGGTGACGACGACGACGATGGTGACGACGATGACGATGAAGAAAAAGATAACGATGACGACGATGATGATGTTGATGATGATGAAGACGACGATGATGGTGACGACGATGATGATGATGACGACGACGATGATGATTATGACAATAACGATGATGATGAAGAAGATGACGGACGACGACGATGATGATGATGACGACGACGACGATCATGATGAAGACGATGTATCATGAAGATGATGATGATGAAGATGATGATGAAGATGATGATGACGATACTGACGATGACAGGAACAGCCCAGCAGTTGACCAGCGGCACCCACTTCATTGACCAGTCCACGGTGTACGGGTCCACTGTGGAGTTCGCCAGGGGCATCCGCACCTTCGTCAATGGTAGGTCCGCCCCCCTCTCTTCTGCTGAACCGCGCCTCTGGCCACCTCGCTTCTGGCCCTGGCCAAAAGCCGTGTATGTCAGTTAGAAGAAGAATAATAATGATGATAATAATAATAATAATAATAATGATAATGATAATAATAATAATAATAATAATATATGGAGCTTTCGGAGACTCCTTGGCATCTCCTACAAAGACCACATAAGCAACGAAAGCGTGCATAACAGAATCCAGCAAACCATTGGACCCTATGAGAACCTTCTAACGATCGTGAAAAAGCGTAAACTTAAATGGTATGGGCATGTCACAAGATCCCAAGGAATTACAAAGACAGTTTTGCAAGGCACTGTCCAAGGAGGAAGAAGAAGAGGCAGACCAAGGAAGAGCTGGGAGGATAACATCGGCGAATGGACAGGCCTAGAACTCAACAAAACCCTGAGAAAGGCAGAACAGAGAGAGGAACGGAGGGAACTGGTTGTTGAGTCTTTGAGGGTGCCCCCACGGTCGTCTACGGGACAGATAGATAGATAGATATAATAATAATAATAATAATAATAATAATAATAATAATAATAATAATAATAATGTATGGAACTTATAAAGCGCTTATAGAAGTTATATACTTATGGGTGTCAGCTAAGTGCCAAGACCTACACTAACATGTAAAATGTTGTAAAATGTGTTGAGATTTGCTTGCTCTGTTCTGCTGAACCTCGCTTCTGGTCACCTCGCTTCTGGCCCAGGCCAAAAGCCGTGTATGTCAGTTATTGGTGTCAGCGAAATGACAAAGCCCAACACTAAAATGTTGTAAAGTGTTGTAAAATGTTGTGTTGTTGATATTTGCTTGCTCTGTTCTGAACTTCGCCTCTGGTCACTTCGGTTCTGGCCCAGGACAGAAGCCGTGTCAGTTATAATAAGAATAAGAATAAGAATAATAATGTATTGAACTTATAAAGCGCTTATATAACTTATATAGTTATTGGTGTCAGCTAAGTGCCAAGCCCTAAACTAACATGTAATCTGTTGCAAAATGTTGTGTTGTTGAGATTGCCTTGCTCTGTTCAGCTAAACCTCGCCTCTGGTCACTTCGGTTCTGGCCCAGGCCAAAAGCCGTGTATGTCAGTTATTGATGTCAGCTAAGTGCCAAGCCCTACACTAACATGTTGTAATATGTTGTAAAATGTGCTGTGTTGTTGAGATTGCCTTCAGCCATGACAAGCTGCTAAGTCCTTCGGATGAGACTATAAACCGAGGCCCCGTGTGCGAACGCATACAGAACATCTTGCGCACACGTTAAATCCTGTTCCGCTGTTCGAAAGAGTAGACCATTGTGTGCCGGTGGAAACAGATGACAAAATTTACAAAACCGCATACCCACGGGGACTAGATGTAAAAAAAGCACATGAGTGCTTATTCCATTATCCTCGATGTAAAAAAATAAATAAATAATTTATAAAAAAACCAAACATAACAGACCCGCTTTCTCCAAGAAAAAAACAAACAAAAATCCTTCGAAGATGGAGTGTGGCTGCCTATATGACGAGGTACTTGAAAACAAGTCATACACGCGAACTTCTCATCCGGTGTGTACTTCCTATCTCGCAGTGTTGATTCCCAGGCGGGTGGGATGAAGAGCGAGTCTAGAGTGCATGTTCTGGGTGACTCCCAGGGTGTTAAGCTGAGGAACGCACAAGTAGTTGTTCGGTTGGCCTCTTATCTGACCAGATACGTGCTGCGTGTATACATGTCTGTTCACTACCCTCTCTCTCTCTCTCTCTCTCTCTCTCTCTCGCTCTCTCTCGCTCTCTCTCTCTCTCTCTCTCTCTCTCTCTCTCTCTCTCTCTCTCTCTCCCCTCTCTCTGTCTGCAGGACTGTCTCCAAGTCTGCCTCTGTCTGTTTCTATCTGCCTCTGTCTGTTTCTATCTGTCTGTCTGTCTGTCTGTCTGTTTCTCTCTCTCTCTCTCTCTCTCTCTCTTCTCTCTCTCTCTCTCTCTCTCCTCCTCCTCTCTCCTCCTCTCCTCCTCCTCCTCCCCTCCTCCTCCTCCCTCCTCCTCCTCCTTCTTCTTCTTCTTCTTCTTTTTCTCTGGCTTGAGATAATGGGTGTGTGTGTTTGTGCAAGCGTGCATGTGCATATATGTGTGTGTGTGCTTACGTGCATGCATGCCTGTCTTGTCTGTCTGTCTGTCCGTGTTTCTGTCTGTCTGTTCCTACCTGCCTAGCCTGCCTGGTTGTGCGCTGGTCTGTGTGCAGGCACCCTCCGCATCATCGATGGCTTCCTGCCCCAAGACAACACTCAGAAGTGCGTGCTCCGCCGTCCTCTCCGCGGTTGTCCTGTGGCGGGTATGGCGACACTGCTGTATATTGTTATTATCATCATCATGATCATCATTATCATCACCATTATTATCATTATCATCATCAACATTATCATTAGTATTTATGTTATTATTGTTATCACCATCATCATTATTATTGTTATATTGTTATTATTATTATTATTCACATCATGATCATTATCAATATCATCATCATTATCAGGAGAGAGAGAGAGGGGAGGGGGGTTGAATGCAGGTGTGTCTGTATTACCAAGTAGTGAATGGACATTAAACAATGTCCTTTCACCAAAGTAAACACTAAACACTGTACTAGTCATACCGGGCTCACTTACCCATTATAATAGGCCTATGCCTACATAGATCTCAGTGTGTGTTTCCCCTATGATTTTTTCCTCCTTTTTTTGCCCTTTCTTTTTAAATACCTGTAAGTGATAGTTTGGGGTTTGGTTTGGGAGTGGGGGGTGGAGGAAAGGGAGTCTTTGTTTTGTATGCATTTGTTTGTTTATCAGATTCATTCTGTCTTCCCACTTCCAGATCAGCCCATAGCCTACCACTCATCTTAATCATTGACCAGATACTGAAAGCAAAAAAAAAAAATCACTTACCTTCATTACACCGTAATTATTTTTGTTCCCTTTCTCCTAAACTCTCGTCCATTGTCCATTTTATACAGGAGACAGCCGGGTGAGCGTGTGGCCAGGATTGACCATCACCCACCTGCTCTTCCACTTGGAGCATAACCGCTTGGCCCGGGTCCTGCAGGACAAACACCCGGTGTGGTCTGACGAGCGAGTCTACCAGGAAGCGCGTGCCTTGGTCATCGCGCAGACGCAGAACATCATCTACAACGAGTACCTTCCCCTTATCCTGGGCTACCGAGTTATGAAGTCCTTCGGGGTGAACAAGCCTGGCAGGTCTGTTTGGAGGGGGGGGGGGGGGGGGGGGGGAGAAAGAAATAGGAATGGGGGAAAAAGTGGGTACAAGAGAGAGAGAAAAATGGGAAGCAGGGGTGGGGGTGGGGGGATCAGAGAGAGAGAGAGAGAAGAGACGGGAGAGCAGAGAGAGGAGAAGAGAGAGAGAGGAGAGAGGAGAGAGAGAGAGAGAGAGAGAGAGAGAGAGAGAGGGAGAGAGAGAGAGGAGAGAGTATGAGAGAGAGAGAGAGTAGTGAGAGAGATTGTGATAGAGGAGAGAGAGAGAGGAGAGAGAAAATACGTTGTCAAAAAGAACAGATTTGTGTTGATACAAAATCTATTTTTACCATTTAGGTGGGGGGGGGGGGGGGGGGGGGGGTTGCTAATTTAAACTGACAGCCCCACCCCCCCCCCCCTCCCCGGTATCCCCCACCAGAAGACGACTTCTAGTGACATCTGCTATGGTACTTAATTAACAAGTTTGATTGCATAACTGGTACTACATTTTCGAGGGTTTTTAAAAAAAATTAAGCATTAATCATATTACCTTGACTATAAGATCCGCTCTTAACCTTTTTCATGACTCTTCCAGCGTTCGCTCGACATGCTTGCCTTCAAGTCCTTCGGATGAGACTATATAAACCGAGGCCCCGTGCGCGAACGCATGCAAAACATCTTGCGCACGCGTTAAATCCTGTTCCCCTTTTCGAAAGAGTAGACCATTGTGTGCCGGTAGGAACAGATGACAAAATTGACAAAACCGCATACACACGGGGACTGGATGTTAAAAAAAAGCACATGAGTGCTTATTCCATGATCCTCGATATAAAAGAATAAATATTTTTTTTTAAATGCAATCTCTTTATTATCTCACAAACGGAGAAATGCATGCTTGACCTTGACCCGACCTTGTTCTTGACCTTTCTGGACAGTTATGACCCGACCTTGAACCCGGGCATCCGTAACTCGTTCATGACAGCTGCCTTCCGCTTCGGCCACTCCACCATCAACAACCAGTTCCAGATGAAGATCAATGATTCCAGCAGCTTTGAGGACGTCCAGCACCTCTTCTTTCGCCCTGACAAACTCTACCAGAAAAGTTAGCTTTTTGTCCTGGGTTTTGTTGTTGTTGTTGTTTTCAATTCTCTTCTTCTTTTTTTGTGTGTCTTGGGGGTTTGTTTTTGTGTTTTTGTGTGTGTCTCTTTCATTTTCTTTTTTTCTAGTGCTCCGTCTTTTCTTCATGTTTGCCTTCTTATTATTATTCTTTCTTCTTTCTTTCTTTCTTTCTTTCTTCTCTTCTTCTTTCTTCTTCTTTATTCCTCTTCTTCTTTGCCTTTGTTTTTCTTCTTTCTTCTTCTTCTTTCTTTCTTTCTTCTTTCTATTTTTTCTTGTTCTTCTTTCTATTTTTTCTTGTTCTTTCTTTCTTCTTCTGCTTTCTTTCTTCTTCCTATTCTTCTTCTTCGCCTTTGTTTTTCTTCCTTGTCTTTGTTTTATTCTTTGTCTTCTTTCCCCCCTTTGTTTGCCTTGTCTTCTCCTTCGAGGAAGAAGGGGCAGGGGGAGGGGGGATGATTAATAAATTTTGTCATCCGTTCCCACCGGCACACAATGGCCTACTCTTCCGGAAATTTTGTCATCGGTTCCCACCGGCACAAAATGGCCTATGGCCTACTCTTCCGAAAAGCGGAACGGATTTTAACGTATTCAAAAGAGAGAGAGACAGAGACAGAGAGAGACAGAGACACAGAGAGAGGCAGACAGATAGACACTCACACTCACACACACAAACAACACACACACACAACACACACACACACACACAACACACACTCACACACACACACACACACACACACACACACAGACTAATATCACGTAAAGTGAACAGACGTTAAATTAAAGAACAGAGACAGAGACAAGAGACGGCGTTGATGTTGATTCCACTAACGACGCAACCAACCCTTTCTTTTTCTTTTCTTCATTTCAACACACCACCCTCCCCCTCCCCCCCCCACCCCCCCCCCCCCCCAATAAAAAAAAAACAACCTTCTGCCCAACTCCCCAAACCCTCTTCCGAAAAAAAAAACCCTCCAACCACGCACGCCACACACACACACCCACACACACACCTACCCAGAACAACCGATCATGAAGGAGTTCATGCTGGCCCTGATGACCCAACGCAAGCAAAACTCGGACGTCAAGTTCGCGGAGGGGGTCACGGACTGGCTGTTCGCGGGAGTGGACAAGGCCAACGTCAGCTCGGACCTGCCGGCGAGGAACATACAGCGCGGCCGCGACCACGGCCTGCCCCCTTACCTGGACTTCCTCAACCTGGCGCTGCAGCATTTCCGCCACGATGACCAGGCCCTGACGCAGCTGAGACTGCCCGTCTGCGTCGCGGGCTTGTACCGGTGAGTTTGTGGGTGTGTGTGTGTTGGGTGGGTTGGTGTGGGGGGTTGGGGGGTGGGGGGGGGTGAGGGGTGAGGTGGGTTGGGGGGTGGGGGGGGGGGATGGGGGGGGGAGGAGGAGGGGGGGATGCTGCAGCATTTCCATAAGGACCAGGTCGTAACGCAGCCGAGACTGCCTGTCTGTGGTGCTGGCTTGTACCGGTGAGTTTGGGGTGTGGGGGTGGGTGTAGGTGTGGGGGTGGGGGGGAATGGGGGTGGGTGGTTGTAGGTGGGTTGGGGGTGGGTGTGTGTGGGGGGGATGGGGAGGGAGGAGGAGATGGGGGGGAGATGCTGCAGCATTTCCATAAGGACAGGTCGTAACTCAGCTGAGACTGCCTGCCTGTCTGCGTGGCTGGCTTGTACGGTGAGTGGGTGGGTGGTTGGGTGTGTGTGTGGGGTGGGGGTGGGGGGGGGGGGATGGTGGGGGGAAGGAGGGGGAATGCTGCAGCATTTCCATAAGGACCAGTCGTAACGCAGCTGAGACTGCCTGTCTGTGCTGCTGGCTTATACAAATGAGTTGGTGGGTGGTTGGGTGTGTTGTGTGTGGGGGGGGGGGGGGGGGGGGGGGGAAGAGGGGTGTATAGGGGGGCAAGGGTAGGGTGGGGGGGACGATGCTGCAGCATTTCCATAAGGACCAGGCCATAAGGCATCTGAGACTGTCTGCGTGCTGGCTTGTACCGTGAGTGGGTGGTTGGGTGGTTGGGGGTGTAGGTGTGTTTGGTGGGTGGGTGGGGGGGGGGGGAGGGGCGAGGGGGGGGGGGGAAGAGGGGTGTATAGGGGGGCAAGGGTAGGGTGGGGGTGGGGGGGGGGCGATGCTGCAGCATTTCCATAAGGACCAGGCCATAAGGCAGCTGAGACTGTCTGTCTGCGCTGCTGGCTTGTACCGGTGAGTTTGGGTGTGTGTGTGTGTGTGAGGGGGGGGGATGGGGGTGTGTTTGCGTGTTGCACACGGTACCTTGGTTTTATTGTCTCATCCGAAATACTAGCACCCAGACCACCACTCACGGTCTAGTGGAAAGTTTCGGGCAGAAACGGGGATCGAACCAGCACACACTTGAAAGCCCGGAGTTTTTCGTCACCTCTTCTTCACCACCCATCCACCAGTGCATTGTTTTGTTTTGTTAATTTTGCTTTGTTTTGTTTGGTTGTTGTTGGGGGGACGGGGAAGGTTGGGATTTTGTTTGGGTTTTTTGTTGTTGTTGGTTTGTGGTTGTTTTTTGTTGTTGTGTTTGGGTTTTTTGGGGGGAGAGGGGATGAGTATCTTTCCTCGGCTACAGCGCTGATCTTCACCTATGGTGAAATTTGTGCGTATGTGACAGTTTTTGCCTACCTTTAAGGTAACAGCATTTCGTCTTCAGGAATGTTTGGTGTGGGGTGGGGTGGGGATTCCTTTACACGAAATTTCCAGATGATGGTAGTGTTATCATACATACAGATCCTGATAGCTCAGTTAACAAAAGATGTTATGGCAAGCTAATAATGGTATTGATGGTGGTAGTGGTGATACGATGACAATAATAATAATAATAATAATAATAATGATGACGACGACCTTGTGGTGGTCAGTGGTGGTGGCTACTGCTGCTGTACATAGTTGCAACAGAAGTTGTGATGACGATGACGATGATAACTTGACCACAAATGATACGGATAATGATGCTGCTGCTGCTGATGACGACGACAATGATGACGACGACGATGATGACGACGACGACGATGACAATGATGATGACGATGATGATACCAAATGACGACGGTTTTTCACACAGGTCTCTGGAAGACGTGGACTTGTACCTGGGGGGTCTGAGCGAGTGGCCGGTGCGTGGCGGGGTGGTGGGCCCCACTTTCGCCTACATCATAGGCAAGCAGTTCAAACACCTGCGCGAAGGGGACCGCCTCTTCTTCGACACCATCGGCTCAGATGCTGGCTTTAACGAAGGTAACTAAAGGGGCGGGGTGGCTCAGTGGTCGGAGCACTCGCTTAAAATTCCCCAGCCAAGTTTAAGCAGCATCGAGCGTGGTTACCACTTAAGATGGGTGGCCCGTTTGCGCGCCTTGGCTTCAGTACAGTTCCCCCAGCTGTGAATGGGTACTTACTTGCCCTCTTTAGGGACAGGGAAAGGTAAAGCAGCGAGGGAGAGGAGATGGGCGTCGCCCTCAAGATGCTGGCCCTTAGAGAAGTTGAGGTCTTTGACACCGCCTCGCTCCGTAACGACCACATAGGTTATTGGAACTTTTTTTTTTTTACCTTTTCAGGGGAGTGGAGGAGATGCTTATAATGGGGAGGAGTCTTTAAAAAGTTTTAAAAGATATAGTCCCATACTCGGAAATCTCCCATGAGACGTAAATATAAGAGCAGCTAGTTTTAGATTCTGAGTTTGCTGCTGGACAGGTGGGATGGGGGGGAAGGGGGAGGGGGTGTGTGTTGGAGAGAGTGTGTGTGTGTGTGTGTGTGTGTTGCACGCGTGCTATGTGTGTGTGTGTGTGTGTGTGCCGTGCATGTATATATGCATGCATGATGTGTGTGTATGTGTGTGTGTGTGCGCGCGCGCGTGCATGAGAGAGAGCACAAGCATGAACGTGCCTTCGTACATAGCCGACATATCTGTGTAGAGAAAAAAACCAAAAAACACTTGATCCATTCAAAATCTGTTTTCGCCATCTTCATTCTTATAGTTTATTGTGTTTTGTTTTTTGTTTTGGCATTTTCAGCCCAAGTTGAGAGCATTAAGCAGACGAGTTACTCGGGCCTTATCTGCCGCAATCTCGAGCTGGACAAAGTGCCTGCCCATGCCTTCAAGATCCCGGACTCTGACAAGTAAGGCAGACTACGCCTGATGCTCTGTAGTTCCTTGCTGCTGCTGCTGCTGTTTTTGTAGTTTTAGTTGCTGCAGCAGCTCGTGTCATTTCGTACAGTACGAATGACAAGTCTTTTTTTTTCTTCATTTGAATAGACTGCAGAGTAGGCATAAATGGAATGGAATTATTTCATAGCTGTATGCTGTTGCTCTCTCTCTATACATATATATATATATATATATATATATATATATTCTAAAGCTATAGCTTGGGTTATTTCAGACAATACAAAGAAATAAAGGAATTTTTAAGTTGTGGGTACGTAATATTTGCTACGCTTATTTCTTTCATTTAGTTGGTTGGATCTTTGCTGAAAAATCATGGATAAAAAACAACCTTGCATTCTTTCTGTTATTTTTCAGGAATCCCTATATGGACTGCGACTCTATTCCAGACCTTGACTTCAGCCTATGGTGATTCTCCTGAATTCCTGACTTCAGCCTATGGTGATTCTCCTGAATTCCTGACTTCAATCTATGGTTATTCTCCTGAATTATTGACTTCAGCCTATGGTGATTTTCCTGAATTCTTGACTTCAGCCTATGGTGATTTTCCTGTATTCCTTATCTCTGACTTCAGCCTGTGGTGATTCTCCTGAATTTCTGATCTGACTTCAGCCTATGGTGATTTTCCTGTATTCCTTATCTCTGACTTCAGCCTATGGTGATTCTCCTGAATTCCTGATCTCTTACTTCAGCCTATGATGATTCTCCTGAATTCCTGACTTCAGCCTATGGTGATTCTCCTGAATTCTTTTTTGAAAATATAAACTTGCAACATGTTACGTGTGCTACTCTACATTAAAAGCATAAATTGAACTTTTCAAGTGGTACCATGTTCTGCTGCATATTTTCATGTAACATGATATAATCAGATAATACAGGAATATTGGTATTTTTGGATTATTTTGTATGAATTCTCATGGACTTACATAATTATGTATACATACCCATTTCTATGCTTTTGCAATCAAGAAAATTTTGTCCGGTTCATTCCTGATTTTGCACTAATCTGTGTATTTCTTCACACAAACAAATAAAATTAACACAATTTTCACATCCTGATGACGCTCTTTTCTAGCAAGGGCTCTTGTGAATTGACATTATTGATATCAGAGAGCAATAATCATTCCATACCGACGAATTGGAGCACTTTCTCTTCTGCCGAAGGAAATAAACAGTTGTATTTTTCATGTTCCAACAATACTTCTCAATTATCAGACCACTTTAATGACCTGTTTACTCCTTTCTCTTTAAAAATTCCATTATTATCATTATTCCATTTATTATTATTATTCTCTTTGAAAATGGTATATACAAAATAAACCATTTGTATACCAGAAACATACATTTGTGTACTTACTTGACCTTTGGAGATATGAGAGTGGGAGTGCACAGTGTATGTATCATTCTGTATGAAAATTGTAAATACCAGTGTTTCCATGTGTTACTGAACCTTTTAGCTCGATCCGTTCACCATTTCACATTGATTTTCTATTATATTCACCACAAGCATGAATGTAATTCAGCTCTCTCTCTCTCTCTCTGTCTGAGGCCCAATGGGCAAGTCAGTTGAGCAAGTTGAACCTGGTGAAACTTATCCCTCTCCAGGTACAGAGGGCATGCTGTTGTGTTTTCATAACCCACCATCCCCAGAGTTGGAATGTGGCCATCTATAAATGCTGGGGGGAAAAACTTGTCCCATACACAAAAATCTTACCATCGGGTGAACCTCAGAGCTCTAGCCAAACAACAAAAACAAAAAAGAACCTGCTGAATGCTGACATAGACTATAGGATCTTTAACAAGCATATTTGACCTTCAGGCTTCTGCATATTATTTACACGACGGGAATAAAGGCACTGGCAGGCCTGCACTTGAGGTTGATCTGGGAGGTCATAAAGCCCCTCACCTTTAATTCACCAAACGCCACTACCAAGATTCAAACCGACATCAAGGAGCATGGGACTAAAGTCGACGCTCGTATCCACTCGGCTAAAGCATGCATAAATGATAGTTCAGTCTAGATATAAAGGTTTAACATTTTTACCATTATCTTGAAATGAAATATTCAAATAAGGTTTTGTTTAATGAATAAGCAGGCAGCCCTAACATGATGGCCTTCGTGGTCAGACTGTAAACAATTTTTTTTTCTTTTCATCTGTGGAATTTTTGGCAGTGGCCAAAAAGCATTTTTGCAGACAGCTTCAACAAGAAACGGTCACATTTCTTGCCTCCATTTTAAAACTTTTTTTTAAAAGTTAAATCTTTGAGGTATAGATTGTCTGGCTATCAAGATCAGGATGGTTTGCAAATGGATGCCGAAAATATCAAGAACAAAAATGATGCAAAAGGACCTTTCACAACACACACACACACACTCGTAAGAGTAGGCCATTGTGTACCAGTGGGAACAGATGACAAAATTTACAAACCGCATGCACACGGGGATAGGATGTAAAAAAGCACAAAGTGCTTATTCCATTATCCTCGATATAAAAGAATAAAATAAAATAAAAATTAAAATTAAAATAACACACACACACACACACGCACGCACATAATTTCTTCTTAACTGTAATCCTCAACTTGCAATTATATCAGCTGTCTAATGTTGAACAATTTGTTCTCTTTTGTTAGGGTAGGGGGTTTTGCCTGTTGTGAACAAACATATTACATTCTCACTTTCATACCACAGAGTGACAAATTACAAGAAAAAGTTTGATCATCAAAGGATGACTTTATTTTCTATTTTTCATTGAGAATGAAATGAATTCAGATGCTTAACATATGTACAATGAAACAATATGAACCAAACTTCCTCTTTAAGACTCAACTTCTTCCTGCTGCATTTTCTTAACCTAGTATATAAAATCTATCACTCACACACACACACACACTCTCACTCTCCCTCCCTCCCTCTCCTTAATTCTCTCTCAAACACACACATGTAGTCACAAAATCTCTCAATACACACACACACACACACGCACACACACACACACAGACACACACAGAGACACACACACACAGAGACACACACACACACAGACACACACACACACACACACACACCATCTCTAATCTTCATCATCATCGGCTCTGGCAACGGCTTCGCTGGCGTTGACAACAGTGACCAGATCATCCTGACTGGCTTTTAACCGCTCCCCTGAACACACACACACACAAATCAGCAATAGATATCATACACAGCTGTTTAACCTTTTCCCTACAGGTAAGCCACTATAGGGTAACCAACCATCTACTAACCCCTCTCTCTGTATCACCCCCACTACTGGGTTACAGAAGCATACAAAATGCACACAGTGCATGTGTACTGGGAAAGAGGGGCTCTCTCCCTTAATATATAGGAATAGTGTCAATAATAATAATAATAATAATGTATGGAATTTATATAGCGCTGAATCTTGTAAAGCAACAAATCAAAGCGCTCATGGCATCCATAGATATTCCAAAATGACAAGTCACTACCAGTTGCTATAAACTGTTACTGGATTTTACAAAGGTTGTTTTTCTGTTTTGTTTTGTTTTTTGGGTTTTTTGGGGGTTTTTTAAAAAATCTTTTAAGTTTTATTCTCTGTATACGTAGTAGTGTTTTTTTCCTCTTTTTACTACCACTTTATTAGAAGATTTCTTTCAACCTGACCCAATGAATGGGTGATTGAGACAGAAAAAAGCTGACCCGTCACGGGGCTCAGATGGCCCCCTTCTAAACCTTGAAGAACCCAATTTTGCCGACACGGCACTGCTCTACATACCCACATCACCTCAAAGAGAAACATCCCTCTCAGCACTTTCGCACGCAAGTAGCCTGAAAAAACGTCGAAGAAGACCGAGGTGGTGACAATGAACGTTCAGAACCCCTCACCAGTCACAGTGAATGGAGAAGATTTACCAACAACTGAAGAGTTCACGTACCTCGGGAGCACTGTTAGGCATGACGGCGGAGCAGGCAGCGACATCAAGAACCGGATTAGCAAAGCAAGAAATGCTTATAGAAATCTGAGCAATGTGTGGAAATCGTCCCAGTACAGCACCAGAACCAAACTAAGACTATACCAGAGCTGTGTACTTTCCACCCTTTTGTACGGCTCGGAGTGCTGGAGGATGACTGAGAGTGACCTCGACAAATTGGCATCCTGACTGGCTTTTAACCGCTCCCCTGAACACACACACACACAAAATCAGCAATAGATATCATACACAGCTGTTTAACCTTTTCCCTACAGGTAACCCACTATAGGGAACCAACCATCTACTAAGCCCTCTCTCTGTATCACCCCCACTACTGGGTTACAGAAGCATACAAAATACGAAGAATCTCAGAAGAATCTTGTGCATCTTCTGGCCTGAGACCATCTCCAACCAAGAACTTTTTGCCCGTTGCAACCAAGAAAGCATGGACAACATCATCATGCATAGGCGATGGGGATGGATAGGGCATATCTGCCGTCGGGAACAGGGAAACATCGCCCAAACAGCCCTCCACTGGACACCAGAGGGAAAACGCAAATGAGGACGACCCAAGAACACTTGGCGTCGGACTGTCGAAACAGAGCTGAAGACCTTCCAACATACCTGGGGAACCATTCGGAAGCTGGCCCAGGACAGACAGGAGTGGAGAACATTTGTTGCTGCCCTACGTGCCAATAAGGCACAAAGGCATTGATGATGATGATTAGATGATCGTTATGCAACATCTTCCTGTTGGTCAATCTCGGAGCTCCAGCCAAGGAACAAAAACAAATAAAATTCAGGTAAACTTTTGAGATCAAAAGTAAATGGAAGATCACATCTGCTCAAAGCCACAAGTGAACAGAACAAATTTTACTTATTACTCAAGTAGGAAATGTCTGAAATACCAGCATGGAAAATAAACTTGCTCCAAAATTTCTAAATCCCTCTCAGAGTAGCTTTTCTGTAAGGCTCTTACTCTCTATTAAACAAACTCCCATCCTAAAAAGAAATGAATTCCTGAAGTGGGAATGTGGCTACCTTAAATGGTAGGTAAAAATGGTTGCATATGATAATTCTCTTCATTGATGAACCTTGGGAGCTCTAACCTATGAACTAAAACATAAAAAAATGTTGCATGAAAAGTTTGTCTACATGCAAATATTGTGGATGTGTCTGTCTGTCTTACACAGAAAGAGCAACACACACACACACACAACACACACACACATGCAAACACCACACACACACACACAACACACACACACAACAACACAACACACACACACATGCAACACACACACACACACACAACACAACACAACACTGCACACAAACACAACACAACACACACACAACACAACACACACACATGCCACATACAAAACAGCACATGAGCAGTGACTCAAAGCTAGACTCACGGATCAGTTCAGCGATAGCTCGCTGCGTGCGTTTCTCCAGCTTCTCCAGTTTCTTGGCACAGTCTCTCTTCAGGTCCCAGTCAGGCTTCCTGGGGGCTAAGTTGACCAGGTCCTGAAACAACGAGATGCCACCAAGGAGCGCTGCACACATCACACGCTGAACACTATGGGGGGACGGGATAGCCTAGTGGTTAGCACATTGCACTTGCAATATGACGACCCGGGTTCGATTCCTGTTCAAGGGGGATATTTTCCCCTGGAGTTAACATCAGTGCAGACTCCACTCTCCCCAAAAGTCCTTCGGATAAGACTATAAACCGAGGCCCCGTGTGTGTGCGAACGCACGCAGAACATCTTGCGCACATGTTAAAATCCTGTTTCCTAAGAGTAGGCCACTGTGTGCCGGTGGGAACAGATGACAATTTACAAAACCGCATACACATGGGGACTGGATGTAAAAAACACATAAGTGCTTATTCCATTATCCTCGATATAAAAGAATAAAATAAAAATAAATTTTAAAAATATGTACCAAACACTATGCATATTGCCATCAATTTTCTTTTTTTTAAAGTCTGATATTGACTGTGTGTGTGTGTGTGTGTGTGTGTGCTTTCTTTAATTTATCGACTGTTCACTCAAGGTGAAATTACTATTAGACAAGTGTGAGTGTGTGTGTTGTGTAAGAGGGTGTGTGTTGTGTAAGAGAGTGTGTGTGTGTGTGTGTGTATGTGTGTGTGTGTGTTTATAAACTTTAATTTGTTACTATTTATGAATGGTTGTAGGTGTATGAACAATCTAAATGCAATAACTTTGATTATTTTTTCTTTGGGGGGGGGTTACAATAAAGAGCTATACAAATTTCATACATCATCACCATCATCATCTTTATTATTATTGTCATAATTATTATTTTTCATTGTTATTACCATCATTACCTAAAAATGTCAAACTGTAGGCAGATGCTAGCCACTTTCATCACACTTTAAACAACATACAGCAACTCTAGGATCTTTTCAGGCAAAATTGTGTAGTCCAAAAGCCTACTCGTACAGGCAAACAGTTTAAAAACCGCAAAAAGAAAAAGATGTTAGCCACTTTCATCACACTTTAAACAACATACAGCAACTCTAGGATCTTTTCAGGCAAAATTGTGTAGTCCAAAAGCCTACTCGTACAGGCAAACTGTTTAAAAACCGCAAAAAGAAAAAGATACATTTTTAATAAAACAGCAAAGATTAACAGTGATACTTTCTTCCCCACAAAAGACATCCGAATCCTTCTGGCAAATCTGCCATGATCATAAACACACAGACAAGCGATCTTTTTGGACTAAGAGTAATGAAACAGTAGAACCACAGATTTGAGAGCAAATGAAAATGATAGGACCTTTATAATTATGACAAATACTTTAAAATACTATGGTACTGAAAATACCAGGCTGCCTCTGCAAGACCTACTTACCACTTCATTGACAGAGTGTTCGGATTTACCCGCCTGCAATTGGGTCTGAATTTCTTCCGTCACTGAAACAAATGCATTCAGCATTTCAGTTAACGGACATTCATTATACATTTTTCCATAACTGAACACAAAAAAATCTTTAAAGTTTAAGCTTTGCTAAGTGTTCTGCATTAACAATCAGATCTTGATATTCGTTATTGTCACAATTACGAAAAGACATGCAATGAATATTTATTTACTATATCATATGACTTGTGTCCTCTTTTACTGGTGTTGAAATCAGAAGAAGGAAGGTGTAACACAGACAATGCCACAACAAACCATTTATTTTAAAAAAGGCAGAATGTAAAATTTAGAAACATGTTATCATTTACTGACTGAGAATGATGATGGACAATGATCATGGACAAAACATTCTTACTTGTTATTAAAGGTTTATACAACAGCTAAATAAAAGATAGTCTAAAAACTTTTTGGTTTTTTTAAAGCACGCACTTGCACAAAAAATTGATGAGTTTTAAATAAATATCACTCATACACTATTGTGTACGCATAATTAATTTCATCTCTCTCTCTCTCTCTCCTCCTCTCTCTCTCTCTCCTCTCTCTCTCTCTCTCTCTCTCTCTCCTCTTCTCTCTCTCTCACACACACACACAAACATTTTGATTTCAAACAAGAATGCATGGGAGAAGAAATAACTGTTTCTACAAGTCATAAATCACATGCTATATGGATCGAATTTGAGCTTCTCCTTCAACATCTCTTCTTTCCAATCTGACCTTACTTAATGAAATCTTTGCGGCTTTAGGCATTCTTAGATTTTCTCACTGCCAGTGCCACCTTCCCCTCTTTATTTTGCGTTTAAATCTCCTCCCCTATCCAACCCTATTATAGTGGCTGCTTCCTTACCATCTCCAGGTTTGATGCGAGGCAAGACACTTTCCTGAAGCTCTTCAGCCTGAGGGCGGTAACTGCGAAACACTGGACTGTACAAAAGAGAAACAAATCAAATCACACACAACCTAGCTAGACATACCATGGCTAGAAGAACAATAGAACACACAGCTGCTGAGCTAGCCAGTAGAATCTGGAGAATTGTCAGAGATGAATATGTCCACTAAAAATGTAGACAACATTTGATATGCAATAAATCACATGTTATGTGAATACAATCCAGGAAGTCTCTGTTTTTCCCCTCTCCCCATTTCCAATTTGATCTTAAAAGCCTGGGCTTTAAGTTTTACCATCCTGTTAGCAACTCTCCCCTCTCCAGTAAAATATCAGATTATAATATATAGGATAATAACTGCATGTTTATAATTAGATTCATGAACAGGCATTCTAAACCATTTTAGTTCACACCAGTATGAATCAAGCAACCCTTGCTTTTTCACTTATTTATACAATTCAAGGCTAAAGAAGTAAATTCATTCAGTACTTATTTATTTATTTTTATTTATTTTTTTATTTTATTCTTTTATATCGAGGATAATGGAATAAGCACTTAAGTGCTTTTTTACATCCAGTCCCCGTGTGTATGCGGTTTTGTAAATTCTGACATCTGTTCCCACCGGCACACAATGGCCTACTCTTACGAAAAGCGGAACAGGATTTAACGTGTGCGCAAGATGTTCTGCGTGCGTTCGCACACGGGGCCTCGGTTTATAGTCTCATCCGAAGGACTTTTGGGGAGAGTGGAGTCAGCACTGATGTTTAACTCCAGGGGAAAATATCCCCCTTGAACGGGAATCGAACCCGGGTCGTCAGATTGCGAGCGCAATGTTCTAACCACCAGGCTATCCCGCCCCCCCCACTTATGAACTAAGTGAAATACCCATGTCACTGTGTCAGTGTGTGTCAAATTTTGCCTAGGTCACTATGATGCATTAAATTGGATTAAGCCACTGTACTCTTTTCAGGAATACTTTTTTTTAACACATATCAGCAGCAGCCACTTTGGGTTAAGGGCAAAAAGTCTGATGGACTTAACCAGGGTAAAATTGTAAATTTACCACTACTGCCATGTACTGGGCACTAGCTTACATAGTTTCTGTTTACCCTAGGGTCCTGTCACAAAACTTCCACATGGCAGACTTAAGAAAAAAAAAGCCAAACAAAGTTAAATAAAATAGTCATAGTATGATAGGACTCAAGACTGTCTAATATTATGTCATCAACAACAACAAAATAAAAGCACTTGGGGGCAAACCCTTAATTTCAATATAGACCCCCAAATCTCATTCATTCATTATATATAGCCCTGAGAACTTAGCCAGTCTGGGTACAAAAGATTGTGTTACTAAACTTACTTTTGTTTTGTAACTTGTATGTAATTTTGTCAATTGATCTATAGATCAGAATTGATTCTGTAGAGATCATCCTACACAGGCATAAACAACTTCCAAGATATTAGTTCCACAGGGACTCTCTGCTTCTGTGCTTGCCTAATGGAAAATAGACTTTAAAAAAATCAGGACGAGTACTACAGGAAGAATTGCTTATAAAATATATTATCATTAAAGTGTAAACGATTTCTTAAGCATATGATTTCAGACTTTTTTCAAAATTATTTTGACAGTGTTGCCCGATATTTACTTAAACTTAGCATTATTTTCTTTTAAAGAAAAATGAAATAAAAATATATCCTAAATGATTTTTAGAAAAAGAATACCGGTAATGACTATAATGTGCTACAGTTCTCATTATGATCTCAATTGAAATACTCAAATACTGAAATAGCCATCATTCCTACTTGTAAATCAGAAGTCACATACCGAGGTAGTTTCTCTTGACTAGGCTTTTCTGATTCCTTCTTTTCTTCAGTAGAATCTTCTTCTTTTTGTTTTCGGCCCAGATTACGTAAACGTTCTTTTCTTTTCCGGGCTTCTTCTTCCAAAGTTCCCACCGACGCCATGCTTGCGTGTATGTGCGAAAGATAACTCTGAGAAACTTCTTGTCTCCTTGAGAGTTTTCTCATCTTGCCAGATCTCGCCCCACCCACCCACCGTCTCTCTCTCTCAGAGAGAGAGAGAGAGAGAGAACTCTGAAATTTAATGAATACAGGCCAACAGCCCCTTTCATGGGGGGAAACATAAACATTATATGAGAGAGAGAGAGAGAGAGAGAGAGAGAGAGAGAGAGAGAGAGAGAGAGAATTATACTGACCCAATACCAAACACAATAATTACGGGGACATTGTACCTTAGTGTTTCTCTGTGACCTGTACATTCCCTTTCAGTGCCTGAATCATCCCAACTGTGGAGACAAATGTGTGTGAGCACGTGCACGCGTTTGTGTGTGTGTGTATGTGTGTGTGAATGTATGTGTGTGTGTGTGTGTGTGTCTCTGTGTGTTTGTTTTGCTGGCCGTGTTTTATTTCTATCTTTCCTCTTATTACTTCTTGTTATCTTTCCTCTTGTTATTTCAATGTTTTATTTTGTTTTCCAGACTTCAGTGGGTGGAAACAGCCTCACATGCAAAAACAAAACAAAACAAATAAAAACCTTCCTGCAGATTATGAAAAAGATTGTTTGATACATTTCAAAGTGATGATGCTTGCTTGAAGAAAGACAACAAAATGAATTTCAGAGAAGGAATAGGATAAGCAAGAAAAGGCTCATAGAAAAAAAAGGGATAGAAAAAAGTTTGTGTAAAAGACTAACATAATTTTAAGTACAAACCAGTGTTTGATGGCTGGATAAGTCTTGTCAGTTCCTTTTACAAACATTACTGGGGAATATACAAGTATAGGGTGTAGTGGGTAAAAGTGTGATATAATGTGCACATGTGTGTGTGTGATAATTCTCTAGGTTTTTTCTCTTTTTGTTCCTTGGCTAGAACTTTGAAGTTCACCAATGGTGAGATTTTGCATATGCAACGGTTTTTATCCACCATTAAGATAGCTGTATTTTGTCTTCAGGAATTTTGTCTATTCACTTTTGGAGCAGGACACTGGAGTGGTTAGAGCATTAAACTTATGATCTGGAAGTCACTGAAAGTCCAGACTTGAGTCTTTGCTGAACTGTTTTAGGAATTTTCTTCCCCTGGAGTTAGCGTTGGCACTGACTCCATTCCCCTCAAAAGTCAATAGGATGAGAATATGGGGGGCAGGATAGCTTAGTGGTTAGAGCGTTGCACTCACAATTAATAATAATAATAATAATATATGGAATTTATATAGCGCTGAATCTTGTAAAAAACAAACAAATCGAAGCGCTTGCACTCAATCATTTACAGGCATGCAACTCTCCTTAAACATAATGAGCAACAGATTTCAAATCCATGCGCGCGCACTACGCACGCACACGCACGCACACACACACACACACACACACACATACACACACACACACACACACGGAACAACACTTAGAAGGTGAAAGATGCTGTTGAAAATTAGGGACAGATATGTGGGGGGAAAGT
Organism: Rapana venosa; assembly: GCA_028751875.1. Taxonomy (NCBI): domain Eukaryota; kingdom Metazoa; phylum Mollusca; class Gastropoda; order Neogastropoda; family Muricidae; genus Rapana; species Rapana venosa. The sequence goes on along the minus strand of CM054159.1, from coordinate 9,425,131 downwards.
CTCAGGTAGGAAATAAGTGTGTTTTGAGGCTGGATTTGAAGGAATCAAGTGAAGGCTTTTGACGAAGTGAAAGAGGGAGGTCATTCCAGATGGATGGACCAGAAACAGAGGAGCGACGGCCAACAGTGGTTTGTTTGAATCTGGGTGTTCGAAAGCACAAAGTATCTGCGGCTGAACGAAGGGAACGGGATGGAGTGTACAGGTGAAGACAGTTACAGAGATAAGAGGGTGCAGATTTGTGGAGACATTTGAAACAGAGGGTATTGATTTAATACTCCAGTCTTTGTGAGACAGGCAACCAGTGAAGAGATCGCAGAAGAGGAGTGATGTGTTCAGATTTTTTCTTTCTTAGGACCAGTCGAGCTGCAGAGTTTTGTATGCGTTGAAGAGAGTGGATAGATGATGCTGGTAGGCCAGCCAAAAGAGAATTACAGTAGTCTAAACGTGAAAGAATGAGAGATGTGACAAGCTTGGAAGTTGCATCAGTGGACAGATTCTTGCGAATTGCGCTTATGCGCCGTAATTGATAGTAGCAAGACTGGCAGGTCTGGGTGATGAATTTTTTCATAGAGAGTGTGTTGTCAAGAACTACTCCTAAATACTTCACAGAGTTGGACAAAGGAACTGACTATTGCCGAATTCTATTGAAGTTTTTGTGATAGAGGAAAGTTTATGTTGGGTCCCTATGAGCATGGCTTCGGTTTTATCGGGTCTGAGTCATCCAGTTTTGAATGTCTTGAAGGCAGTAGGACATATTTGTCAGGAGGGAAGGCAAGTTTTCAACAGTATCGCTGCACTGAAGCTGAGTATCATCGGCATAGAAATGATGATCAATATGGTGGTTGTTTATAATTATATGGCTTGGGATTGAGCCCAGGTTCACCCATTTAAGGGGATTTTTTCCCCTGGAGTTAACATCAATATTGCCTCCACTAACACGAAAGTCACATGAGATTAATACACACACATACATACACACATCACACACACACTTGCATGTATATATGCATGGTTGCACACACACGTGCACGCGCACATACACACACATACACACAGAGTCAAAATGTACTGAAATAAAGACAAAACTTTCAAAATTAGATTTACACTGTAGCTTTATTCATTGTAGTTTTAATTTCTCCAGTTTGTAGCTTAAAATTCATTCCAGTTTTAGTAGAAGTCATACAGTAAAGTTCCATAACAAATAATAATAATAATAATATAATAATAATAAACAATAAAAAATAACTGGGACAGGTAAAAAATAACTGAACACTTGAAGATATATGCTTCAAGACCTGACAGTGCAATACAATATCACAAACTTTAATGTAGTAGTCATTTAAAACAAGAAGATACCACAACAACCCTGCTTATGCAGAATGTGGAATGTTTGGAAGTTTAAAAATGGATGGAGACAGTTTGTCAACATTTTCAAAAGATATCACTCTGTAGGCTTTAAAAGGGAAAATTTTACTTGTAATTGTAATATCTAATCCAATTCAATATTCAAACAGAAAACCAACCAACCAATCTGAATCAGAAACTATTTAAAGAAAAAAACAGTACCAATACAGATCAGGCACAAAACTTTTCGATGGGAATGTTGAATTTTCACAATAAAAACGGTCACAGCTTTGATTCTCCTGACCAACAGATAGATGGACTGGAATAGAGTCCTGTAGGGGTACCAGGGGTGCTTTCAGAGAGCAAAGTATCCCCACCTTGGAAAAATTATTCGCTAGAAATATCCTCTTTTCTATCATTCTTTATGTTTCTGTCTTTTTTTTTTCCACATAGTTATCACCTGTGAAGGTCCTGATGTGGGTTTGAAAGCGGACCACAAAGAAAACATGAAACCATCATTCCCTTACTGTTTTCCTCTCTTTGTACATTAACAGTCATCAGTCGTCAGATACTCTCTGTATAAGAGTTGTAACAGGAATGGAAAAAATAATCACCAGAAGGAAAATCTTGACGTCAATTCATAGTCTAACTTCTTCTCTTTGAATCGTCATTGGATATAATGCATCAGCTATTAAGATCCTGCATGGGGTTAAAATAAACCAAAAAAACCCAACTAATGACAAAGAAAAATACTCAATAACAAAAGTATAAAAATAAATGAATAAATAAAAAGAATAAATACATAAATACATCTTTCTTAAACTATCAATAAGTTTCCTTCATCACAGAGAAATGCTTTAGCTGTATTTTGCAGATTAAAATTTTTTTTTATAGCTAAAAGTGTTTGAAAAAAAAAAGGTTATCTTTTTTGCAAGTTCCAGAAGTGTTGTCTTTGGAAGTTCAAGCAGTTTGTACAGATAATCAAATAGTTATTGATACATGTCCATGCTTTTTTTATATTTTGGATTATTTATTTTATCCATTATCTTTCTAAAAAGATGAGTCAGTGTCTGTATTTTTTTTAAGCAATAACTTTCAAAACCATTATTTAAAAAAAAAATATCAACAATAACAAACAAACAAAAATAACACAAATACCTTTTCAATCTCTAACACTCATTTCCCACAAGTATCAAGCCTGAGATAGCAAAGCCATTTAACAAACTGTCCTTTCCTTTCTTGAATGACCTCAAAACATGGTGCACACAGTGACAAACAGCTGATATATATATATCCCACCAGCTCGCAAACTGAGCAAAACAATACAACATTCTTGCAACAAGAAATGAAGATGATTGTTCCAAGAAGGCTCTGCTCTATGTCCTCACATAAAAATGAAAATGACAATCTTTAACATAGATGTTACAGCACACATCTACCATCCTTTCAAGTTTGGAGGTATGAACTTTTCTTTTCTAATAATAATATGTATGGAATTTATATAGTGCTGAATCTTGTAAAGCAACAAATCAAAGCGCTTTAAAAAAAAAATTTTTTTTTTATCAAGGATAATGGAATAAGCACTCATGTGCTTTTTTACATCCAGTCTATGCGCAAAAAAACAACAACAGAAAGTACAACTACATAATTCTGGACTCGTTTTTAACAAACCTAAACAGATCACTTTTGTTACTTCAATTTTTTTTCTTTCCTTACCAAGGGTGAGATTTTTGCATATATGCTATCACTATTGCCCACCAGTATGGCAGGACCAGTCAAATTTCAAGAAACTACAACTTTTCAGGATATGTTGTTTCATTAATTAGCCTGTGGCTACCTACTGGGACATAAAGGATTTCATGAAACAGTATGGTTTGTAACATATACAACTTACATAATATACATCTGCATTTCAGCTGACAAAAAAACCCCAACAGTATGATAAGATAACATTGTTGTTAAAAATAATTACATCTTTCATTCCTTTATTAGAGCACACAATTTCCTGAGGGCTATGATATCTAAACGAAACATTAACTCTCTTTTTCTCCACAAATACTGTCTCTGTGATTACCAGAGCCTGTCAGTGAATTTTCCTTATGCTGGTCTTAGCCAGACTCACAATTCTTATGACCTAGAGCTGATTTTTTTTAAATTGAGAAGAAATGTTTGAAATTTCACTCTTTTTTTTCTTGTAATAAATACAATTCATGCATGAGCAAAATAAACATACTCTGTGATAGTTGAAAATCACTTTTTACTTACCAGGCAAACATTTCGAAGTCAAAACGCTTAGCCTATGCTCCCAAATTCAAGTTAAAAGCTGTTTTCCAAACAGACTTTGATATCTAAGCCCTCTTTACATTCTGTTGCTTTACTTTATTTCATGGTTTCATGGCTAACCTTATGCAACCAGTGATACAGTTCCTGCTTGTACATCATTTTCCTTTTCTTTTCTCTTTTTTATAATTTTTTTTAAAAATTTGCCAGGTGGAGCATACATGAGAGCACTTCATATTTTCAGAAATTATGGTCATAATGTTAATATCAAGACATGCACAGAACAATAATGCCATAATCTGAGTGTTTGTTATTTACAGTGGAAATGAACTGGTAACGGGCAAATGAATGCATCATGAAGCAAGGTTTAAAAAAAACACAAAAATGCTTAAAGAAAAGAAATCTGCTAAACAGACACATGGCTTGAAGCAATAAATGTATCAGGAAAATGTGTCGACATCCCACTCATCTCTCTTGATCAAACAAGTATCGTGCACCTGTTGCAAGCATTTCATGCCAGTCAGCGACTACATTCAAACGTTCTGACCAATATGTATACCCCATTCTTTTACATCCAAATACTGTTGTGCTATCACAACCTATCTCATAAAGAAAATATGAACTATTCAAACTGCTGCTTTTCTACTAAAACACATGGATCTGCTCCTACACACAATCACATTTTGTGCATATAATGCAACAATGATGTTTCAATAAATTATGCAATGAATTTAGGACAGCCACCAATAGCTTTTAAATCATGTGAATAATTAATATCAAGACATTTCATTTACGTCAACAGAGTTTTGTCTTTCAGTGCTTTTGTAAAGCAGCTTCTTAACTAACCGTAAGCAGAGATAATCTCTCACAAAAAGAAGCTCATACCCAGGCAATGGTTTGGATAAGTGCATAAAACAATAACAATTTCCACAGTAACGGGAAAACATGTTTCTTCAAATCAAAGACAGACGAGTCACAAAATTAAGCAAGAAAGAGACACGTACCAACTATTCAGAAGTGGATAGAAAGAGCCAGAAAGAGATATATAGATGGACAGACAGGTAGACTAAGTAAGAGCATGGATGACAAGAAAACATAACACAAAAACAAACAGAAAGAATTCAAAATCAAGATATTAACAAGTAAGCACAATCAGATCTAACAATCTCCCATTCCATAGTTTATCATCAACTTTGATAGTTTTCCACACTTTATCATTTTTGATAATATGATTTATTTTTAACAGTATTCTACATCCTCTATTTTTCTTAGTGTTCCATACTATATCTTTCTGGTATTTTTCCATACAACACAGCTTTTAAAATATTTTTCATGTAATAAAATTATTATTTCTGAAAGCTTGAAAAATTTTCCATATAATATCATTTCTGAAATTTTTTTATTTTTATATTATATCTCTTTTGACAGTTTTTTTTTAGGGGGGGGGTATAGTTTTTTTTCCAGATCATTTCTGATTCTGTATTTTTAATACATTAATTTCAAAACAATTTTCAACAAATATGAAGTTTTCCATATTACTCAATTTCGAATACTTCTACCTCTTTGCATTGCGGTAACCAAGAAAAACTAACATCTTAAACAATCTATTAAAAGCTGGTTAAATGAAATCATAAATGACATTTAAACATGCATTCTCAATTAAATTTCAACACCTGCAATGAAGTCTCAGCCTACTTCCCTGTAAGTATGGTCAGTTATTTGACAGACTGATACATCAGTCAAATTAACCATTAACTTGTAAAAGCTGAACCTTGGTAAGAGACATTGGGCTCATTCCAAACACAATGAGATCAAATCACAAAGTCAACAAATAATAAACGAAAAACAAAAAAATCACAAAGTCAAAACATCATACTTTGATTTTCTCTCATTCTTTTTCTCTTTTCCTTTCTTTTTTCCTAGTTCATCTTCTTTTCTTTCAGTACTACGATGAAACACAGGATCAAAAGATAAAGATGCTAAACAAGCAGTGGTGTATGACAAAATTTAAAACAAAAATGACATTCACAACTTTTCAACAGACAAATAGAATCACATTCAACGAATGAATATCATCAAACCCTTTGATATGATTAAGTAACATTTACTTTTATCAAAACATTAAAAAAACAACTGAACAAGAACGGACGGATGTTCAAAGAAAGAACACAAAATATCACACTATTGCAATGCACACAACTTCTGCAGCTGACTGTAGAAAGATGCGCCAACACTTTCACAACCAAACTTTGAAAACTGGAAGTGAAAGTTAAAAGTAATGGGCAACAACAGGCACTTGAAAGAGAAATGGTCATAGCTGTTAAAAAAGCGGACTGATAGATGGATGGATCTCGTTGGCCTGTTGCAGAGATGTGCAGAGACAGATGCATGAATCCTGACCGTTAGTCATCCAGGGACTCGTATCTGAAACACACAAGAAAACTACTTTTGTAACAATTTCGTAAGTTACTTAACCCTTTACCATTCGCATTTCTTACAGAGAAACTCTCTGTAGTATTCAAAAATTTACACCGTTTTTTCAGAGAATAAGGTACCTCAAGTACACATAGTCCTGTACATTTACTATTGTTCGCAGAGCAGTCATATTTGGCCAAAGTATTCATATGATGTCATACTTTGTTCTGCACCCCAAGATGTGTGTCCTACCTACATGTGTCATGCTGCTGTCCCCTCTTTGTCACCAAAATACAGGTAACATTGCAGTGACATCATGCTGTTAGTCTACAACTACCCTCTAACATGCGCAATATACGTATGTGATTAAAAAAAATATGTGTGGTCCTTCCTGATTGTGTCCTCCATTGCATCCACCATCATGGTAATCCAATCAAACATTCACACGTCACAAAATTACTGTCACCAAGTCTACATTTTCTCAGTGGAAAGTATTCAAACATATTGAAAACGACGTTGATTAATGCGCATATATACATTATTTACAAATATATGCTGATGCCTACTATTTACAAAGACACTAGTGTGTCCTTCACCAATAGCCAGTTACATCGCTGTCACAATGCAGGTGTCACAGCTCAGTGTCGCGTCCAGGTGTGTTGGCGTGTTTCTCAGGTGAAAATACTGATTAATTTTGAGAAATCTGGTTTTCGTCATAATATTACTGATCCGTGACTCAGAAAATCTCAAATCAGTAGACCAGTAGAGATGAAGCCTTGGCAAATGCTTGATCCCCATCATGATCAAAACTGGCAGGTAAGCCCTAATTTCATCAGGTGTTGTTTCTGCCCCTAATGGATCTATGACTAAGCCTTTCACAGCGATCTTTTGCCTGGCATAATTGTTAGTTTCATCTGCTACAATTTGAAAAAAATGTAGGGGCACAAACAAAACAAAGTAATCTAAGAGCTTCGCATACAGTGGGAGAGTTTGTGCCGGCCCAGTCCGCAGCGTTAAGTCTTGCACTGTGCAAGGCACTTGTGCGCTGCGCCATGTCGTCTGCTATGAAGCCAACGGAATGTTATCTTCAGCATCACTTTCCGACTCACTACCTTCTCCTATTTCATCTCCTTCTTCTACATCTACTTCAACATCGGATTCAACATTTTATTCTCTTTCGAACTGTTCCACTTGAGCCAAAATATCTTCATTTTCCACATCAGTATATTCCTCCCAAATCATATGCTCAATCTTTGCTGCCATTTTTAGCAACAAGAAAGCGTGGGAAAGACAAAGCCAGTCACTGGCCAATTTCTTGTGAACAGGAGGCTGTGTAGCACTGAATTTGGTGCCCATTCCTTCCTTAGTTTATGCTGACCTCAGTGGAATGTTCATTCATGGCGTGCGTATACTAGGTAGAGCTTAATGCATGAGGGAAATTCCCCACTAGGCTGAAATGACGTCTGGCGGGCTGCGGCGGGTATAAATATATGTGGGCGATCGGGCAGCGGCGGGCTACGGCGGGTAAAAATGGGAAAGGGTTAAGAAAAGTAACAAGTCAAGTGCATGTACTTTCCCAGACTTAATAGTTACATATACACATGCACAAGGGCATTATGCACATGAGTGGGCACACACACACGTGCACGCACACTCACATACGCACACACTCACACACGCGCACACACACATTTGCTCTCTACAGTGATTATTCTTTTAATCCTTACCTTTTATAACCCACCTGTACTTCTGTTCCCTCCCCTTTATCCCAGTCTCACCATACCTACAACCATAATCAGGGCTGTTTAAAAATCCCCAGATCTCGTGTCACATGGACCCATTAACATAAGAACGCCATGAGGCAACCAACTAGAAAGGACCCTGCACTGCTAATAGATCACTTTGCTGATTTTCAGTCATGCCTCTTCTTCTTTGTTGTCAAACACTCAGACAGCAACTAGTGTTGTTTGTCATATGAGCGATAAGGCATTGATTGCCCTGTTCCTAACAAGTCAGGCCCAGCACATCTGACTTCAGCATGGGAGAGAATTGCTATATTTTAAGTCTTTCAGGAAAAAAAAGGCAGGAGAATGGACCAAGAAGGCAGAAGAAAAAGGCAAGGAGGTGACAGGAAGAAAAGAAACCAGGCAGAAATAAAGAGAGGGATAGAAAATAGAGAATTCCTAGCACAGAATTTCCAAAAAAGTGGGGATGCTATTTATACTGACAGGGCCACAGCATCCCCACAGGGGAAAAGCCTGTTCTGATCCAATTAACTGGGTTGTTATTTTTCACATTTAGGAATCAGGCAGAAGTTTCAGCTCAGCCTAGTGCCTTCAGTAAACAGGTTTTCAGCTAAGAAACAACATTTAAAAAACAGAAGAGACAAAAACATTGATAGACGTCCTCATGGGTTAAAATGTAAAGGGTAAAGGAGTCCCATAACCTATAAGGTCGTAGGGGAGCGAGGCGTCAGAGACCTCACTTCTCTAGGGCCAGCATATTGAGGGCGGCGCCCATCTCCTCTCCCTGGCTGCTTTACCTTCCCTGACCCTAAAGAGGGAAGGTACCCATTTACAGCTGGGTGAACTGGGGGAACTGTACTGAAGCCAAGGCACGCAAACGGTCACCCATCCAACTGGTAACCATGCTCGACGCTGCTTAACTTGGCTGGGGGAAAGCGAGTGGTCCGACCACTGAGCTATCCCGTCCCCATCATGGGTTATGATTAAAAAAAAGAAAGAAAACCTAACAACAACAATAAACAAACGAAAACTAAAGTGCACTGAATTCATTCTAAACAACACAAACGCTGAAACACTGAATAAACCTCTGGGGTCAATCTGAAGAGAAAAACATTAACGCATATAGTCCACGGATTACGGCATTTCTCACCGCAATAAATGAAACGAGTACAAAATCATATTCTCAAATTCAGCCGCTTACTTTCCCAAACGTTTGCGTAGGTCTTTGATTTGTTCGTTCTTCTTCTGCAGCATGCTCTTCAGGTTTTTGAAGGGGGCGGTCATGCTGACCTTCTTCTCCAGTTCCTGGCAGACATTGTCAGGAGGACGGACAGTTAGTGCTGAGTCAAACATGGGAAAACAACGGGAAGGACACAACGTTACTTTTCGTCTGCGATGCACATTTCGTCGGTGGGTAAAACATGTACCCACACATCATGTGTGCACACAAGTAACACTCAAGACTCATACACAATGCATACAGCACGCATGCAGGCATGCACACACACACACAGAGGCATGCATGTACGTGCACATGCATGCGATGCACACACACAATAATGTTTTATTTCAAGTCCCAGTTCCTTCAGTCCTGTACCACTTTCAGACAATACTTCAACAACAACCTCTCCCTTTCCTCACTTCCTTGCTGACACCCCCCCCCCCCCCCCCCCCCCCCCCCCCCCCCCCCTGCTGAAGAGTCAATATGATAGTACACTGAAACTTTCATGCAATGTGTCTTGAACATGTCCACCCTCTTCAAACCCAACCCTCTCCAGGTTGCAGATTTCATATCAGGAATACTTGATAACAACAATAAAAGACAACAACAACAACAATAAAAAGTGTCCACAGCCATTACTTCTATCTTTCAGTATTTCTTTTAAAAAAAAAAAAAAGAGCAGCAAAAGACAGCTCAGATTCAGACCAATGTGTAGATTAAGAGATGGATAGATGATCGAATACAATTAATGGAGATGAGACGACATTGTAAACTCCTCAGCCTCTCCTAAAAAGATCATATTACCAATTCTCCACGGGGAGAGCAGCCCAAATTTCATGCAGAGAAATCTTGTGACTTAAAGTGGTAAAATGAAAATGAAATGAAATGTGGAAGTGAGGAACAGAATCAGAGGAGGTTACTGAGCTCTTTTGATGGTTTCCTGACCACAGTGAAGAGACAAAAACTGAAGAAGTACGAGCACGTCTCTTGATCAAAAGGGCCTGCCGACACAGTCCTGCAAGGCAGAGCTCAAGGAGAGAGGATGAGAGGAATACTGGAAAGAAGATGGGAAGACAATATTTCGCATAGCACAGACCTGAAGCACTGCAAGATATGGAAGACAGAAAAAGAAAGATCAGAGAGGGTTGGATGTCGAGCCATCCATAGCGCCCTTACAGTTGAGAAGACTACAGCACATGTGCAGCAATGTAATGTAACAATGATCCAAATATATGCTGAAAAAAATGAATGAACTACCTTTTCAGCCATCTCCAGCATCTCTCTGATTTTCAGCAGTTCATGTTTGGTGCCAGACAGGTCTTTCTCTGTTCCTTCTGATGACATTCGGTTTTGTCTACGTTCCTGAAACAGAACTGTCCTTTGTCAAGTTTCAGATGGACATGTGACAGGGCCAGCAGTACACAGAAATGAAGACAGAATTAAGAAGAAAGAAAATAGACTGGATGAAAGAAACATTGTGCAGGGCATGTAAACTTATACAAATCAAAGATGGTTACACACTTACACAGTTGCATGCACACACATGCGCATGCACGCACACACACACACACACACACACACACTCTCTCTCTTCCTATGTTTCATTCTCCCTCTCAAAACACACACGCAGAGATACACACATGCAAACATACACACACACACTCTCACACACACACACACATACACACACCAACACTCTCTCTCTCTCTTCGCACACACACACATACTCTCTCTCTCTCTCTCTCCTCCCCCCCTCTCTCTCTCTCTTTTCACACACACAGACACACAACACACAGAGAAAAAAGCAAACTGCACTACTGACAGCTTCAATCTGAGACTCCAGTCCTGACATGTGTTTTCTCAGTGCCTCCAACTGCTCCTCATCCTGTAACAATATCACCTTGTCATTATGTCATTATTTCTTCATCATCCTGTAACAATATCACCTTGTCATTATGTCATTATTTCTTCATCATCCTGTAACAATAGCACCTTGTCATTATGTCATTATTTCTTCATCATCCTGTAACAATAGCACCTTGTCATTATGTCATTATTTCTTCATCATCCTGTAACAATAGCACCTTGTCATTATGTCATTATTTCTTCATCATCCTGTAACAATAGCACCTTGTCATTATGTCATTATTTCTTCATCATCCTGTAACAATATCCCCTTGTCATTATGTCATTATTTCTTCATCATCCTGTAACAATATCACCTTGTCATTATGTCATTATTTCTTCATCATCATATAACAATAGCACCTTGTCATTATGTCATTATTTCTTCATCATCATATAACAATAGCACCTTGTCATTATGTCATTATTTCTTCATCATCATATAACAATATCACCTTGTCATTATGTCATTATTTCTTCACCATCCTGTAACAATAGCACCTTGTCATTATGTCATTATTTCTTCATCATCCTGTAACAATATCACCCTGTCATGACATCATTATTTCTTCATCATCCTGTAACAATATCACCTTGTCATTATTTCTTCATCATCCTGTAACAATATCACCTTGTCATTATGTCATTATTTCTTCATCATCCTGTGACAATATCCCCTTGTCATTATGTCATTATTTCTTCATCATCCTGTAACAATAGCACCTTGTCATTATTTCTTCATCATCCTGTAACAATATCACCTTGTCATTATGTCATTATGTCTGCATCATCCTGTAACAATAGCACCTTGTCATTATGTCATTATTTCTTCACCATCCTGTAACAATATCACCTTGTTGTCACTTCATTATTTCTTCATCATCCTGTAACAATATCACCTTGTTGTCACTTCATTATTTCTTCATCATCCTGTAACAATATCACCTTGTTTTTACTTCATTATTTCTTCACCGTATCACCTTGTCGTTACATCATTGTTTCTTCATCGTTCTGTAACAATAGCACCTTGTCGTTACATCATTGTTTCTTCATCATTCATCATTTTGTAACAATATCACTTTGTTGTTACATCATTGTTTCTACATCATACTGTAACACCACCACTTTGTCGTTACTTCATTGTCTCTTCATCCTCGTCTCTTTGTTGCTTCATTTCATGCACATATAACCGCTGCAATGGGAGCAGCCTATAAGCAAACTGGAATGTGAATAGGTCCTCCCCTTTTTCTTTAACAATATTTTGTGATACTATTATATCAAAATTATTAAGCATTCTGGGATTGGGGGAGGGTTGGGTTTGTTTCTAACACCTTGATGGATGCTATAGGCTGAGTGGTTAAGACTGGTTGCCTTCAATCCCGTAGGTCCATGAAATCATGGGTTCAAATCTCGGGGACAGCGTCTGGTAAATTAAGGATTTGGATTTTTACTATCTGCTAGGTCAACTTCACATATATGCAGATCTGCCAGTGCCTTAATCCCTTTCATGCAAATATGCATATAGAAGATTAAACATGCACGTTGAATATCCCGTAGTTCATGTCAATGTTCAATGGGTTAGGGAATCATGAACATACCCAGCATACAAACTGTACAATGAAATGAGGTGCTCTGAAGTCAGACAAATCATGCCCAGCGCATCCAACTTTGGTGTGGATAAGAATTGTTATCTTCTAAGTCTTTCTGGAAAAAAAAAGGCAGGAGAATGGACCAAGAAGGCAAAAAACAGACAAGAAGGAGGTGACAGGAAGAAAAGGAACAAGGCAGAAACAAAGAGAGGGATAGAAAAGAAGGAATTCCCAACACAGAATTTCCAGAAGGCAGGGATGCTATTTATACTGGGATCCCCACAGCAGTAAATTGATGTAAATAAATAGACAGATGTATCATGAAATATTCTTTGTCAAATACTCAAGACAGCAAATATTGCTGTCAGTCCAATGAGCAAAAATGTGTAGCACTGCTGTTAAGCGCCTGACAAGTCAGGCCCAGCGCATCCGACTTCAAAGACAATACTTTTCCAATACTAGTACTGAAGTAATCAGAAGACTGAGTCTCTTTTCAGACATCTGCCCTTAAAGCTGATACTATTTTGTAACTAGAAAACTTCCCTTCCTGCAGAACACAGGTTCTCCATCTGGTAAGCACTGCAAGTCCAAAATATTTCTTCAGGATAAAAACTTTTTTTTTTTTTTAAACCATGTTTTAAAAGCAGATTTTTACATGCCCATCCTGTGTATGTGTGTGTGTGTGTGTGTGTGTGTGTGTGTGTGTGTGTGTGTGTGTGTGTGTGTGTGTGTGTGTGTGAGTGTGAAAGTGAGTGCGTGTGTGCGCGCGTGCGTGCATGTGTGTGAGTGTGAGTGTGTGTATGTGTGTCATCATGTATTTTGCTCATTAAAAATACAATTCCGCAAGACAGTGATCCCACAATCCACGAAACTGTAGTCTGCAAGCTCTGTAACAGCACAACATGCAGTTGCTACGACAACCCGACTGCAGTCTTACCCCTTTGCTCATGGCACCCTTCGACAGAAGGTCAGAGGTCAGCGAACTCTGGCTAGTGATCATCATTGCGAACTGCAAAAAAGAGAGAGAAACAGGACAGAGATCATCATAAAAAACCCTTTACAGGCCTTGGCTGCTGATTGCTTCATCAGTCACTGATGTGTGAGCTTTGTGTCCTGGCCTATATCAAAATGCTGTCATGCTTTAAAATGCCAGGTTGGGGTTGTCTCCAGCCATCACAAGGTCTTAGCATAACCAACACAAAACAAAAAACAAACAAACAAAAAATCCAAGAAAAAAAGTCTTCTCATAACAACCTGCACTCTCCTTTAAAGGACAACACAAAAAAATAATTCTCTGAAGCTGGAGCAAAAGGTAGCCTAAATGGTGAGGTACTTGTTGTTGTTGTTGCTGCTGTGCGTTCCCCAGCTTAACACTCTGGGGGTCACCCAGAATGTGCACTCTGACTCACTCATCATCCCACCTGAGAATCACTGTGAGATTGAAATTGAACACTGAATGAGAAGTTTGAGTGCATGACTGTTTTTAAGTACCTCGCCATATAGGCAGCCATACTCCGACTTCAGAGGATTTTTTTTTCCTTTAACAGGAGAGTGCAGGTTGTTATGTTAAGAGCTTGTCATGGCTGAAGGCAATCTCAACACAACATTTTACAACATGACAACATTTTAGTGTAGGCCTTGGCAATTAGCTGACATCAGTAACTGACACAGCTTTAGCCTGGACCAAATGAGACACTTGAAAACAGTCATACAACGCAAACTTCTCACCCAGTATGCACTTGTTAATCTCACAGTCTTCTACTTCTTCGTTGAACGCTCAGACAGCAACTATCATCCATTGTCATATGAGCGAAAATGTGTTGCGCTGCCGTTAAGCGCCTGACAAGTCAAGCCCAGCACATCTAACTTCAGCATGGGAGATAACTTTTATTTCACAGAGACTCCCAGGTGGGATAAGTGAGACAGAGTGCATATTCTGGGTGACCCCCAGGGTGTTAAGCTGGGGAATGCACATCAACACCACAGTTATTGAAAATGAAAGAAAATCAAGTTGTGTCAAAACACAAGGACCTTGCTATCTATCTATCTATATAATACATACATACATACACACACACACACACATATACATACATACATACATACATGCATACATATACACTTACATCTTTATCCACTTTCATCAGATGGGCTTTCATCTTTTCATTTTGTGCCTGGAGCTCTTCAATTTTCTGCAACAGTAACAAAACACACAGGTTATATTGGTGCAGATATGTGTGTGTAGATATGTATAGATGTATGCATGCATATATCTTAATATATGTGCACATGTGTGCACATGTATATGTATGTGTGTCTCTGTGTGTGTGCGCGGGGGGTGGGGTGGGTTGCGTGTGTGTGTTTGCGCACGTGTGTGTGTGTGTGTGCTTTAAGTAAAAATGCAAGTTTTCTGTAGACTATGTGTATGAGTGCACTTGTTTATACAGATATGCATGCCTATTATACATGCAAGCAAGTAAGCCTCTGTGTGTGTTCAAGTCAGTTTGTGCAAGCATGTATGTCCACATTGTGTCTGTGTGTGTCTGAATGCTGTAGTAGTGTGCATGTTTACATATGCACTCTTTCATCAGCCACTGCTCAAAACAACACAAACAACAAACCCTTCCACGCCTACTCCATGCACTGGTTGCGTTCAAACGCCCCCTTACCGGCTCTTCACATGTGACTATCCTGCTCCACAGCGCCAATTTGTAACAGAGTGGAGATGTTTGATCTGCCACTACACTGTACAACTTCTCAGCTATGGCAGCACAGTTTGAACAGTGAGGGTGCAGCTTCTGAAAAGAGCCTGCATAAATTCTACCTCTCCCCGCCAACACTGGTACCCTGCCAGACTTTTGGACTGACCATGTGCAGCAAAGCGGTGCCTCCTGTCTCGTTGACTGGCTCCAACATCTTGGGCACAAACTCGGTGTCCCGCTTGGCTCCTGCAAACTCCCTCTCCTCAAACTCCTTGATCTGTTCCAACAGCTCCCTGTCAAGGAAAGATGGAGGAGATGTGTCAAATCAGAATTTCTGTCTGTTTAAGCTTTCTGTGTGTGTGTGTGTGTGTGTGTGTGTGTGTCCGTGCGTGCACATGCGTGTGTGCATGCGTGCATGTGTGTGTGTGTGTCATTTGTCATTGATAATTCGCATAACCTCTTTGGCTGTGCTATAAATATGTATGTCATTGATCATCAATAATTTCCATAAAATCTTTGGCCATGCTCTAAGGATACAAGTCATTAATCACTGGGAATTTGCATCAACACAATTTGTCCAGAAGAAAGTGCACATTGCTTAATCCTCTCCTGTTTTAGCTCACCACCACCTGCCTACCAAAAATTCTTTTGAGCTAAAGTAGTACACAACAGTATGTTTTTTCCATTGATTTCTAAGCTTTGTTTGCTTCTTGTTGGAGGGGGGGTGGGGGGCTGTTCTCATTTACAGTATGCTGCGAATGGTGGCTCCAACTTGAAGTGGTGTGTTAGGAATTTAATAACGCTATGTGTGCCAAACACACACACACACACACACACACACACTCTCTCTCACATACGCATGCATACACACGCACACTAAACGCACATGCACACACATGCATGCATCCATGTGCAAGCACGCACACCCACACACATGCACGCACACACACACACATATATATACACACACACACCATGCTATTCACATCACAGTCGTTGAATTCTGCATTCTCTTCACTACCCCGACTCAGCAATCACCTGTTCTCCAGTTCGGAGATATCAGCCCCCAGTTTCAGATGCCACTTCTCCGCCTGCTGAAACATCTGCCGCATCATCAGCACGTTGGTGTGGGCCGTGTTGATCAGCTCTGACTCCACCTCACTGCGCACCACCGTCAGCAGCCCGTCCAACATTTCCATCACCTCGTCGATGGTGAACGTCTCGTCTGTCAATCTGCACAGTGGACAGAAAAACACATGATGTATATTTTCAAATTCAAATCAGTTCTGCCTATATAGAGGTAAAAAAAAAGTATGTTCTTTCGAGCCAGAAGGCCCATAGAGCCGGAGCTTATCCCGGTTTCTGTAGCGTTAAGCGAACTGATGGTTTTTCACCACCCCTGTGACAGGACGCTAGTCTGTCGCCAGATACTTCCCCAGCAGAGCTGGTACCCACTTGTACACCTGGGTGGAGTGAGGAAAATAGCAGTAAAGTGTCTTTCCCAAGGGCACAACACCGAGCCGAGCGGGGATCAAACCCGCGACCTCTGGATCACGAGTTGACCGCCTAAACCACTCGACCACGGTATATAGAGGTAAAGGTAAAGAAGTCCCATAACCTATAAGGTCATAGGGGAGCGAGGCGTCAGAGACCTCACTTCTCTAGGGCCAGCATATTGAGGGCGGCGCCCATCTCCTCTCCCTTGCTGCTTTACCTTCCCTGACCCTAAAGAGGCAGGTACCCATTTACAGCTGGGTGAACTGGGGAAACTGTACTGAAGCCAAGGCGTACAAACGGTCACCCATCCAAGAGGTAACCACGCTCGATGCTGCTTAACTTGGCTGGGGGAAAGCGAGTGGTCCGACCACTGAGCTATCCCGTCCCCATGCCTTTATAGAAAGGGAGTTCAAAGTGTGTTTGCTTTGTTGTTTTTTGTTTAATACCATGATTGTATGGTACTTCTTTCTCTAATTTTGAAATTACGCGTGACAGTAAATTAAGTTACTTTTTAAAATTTTATATCTTGAACCGATTTCTCTTGTCTGCATACTTTTTTTCTTTTTTTTGTTCCTCTGCTAGAGCTCCAAGGTTCACCAGTGGTGAGATTTTTGTGTATGCGACCATTTTTTCCCACCACATTTCAGTAGCCACATTCTGACTTTGGGGAATGCTTTTTCTTTTTTTAAAATCGGCTAACATTTTACAGAATAATTCTCCTTTCAACTCTTTAAGTTTTAAAAAGAACCTCTTTCAGTCTTTGCATCTCACGAGAGGCAGTCATTGTGTCAATATACATGTATATACCTAAAAAAAAAAAAAAAGCATTGTTTGGGTGTGTTCATAAGCATATAGATCATTTGTTTTAATAAACACTTTTTACAAAGCGATGAACAAATGCACAAGAACAGAACTGCGGCAGGTTCTATATGAACTGGGTGACTTTGACAGTGACTTGATACCAGTGGTTTTCAACATTTTCAACACATAAAGTGTGAAGCATACTTTGAATTAGTTGCATGTCACGTGTAACATTTCTACGATCTTTGGTTTATGAAATAAAATCTGCTTTTAGCCTCAGTTAGTTGAGTATATAACTTTTACTGAATGCGTTATTTTAAGCAAAGTTAACTGAAATATGTGAGGCTGCATGCAAAAATCATGGAAAAGGGTCAAAATTCAGAAAATGAGATTGAAGTGTAAACTAAAAGAAGAGATCTGAACAAGACACAAAAAACAGATTTCAGTTATCTTTATTACTTTTTGAGATAAGCACGTTGGAGTCTCCAGGTGATCAGTGACCATGGCTTTAGTGGTGTTCATTTTAACAGCACGCAGCCCGAAACTACAGCTGGCAACTTTCATATGCAGCATCACATAGGATCAAAAGCAAACAGGTGGTTTTTACCTTGAATCAGCTAGATTGTAAGCACAGAGAGTGACTGAAAGGGAATAATATCACAAAAACACTTCTGCAATCTTAAAATATTTTTGTTCATATGTAATCTCTCTTTCTCTTTCTCTCTGTCTGTCTGTCTGTCTGTCTGTCTGTCTGTCTCTCTGTCTCTAAACCGAGATCCTGTGTGCGAACGCCCGCGGAACATCTTGCGCACATGTTAAAACACGTTCCGCTTTTCGGAAGAGTAGGCAATTGTGTGTCGCGAGAACGGATGACAAAATTTACAAAACTGCATACACAAGGGGACTGGATGGAAAAAAAGCACATAAGTGCTTATTCCATTATCCTTGAAATAAACAATAAAATAAATAAATAAAATATCTCTCCAGAGTTAACTTCAATGCCGATTCCACTCCCCTGAGAGTCCTTCACAAAAGACTATAAACTGCGATCCTTCATGCGAACACATGCAGAACACCTTGTGCACATGTTAAAACCTGTTCCACCTCTTGGAAGACTCGGCCATTTATGCTGGTGCAACAAATGACAAAATTAAAAAAGCTGCATGCACCCCCCAAAAAATGGATTTTAAAAAGTGGTTTTTTTAAGTACATGAGCACTTACTCCATTATCCTAAAAAAAACCAAAAAATTCAAGAATACATTGATGCACACAGCTACACACTGATATAATTCCAGACAAACCTTACAGCATGAGTTTCCATCTTTGTCTACTTGCATGTTTGTTTCTGTCACCCACCTGCTGTCTTTCAGTTCCTCAAAACACAGGTCAACAGCCCTCAGTCTTTGACCTCTTTGATATCGAGCAAAGCGAATGTAGTTGATCACCTGATTCTGGTGGTGTTCGTTTACACCTAGTTCTGCCTGCACACACAACAGATGCACATGTATATATATGTAGTGTATTCCAAAAGATTTGTCCCTGTTACTTGCATGTTCTTTTTTTTTTCTTGTTCTTTGGCTTGAGCTGTAAGGTTTACTAATGGTTAGATTTCGCGTATGCGACCAACTCTGCCCACCATGAAGGTTACCAAATTCCAACCATGGGGATGTATGCTGGGTATGTTCATGTTTTCATAACCCTCTGAACGCTGACATGAAATACAGGATATTTAATGTGCATATTTGATCTTCTGCATGTGCATATATAAACAGAATTAAGGCACTGGCAGGTCTGCACTTGAAGTTGACCCGGGAGATGATAAAAAACCCCACTCTTGATTAACCAGATACCTCAAGAATCCACAAGACTCAAACCCATAACTTCATAATCCCATGGGATAGAAGTTGAATGGTCATAACCACTCAGCTATAGCTCCTGTCATTTTAATGTTCAAACATATGTTACAGGTTTTTTAATTATACTCATTTTTAAAAATGTTTTATTCTTTGTAGATGTGATACACATAGATTTTTATCATCTACTAATGTTTCAGTCTTGCCTGCATTCCAAAATTCTGTAAGACTTACCATCTATGAAACAGCTCCTAACTACAAATGTACCACTTCTCTTCAGTTTTGCACTGGACAATCAAAAGGTTTAGAATATGACCCACTTCTTCTCATGAACAAGCAAACATTTGATATTCTTGTTTTCTAAAACAAAACAGATACATAATCTTGAGCCAGTGGTCAATCCTTAATGCAATTTAGAAACTATCAGTATTACTGACAGTGATGAAGACAGGTGGGGGAACAAATGCAAATAATTTCTACAACAACAAAAATGAAGACCCAACATTGTTCATATACCCTTGGTTAGTAAATCATATGTATCAACAGCAACATCAGCAGTCCCTTGACCAAGACGGTCATTCAGTGAACATGCAGGATGCATTGGTTGGCAATTTATTCCAGGCTGATCTATCTTCACCCCTTTGCAGCAACAGTGCCATGTCAAGGCCAGTCCAACCTTTGATGTTCTGCATCTAGTTCTTTTATGGCACTGCGTCTTCTTCACTCAAGTGCTCCCTGTATGACAGTCTTGACAAGAGAGTCAGGACTTGTAACATGACCAAACCACATCAGCTTCCTGAATTTGACATCTTCAAATATTTATAATGTACACAAAATATCTACCACAGGAGAAATCTACACATATCCAACAAGTTCTGTTGTTGTGTTTAATAACAAAATGGAAGGCCTTACTAATGTGTTGAAGCTTCTCTCTCTCTCTCTCTCTCTCTCTCTCTCTCTCTCTCTCTCTCTCTCTCTCTCATTGACAGTATAGAATTTTTATTCAGTTCAATATATTTTTATCACACTGTGGCATCGAGGGCAATGAGCAAGCTGACAGAATGGCCAAGATAGGCGCCCGAGATGAACAGCCCGAAAACCCTGTCTGCCTTGCAGAGAGCAAGACCATCATTAAGGCTCTCTACAGGAAAACGCCACCACCAGACAGCTACCACAGCCTCATCAGACAAGACCAGGTGACCATCTTCCGATTAAGAACAGGCCACTGCAGGCTGAACCAACATCTGCACAGGAAGATGAAAGTGGTACCCTCCCCCATGTGCTCATGTGGGGAAGCTGAGCAAGACACTCGCCACATCCTGCAGGACTGCAGGGCCTTCAGGCAGCTGAGAGAGGAAATGTGGCCGAACCCATTACCCCTAGAAGAAAAACTGTACGGGCCGGTGGATGCCCTACAGACGACTGCTACATTCCTTAGGCGAACTGGTCTCTTGGTGTAAAACAATAAGGCATCGAAAAGAAGAAGAAGAATATATTTTTATGAAGAATTTCACATGTTATCTGACATGGTTTCTAATAGGTATAGAAATAAAGCAACAGTCTTTGGAGATGCCAAAGCAACTGTTCACTTAAGACTATTCTGAACCAGCAAGTAGCAGATACTGGTTTTTCTGTATTGTTAAGTTGCCCAGTAAAGCTCTTACAACAAGCCCATGACAATGCTAGCATTTAAAAAAAATTTTTTTTTTATGTTCTTTCGAGCCAGAAGGCCCATAGAGCCGGAGCTTATCCCGGTTGCTGTAGCGTTAAGCGAACTGATGATTTTTCACCACCCCTCTGACAGGACGCTAGTCTGTCGCCAGATACTTCCCCAGCAGAGCTGGTACCCACTTGTACACCTGGGTGGAGTGAGGAAAATAGGAGTAAAGTGTCTTTCCCAAGGACACAACACCGAGCCGAGCGGGGATCAAACCCGCGACCTCTAGATCACGAGTTGACCCCCTAAACCACTCGACCACGGTGCCTCCTATGCTAGCAAAGCTGCAACCAAAAACTTCATAGCATGCCGCTCTCCCTTGGGTTTGCTTTGAACTAAATGATGTTCAGTATTCAAGATAAGGACACATAACTCGCTGTAAGTTCAACTGCTCTGTGATGCGGTCTTCAAGTTAGGTTAAGAAAACCTATTATGTTACCGTATTGTCCAGTGGACATGGCGTTCTGTGGACACCGCATTTCCAAAATGTCCATACCTAGTTATTTAGAGGCTGATAGGTGATCAAAAACTTAGCATTTAAAGTGATCGTTATACAGGCACAGTTTCCCCGCTCGAAAGCATGATAAAATAGAGCACTTTATTGGATGGAATAATTCCATCAGCCAACTTCTCTCTTCACCCTGATCAGCTATTGTTCAGTTGTTGTTGCCTTACACTGTTACAGTTACACTGGCAGTCAACGTAAAAAAAACCCAAAAAAAACAAAGGCGATCAGTTTAAAATGATATTAATTCTTGTATGCATAGTCTAGTGCAAAGCATGCTTTATAACACAACTATACCATTTTTATGCAAATAAAGACGACCCTGTAGAATCAAGCAAGTCCCAGCCCGAATCGATAAATTTCTTTTCTCTAACTGTGTTTGTGGACGGATGCGATGATATGCTAGTCCCGAAGTAAAAGGCGTGCACAGTAATGCCGTGCTTAATGTAATTTATAGAAAAATATTAAAATATGATAACCGATGTGTTATATTCAAATATCGTTTTAAACGACTTTAGAAAAAAAGAAAAAATATATTCAGTATTTCAGCTTTCAGCATGTTTGTAAAGAAGCATGGAATGGAGTAGTGGGGAAAAAAATTGAAGAAAAGCAAGAGGAAGGGGGAGGGGCATAAAGTATGGTCAACTATATGCGTCAAAAAATAAAATGGGCAAATTATAAGGAGACTGAATTCAACTGTGATCTTTCGTGTTTTCTATTAACTTTTTTTTTATTCACTCGTGTACATTCATGAAAAGATACATTCAACTAGCATAAGCACCTAGCTTTACAATGAAAGAGGGGGGGGGGGGGGGGAGAGACAAAACAGTAGGAACCAGGTGGGAGACTATAAGGGATCAACTGAATCAGTCAAATGTGAGTATGCAAACTCATAATGGGGGTAAAAGAATGAAGACCAAGCCGCTGGAGTCCATGAGTGTCTAGTGGAGGGTTGGCACAGAATTACTTAGTGACAAAGACAGTGCTCTGGGCATTACCAACAGGCATCCATTCTAGTAATTTGTTTTTCTGTCTCCTATGTCAGATAAATGTGTGCTACTGCATGTTGCAGGAAATCTATATTTATTATTCTGCATCTTATGAGTTTTAAGTAGTGTTTGTTTTGAATGTTATGTTGTCTTATATTCAGTAGTGTTGCACCAGCCAGTTTTGTTTAGGAAATTTGTTTTGGTACTTTAACTAACATTAAAGAACACAGTCCCTGGTGAGGTGTGTGGAACATTGATTAACTATATTGATTCCTGATGAAATTGTCAAGGAAAACAGATGGGGGCGGAGGGGGGGGGGGGGGGAAGGGGGGTTGTGTTGGTGATTGCACTGGTTTTCTTCTAGAAGTGAAATATTTTTCACACAGAAGATAAAAGAAAGGCAGATTATGAACACGTCGATGTGAACAACAACAGGAGGTGGTTTGTTTCTGTTATTCTTTTATTTCGAGGATAATGGAATAAGCACTCATGTACTTATTTTTTTTATATCCAGCTCCCGTGTGTATGCAGTTTTTGTAAATGTCATCCATTCCCACTGACACACAGTGGCCTACTCTTCCGAAAAGCGGCATGTGTTTTAACGTGTGCGCACGCACACGGGACCTCGGTTTATAGTCTCATCCGAAGGACTTTTAAGGAGAGTGGAGTCGGCACTGATGTTAACTCCAGAGGAAAAATTCTCTTAAACGAGATTCGATCCTGGGTCAGCAAATCACGACCACAATGTGCGTCACTCTAACCACCAGGCTATCCCGTTGTTTGTGTCTTTGTGTGTGTCTTATTTGTTATAAAGAAACTTTGACAACACAACTGCTTGTTAACTTGGGCTTTTGTTGCTGTTGTTGATCAAATGCCTGTCACTGATACTTCAAACAACACAGCTGACTCGACTTTGAGAAATCTAGTAAGACAACTGCTGAAAACAGTACAGGTCAATCATCCCAATTTAATTGTATGTTTGTCCGTCGTGTTCGACGATGACCTCCAAAACAGCAGAGGAGGCAGCTGCTGTTTCGGAACTTGGGCAGAAATTTGATTATAGTGGAGATGCCTTGCCCACAGTACATCTCCACTCTCTCGGCCAAGTGGGCATAAGGACAGTCAGCGTTGGAGATGTTCTCCAAAGGCCAACCAGCCCCCAGGGCTGCAGCACATAAGGACTGTGCGAGTCAAGCCTCTTAGTCAGAGAGTCATAGTCCATCACTAAAGACTAAGCTGTAAAGTGGAATTCCATGAACGGGAAAGCCACTGATCATACAGCCTCTCACTTTGCTCTTGCCCCCAGCGTCAATGGTTTAATCAATAACCGTGATAAACTCCAGGCACTGACGGCACAACAATTAATTGTGTCATAAAACACTGGATTAAACCTTCTGCAATTATCGTGTCATAACATGATGACAATCACTCCAAACATACAACAAATTATGTTAGAAATATACCCAAAACAAAACATCCAACTAAACAACAACAAAACAAAAGACAAAACAAAAAAGGAAAAGGAAAACTGGATACGTACTGTAACAGAGTAGTACTGCCGAACCCAGTCCCCGAATTGAGGAACTAAAGATTCTCCAAAAAATAGTGTTGTTTTGTTTGTTTGGGTTTTGTTATTGTTTTTTTTTTTTTTTTTTTTTTGCGCGAGCAGAATATCGTAGGCCGTGTGCAGATTTCCGCTAGAACGCCAACCAACCGATTCTTCCAAAAATGTGGGCCTACTACCCATTCATTGGAGGTGGTGAGGACTCACATGACTTCCTTTAGTTGGTGACCTTCATTAGTGTTAATAAAATTATTCTCAATCAGAGTGCTTGCCGGTGGAAAGAGAGAGACATAGAGTGAGGAGAAGAGAAAAAAAATTAGCATGGTGATCGGTAAGTTGCTTATATGTTTCAACTTTTGCAGTATTTTGTTTTCCAGTATTTTGTTTTTCATTATCTTTTTGAATTTTTAAAGTAAAACTACAGATAGCCCACGTGCTGTGAATCCAACCTCATCTTCTACTGGTATGTTTGTTAACCTTCTCCAACTGACTTTGCTAATACAATCTCTATTATGTACTCCTATTGTAGTTAATGTTCGCTCCTAGATGAGTGTAAAACTCCGTTGGATTTGTATAAACTGTATTCTACATGTTCAGTCCGTTGAACAAATGTTACTTGTTCGATTTGTTACTTCAATATTAAATAACTTAGTTGATGCTGTGAGGTACCACAGGGAGACAGTTTTCATAATTGAGAACTGTGTAGAACTTAGAACTTGGAACAATCACATGAAGAAAATCATATTCTTGTAGCCTACCAAAGCTGCTGTCGAAAGATAATAACAGAAAGAGAAAGAACAAAAACGTTACGAGTATTTTCTGTAAAACAACAAACAACCCGTTTATAGAGGGAAAAAAAAGAGATCGAAAAAAAGAAAAGAAAATTCTTTGTGCCTTGTTTATGAGGATTTTTTTTAAAGATGCAAAGGAGGTTATTGATTGTGTACCACATAATAGAGGTAAGGAGGCACCGTGGTCGAGTGGTTTAGGCGGTCGACTCGTGATCCAGAGGTCGCGGGTTCGATCCCGCTCGGCTCGGTGTTGTGTCCTTGGGAAAGACACTTTACTCCTATTTTCCTCACTCCACCCAGGTGTACAAGTGGGTACCAGCTCTGCTGGGGAAGTATCTGGCGACAGACTAGCGTCCTGTCACAGGGGTGGTGAAAAACCATCAGTTCGCTTAACGCTACAGAAACCGGGATAAGCTCCGGCTTTATGGTCCTTCTGGATTGAAAGAACATACTAATAGAGGTATGTTGTCAGCCGTATATTATCTGTTGGATATAACAAACATGGTCGGAATCTGAAGCACCCACACAGGCAAGACAAGTTGGGAAAAAAAAAGGATGAGCTGACCTTAACTTGAATCTTCGAAGAGAAACAATTTCTCACTTGACTAAATCACATATAATCAAGAAAACAGAAATGGAGGAAAACAAAAAGCTTTAAGAATTGAATTGAGAAACAAAATGTAAGTTCATTTTTGAAGGGTGGAGGGTGTTATTTTAGCTATTACAGTCATAACGAGAAAAATTTGGGGTGGTCAGTGTAGGCTACTGTAAGTCCTGGTTTGGGTACACACCTGTATTCGCTTGCGGGTTTAGAGTGCGAGTCGAAAAATTTTTTGTTGATTTTCACAGATTTTTTTAAGTATGACAAAATGCATCTGTACTTATTTTAGGGATTGAGGACATAGAACAATACCAGGTAGTCACGAGAAAATTGGAAATAATCATCAACTTAGGATTGCTTGTATTCCTACAGTGTTGACCCCCACATGCATATTGTGGTAAGGAAGCTAGCAGACGACAATAACAATGACAAGGACAAATTCTTTTATTTCGAGGATAATTAATAATCACTCATGTGCTTTTTTACATCCAGTCCCTGCCCATAGGGATATATCTTAATAATAAACCCAATACTCATACTCTCACACAGTAGAAACAAAGGGGAATTTTTTTTTAAAACAAAGAAAAACCCCAAAACAATCCCCCCCCCCCCAAAAAAAAAAACAACACCACACACCCCAAAACAACAACAACAAAAACAAATAAACAAAGGACTGGGGCACAGTATTTGCTGAAAAAAAAATTCAATGTCAATCCTACCAAATTTGTTCAAAATCGAGTTAGAGACTAGTCTTTCACAAAAAGTGGTTTTTTTATCTCTGTGGATGCCTTAGGACGTGCGGTATGAATATAAGAGTCTCATAGAAAAACAAGGAAGAGGTGCGATTTTTTCAATTGTGGTGTGCAGCCTGATTTAAGCCAGTTTAGTTTCCCAAGTTATTCAGACTACCAGTTGCCCTGATTTTTATGTCCTGAATGTTTTTCTTCTTCAAGCAAATCATGAATAAAAACTTGTCCCCACCCCGAAACTTTGTGTGGAATCCTGTGTACCGTATTTGGTATACATTTGAAAAAAGAAAACAAAAAGGCCTTCAACTTAGAATGAGTCATTCTGGATTATCCTCGATATATTAGGCCTACTCCTGGGTGATATTAAATACCAGCCCAAACATCTCCGTAAATGGACATAAACTCAAAGCAGTGGACAAATTTACTTATCTTGACAGTACCCTCTCCCGCACAGTAGCCATTGATGATGAGGTCAACACCAGACTCGCCAAAGCAAGCGCTGCCTTTGGCAGACTCGAAAGAATGTGTGAGACAGGAGAGGCATCTCAACAGAAACCAAGATCAAGGTCTACAAAGCTGTAGTGCTCACAACCTTGCTCTATGGCTCAGAGTCATGGACAGTCTACCAACGCCATGCTAAAAAGCTGAACCACTTTCACACCACCTGTTTGAGAAAACTGTTTGGCATCAAGTGGCAGGACAAGATCCCAGACACTGAGGTGCTCACTAGAGAAAACCTTCCCAGCATCCACACCATCCTGATGCAGACCCAGCTTCGCTGGGCAGGCCATGTAGTTCGCATGCCAGACCATCGGCTCCCCAAGAAACTTCTGTTTGGCGAACTTCAGCATGGAAAGCGCTCCCAGGGAGGCCAGAAGAAACGCTTCAAGGACACTCTGAAAGCCTCACTGAAAGCCTTCACATTGAGATAAACTCATGGGAGCAGGCAGCAATGGAGAGGCCACAGTGGCGAGCAGCTGTACGCAGTGGCGCCAAGGCCCACGAAGCAAACAGAATTGCGACAGCTGAGCAACGCAGGCAAGACAGGAAAGATAGAGCCTCCAAGTCTCCAAAAGCAGCCACTATACCCTGTCCATTCTGCTCAAGAACTTTTCAAGCGCGGATTGGCCAAATAAGTCATCCCAATCCCAGGATGAATAGATGGTCATCATTGATCCCGATGGACAGAGAAGAAGAAGAAGTATCTGCTGATCTGTTCAAACTCAGCAGTTTTCCCTGCTACAATTCAGAAGTACCCTTTTGATATTAGCAGTCTGGACTGAGTTTTTATTTACTTGATCCTTTTATTGCGGTTATTTCGGGTCTGTGTTGAATCAATATAAAGACATTATGCTAAGCAGTTTAAAAATAATTCCTGGTTACTTGATGGGCCGGGTTGGTACAGTAGAACGTCTAGTACTTGTTATCGACAGGAAAACCACTTATGACACCACACCCGATCCTTCACTGATGGGTACTGAGTCTGAAAACAACTATAATAGGAGCCAAAAAAAATATTGAATGGACATTAAGATTCACCTTCAAATCTTAGTCCGTGCTCAGAAGAGTCACAGAAGCTTGCAAAAGTGTCTTTGTGTTGGTCACTTTGCCATTACATTTTATCTGCCTGCAAGTCTTTTTTAATATGAAACACTCGTGTTGTTGTTGCTGTTGTTGTTATATTTTTCATTTTCAACTGTTGATTTTCCTTTTTACTGTTCGTGATTTTTTCCCAAGTCTGTGCAGTCCTGCATACTACTTCTGGCTTGGATCCCTGGTCGGATACAATGGCTCCCAGGTACTTGAAGCTTTGAACTGTTTCCAGCTTCTGGTCATTAACCCTGATATCAGTGCTAATGCCGTTGGTGTTATTAGTCATCAGTTTGGTCTTCTCTGCACTGATTTCCATGCCGTATGTTTTGGAGGCCTTATCCAAGTGTTCTGTTAGGCTGGCAAGCTCTTTTTCTGATCCTGCTATTCCATCAATGTCATCTGCGAAGCGGAGGTTTGTGATCGTTCTGCCACCAATGCTGACTGATCCTTCATGATGTTCCAGTGCATCAGCCATGATTCTCTCAAGGAAGATGTTGAAAAGAGTGGGTGAGAGTAGACAGCCCTGCCTTACTCCAACTGTTGTTCGAAACCATTCTCCAATGTTGTTGTTGTAGTACACTGCACTGGTGGCCTCGCTGTACAGCTGTTTGATGACTCTGATCAGGTTTGCATTGATGCTGTACAAGTTCATGGTTGCCCACAAAGCTGCATGCCACACCCTGTCAAATGCCTTCTTAAATCGATAAATACGTGATATAGGTCTTGTTGATGTTGAAGGTACCGCTCAAAACTAAACACCATCTGGAGAGATAAGAATATCTCACTTATCTCCAAGATCAGACTAATGCGCTCCCTTGTCATATCCATATTTCTGTATGCCTGTGAATCATGGACCCTGACTGCAGATTTGGAGAGAAGAGTACAGGCAGTGGAGATGAGATGCTTTCGGAGACTCCTTGGCATCTCCTACAAAGACCACATAAGCAACGAAAGCGTGCATAACAGAATCCAGCAAACCATTGGACCCTATGAGAACCTTCTAACGATCGTGAAAAAGCGTAAACTTAAGTGGTATGGGCATGTCACAAGATCCCAAGGAATTACAAAGACAGTTTTGCAAGGCACTGTCCAAGGAGGAAGAAGAAGAGGCAGACCAAGGAAGAGCTGGGAGGATAACATCAGTGAATGGACAGGCCTAGAACTCAACAAAACCCTGAGAAAGGCAGAACAGAGAGAAGAATGGAGGGAACTGGTTGCTGAGTCTTTGAGGGTGCCCCCACGGTCGTCAGACTACGGGACAGATAGATAGATAGATAGATAGATTTTTTCCCGTTTCATTTCCAGAGTGGAAGGACAGTTGACCCCCTCGCCCCCTTTTTTTTGTGAGATCAGATTTCAGTTTTTCCTGTCAGCAACTTTGAAGTGATATAATCACATGGATAGTTTCCTGGATAATTAAAAGGGAATTTTTGTTTTCCTACTGCTATTGTGGTGGACATGAATAATTGAGCATGCATTACTCTCTCTCTCTCTCTCTCGCTCTCGCTCTCTCTCTCAGTACATTTTGTGTTGTGCTGTCCAGTATTAGAGGATGTTAGGCAGAACTACATCCCTGTTAAATATAGTAGACAGCCTAATTTATTTAGACTCTGTTTACTCCTGGCATCAAGTCATCTTTATATTTGTGTAAAGCTTTCAGAATAAGAGAGATATCGTTATCCTAAGTCATTTTTTGTAGCTGACTTTTTGTTATACAGTAACATGTTGTCGGTTTTTTGTTGTTTTTGTTTTGTTTTTTGTTTTACTATTGCTTTTACCCCCACCAAAATACTAAGCAGTTCGGCAACCCCCTTCATGTATGGGCCAATGGCCTTTTTGTGAATAAATCATTCGAGTTCGAGTTCGAGTTTCTCTCTCTCTCTCTCTCTCTCTCTCTCTCTCTCTCTCTCTCTCTCTCTCATCTCTCTCTCTTCTCTCTCTCTCTCTCGAGAGAGAGAGAGAGAGAGAGAGAGAGAGAGAGAGCAAAACAGGAGGTTAGGCATATTGTGAGTTAGGTTTTTCACGTGTTGGAAAAGCATGAGTTACCGGATCAGACGGAATGTAGGACAGGAAGCCCTGTCACAGACTGGGTGTTTAAGTGTTTGTGTTGATGTTACCCTCCCCCTCCCTTTCCCATTAGCAATGGGCGAAAGTTTAGGCACCAATTCATCTGAATCGTAATGTAAAACACTTCACCATGTTGTGGAATCCATGCCATGTCGACCATTTGGGCTGTAGAAATGATACATCTGTATTTCTGAAAATACGTGTTTTGTGCCCAGTCCCCTTCCCACTGTCCCCTTGTAAATGGGCTTTAACAGCTTATTACAATAAAATATTGTCATTGTCATTGTCTCTCTCTCTCTCTCTCTCTCAATGTATTTGTGATCTGCTGACCGGGGTTCGATTCTCGTTCAAGAGGGTTTTTCCTCCGGAATTAACATCAGTGCCGACTCTACTCTCCCCAAAAGTCCTTCCGATGAGACTATAAACCGAGGTCTCCTGTCCGAACGCACGCAGAACATCTTGTGCACATGTTAAAAAACATTCCGCTTTTCGGAAGAGTAGGCCATTGTGTGCTGGTGGGAACAGATGACAAAATTGACAAAACTGCACACACACGGGGACTGGATGAAGCACATGAGTGCTTATTCCATAATCCTCAAAATAGAATAAACTCTCTCTCTCTCTCTCTCTCTCTCTCTCTCTCTCTCTCTCTCTTTTCTCTTTCTCAGTGAGTTAGGTGAGGTCCTGCTGAATGGCTGGTAAAGCTGTAGCAGAAATAAAATTTGTCCTTTGTTCCTGGCCCTGCTAAAAATTATAATAATCATAGTTTACAATGTATCGTGTTTGTTGCAGCTGTTCAAAACCACGGATCATTGGAATCTATCGTTACAGACGAGGGATCAAAACCAGAAATACTGTCAAGACTTGCCCAGATCACAGCCGCAATGGCCAAGCTCAAACCCATCTGGAGCAAGAGAAAAATCGCCATCAGTTCCAAAATCAGACTGATGCGCTCTCTGGTCATGTCAATCTTCTTATATGCATGTGAATCATGGACCCTAACAGCAGACTTAGAGAGAAGAATAAGAGCTGTAGAAATGAGGTGCTTCCGAAGACTCTTAGGCATCTCGTACAAAGACCACATCACGAATGAAGAAGTCAAGAGACGCATCCGCAATAAAATCGGGCCCTATACTGACCTTCAAACACTCGCAAGACAACGAAAATTGAAGTGGTTTGGTCATGTCACACGCTCCTCTGGTCTTGCTAAAACAATCCTACAAGGCACAGTGAGGGGAGGAAGAAGAAGAGGCAGACAAAGGAAGGGATGGGAGGACAACATTCGAGAGTAGACAGACATGGAGCTGAGAGACACCCTGAGAACGGCCGAGAGACACGCGAGGACTGGAGAAAGGTGGTTGACAAAGCTTCGAAGGCACCCCAAAGGATTCGGAATCTGAGGGATCAGTGATGGTCAGTGCAGACTCCACTCTCCCCAAAAGTCCTTCGGATGAGACTCTAAACCGAGGTCTCGTGTGCGAACGCACACAGAACATCTTGCACACACGTTAAAGCTGTGACATGCCACTGTCACCATACATACAGTATGCAGTAGATCAGGGTCTCTCCACTCTAATGCCTTTATACTGAACATTTTTCATAAGAGTAGGCCATTGTGTGCCGATGGGAACAGATGACATAATTGACAAAAACCGCATACACACGGGGACTGGATGTAAAAATAAGCACAAAAGCGCTTATTCTATTATCCTCGATATAAAAGAAAAAATAAATAAAAATCTCTCTCTCATGTAAAGATCTTGCAAGCAGAGGTAAAAGCAGTTTGATAATGTTTTGTGTATTGAAAAAGCTACGGTTTCTAAATAACAATTCCTATAATTTGTTTATTAAGATAATCATTTGATGCACAAATTTTATACAGCCCATAGTCCTGTAGGGTTCTGAGATTTGGGAATTGGATGCAGCAGCAACACAAATTGAGTCAGTGTATCTATTTGCTTTGAAGCAATTTTTAAGAGAAGATAAAGGAACACTAAATGATATCTTTTTGTGTTGTTTTTTGTTTTGTTTTGAGTTTTTTGGTATTTTTATAAACACTAACATGATATTGTCTACAGCGAAACAAATAGATATCCTCTTACCATTACTCCTGCTGTAAGATGTATTAGGTATTGGTTTAAAATTTTAAACATGGCAGACCACAGACTACCTTTCAAATCTGAAAGGATGCTTTTTGATTTAGATGTTAAGGGAAAGAAAAACTGGGCCACACAAATAAGCATTTGCTTATTCAAACATGGTTTTGGATAGCCTATGTCTGGTGGATCTGTGGTCTAGAGGTAACGCGCCTGCCTAGAAAGCGAAAAGTCCGGGTCGGAAATATGCGGTGGCTTGATCCCCGTTTGGGCCCAAAACTTTTCCCCCATCCATTAGACCACGAGTAGTGGTCTGTGCGCTAGTCTTTCTGATGATACGATAAACCGTGGTCCCGTGTGTTACATAAAACTATTTAGCGCACGTAAAGAACCCACGGCAACAAGAGAGTTGTCCCTGGCAAAATTCTGTAGGAAAAAGCCACTCTGATGGCGACGCGCTCTCCCCGGGGAGAGCAGCCCGAATTTCACGCAGAGAAATCTGCCGTGACTTAAAAGTGGTGTTAAAAATAAAATGAAGATGGGAAAAAAAAGGTTAAATCAAGGTGTTGGAGATTTCAAGAATTTATTGCTGCTTTTAGACAGAGATTGATTGATTGTCATCGGCAACAGTGAAATGATCATATTCAAACTAGTGATAGTTGTAGAACTTATCGACAATGTATTAGCTTACATTACGTCAAGCCTTATTTAAAGCTTGAAATGGATAATAAATATGCATTTTAAGAGAACAATTTCTAAATTAAGACTGTGTGTCAGATATAACTGTTCATAAACTTAGATACACAATGCATAGTGAATCTGATACAACATGCTCTTTATGTAATGAAGCAGCAGAAGATACATGTGCATTTTGTTTTAAGTTGTCCCGCCTTTAATGACACAAGGCAAAACTATATCCCAGTAAAATAATATATCAACCAGCTTGATGCATTTAGGCTCATAGGATGTAGTAATCCTAATACTGTTAGAAAAATTTTGCTTTATATGTATATATGAACCTTTTAAATAAGAGGTATTATGTTGTAAGATCAAAATTTACAAAGCCGCATACACACGGGGACTGGATGTAAAAAAGCACATGAGTGCTTATTTCATTATCCTCGATATAAAAGAATAAATAAAATAAATAAATTTTTTTCTTCCTGTGGATTTGTTTGCATTTGTTTGTCTCGACTGTACTTCAACGTGTGTTCATATCGTTATTCAATGAGTTGATCAGCAATCCCCTTCATGTATGCCTATGGGCCAACGGCCTTTTATGAATACATTCTTTCAAAGTTCAGAGCAAGCTCTCTCTCTCTTTTCGAAAGAGTAGGCCATTGTGTGCCGGTGGGAACAGATGACAAAATTTACAAAACCGCATACACACGGGGACTGGATGTAAAAAGCACATGAGTGCTTATTCCATTATCCTTGATATAAAAAAATGTCAAAATGTCAAATCTCTCTCTCTCTCTCTCTCTCTCTCTCTCTCCTCTCTCTCTGTTTTCTGCTTTGCTTTCTTTCTTACTTGTTTTTACTTTCTCTCTCTCTTCGGTGATTTTTGTGGGGATTTTTGTGTAGATATTTTTTTCCGTATACTGTGTGAGTGTATTGGTATGGGCTTTATTTTATTTTATTATCATATATATCCCTAAGGGCGGGGACTGGATGTAAAAAAGCACATGCGTGCTTATTCATTACCCTCGAAATAAAAGAATTTGTCATTGTCATTGTCTCTCTCTGTGTCTCTGTGTCAAGGTCAAATTGTTATTTTCAGATGATACATTGAATAAGCAATGCATTTGCTTTTTTCCCCCTCCATCAAACCATCTTTCTAGGAACAAAACAACTCAATCAATAATATTTAAGTACATCATTGTGACAACCTATAACAATAGAATACATTCAGCAAGAAAAAACAAACCAACAATACATTGCAAAACATACATGCACACACACACACACACACACACACACACACACACGAACCACGCGCGCGCGCACACACATACACACACACACACACACAACGCGCGCGCGCGCGCGTATATTTAATTGTTGTTATGTATTTAATTGTTATTATCATTGCTTAGCTCTCTTCTGTGTACTATTTTAGGAGTAGATACCCATTTCACTGCACACATCCATCAACTTAAATTCGCCCCTCTCTCTCCTCTCTCTCTCTCCCTCTCTCTCTCTCTCTCTCTCTCTCTCTCTCTCTCTCTCTCTCTCTCTCTCTCTCTCTCTCACACACCTTCACGTCGTCTAATGTCTCTTTGAGTGAATGGATGTAAAATCGAAGCAAACCGACGTAAAATCGAACCACCACACACACACACACACACACACACACACACACGCACGCACGCACGCACGCACACGCACACGCACACACACACACACACACACACACTAACATTATGAAGTACCAAAAAAATCGAACTGAATGTCAAAGTCCTTCGGATGAGACTATAAACCGAGGCCCCGTGTTCCAACGCATGCAGAACATCTTGCGCACACGTTAAATCCTGTTCCGTTTTTCGGAAGAGTAGGCCATTATGTGCCGATGGAAGCAGATGACAAAATTTACAAAACCGCATGTACTCGGGGACTGGATGTAAAAAAGCACATAAGTGCTTATTCCATTATCCTCGATATAAAAGAATAAATAAATAAATAAATAAACACACGCACGCACGCACACTAACAATCAAACAAACAAAATCAAGCAAATGAATCAACAATAATGATCATGATGACACTGATACAATTATTATGATAACGGTATTGTAAACCAGCGCCTACAGCTTTATATGGAGTCTGAGGGCATCGTGGCGCCTGAGCAGGCTGGATTCAGACAGTACAGAAGTACAGAAGATCAAACAACTCACCTGTCCCAAGTTATAGAGGATGCTTTCCAGTCTCTGAGATGTTATACCCACTCCTATACAAGATCTGGGAGCAAGAGAGTGTACCAGAAGACTGGAAGAAAGGCCATCTCGTAAAGCTGCCAAAGAAAGGGGACCTGTCCTCCTGCAACAACTGGAGAGGAATCATGCTACTGTCCATCCCAGGGAAAGTACTGACAAGGATCATGCTAGACAGACTGAAGACAACACTGGACAAGACACTTCGGGATGAACAGGCAGGCTTTAGGCAAGACAGATCATGCACAGATCAAATCGCCACAATGCGCATCATCATTGAGCAGTCCCTGGAGTGGCAGACCCCCCTATATTCAGTCTTTGTCGACTTCCAGAAGGCATTTGACAGCGTCGACGAGATGTCATTTGGAAACTGATGCATCACTATGGATTTCCACCAAAGTTCATCACCATCATCCAGCAACTATATGAAGATGCCACCTGTCAAGTCATCCATGAAGGGAAACTGACGGAAGCCTTCTCCGGTGTTCGTCAGGGCTGTCTGTTGTCGCCAATCATCTTCCTGTTGGTGGTTGACTGGATAATGCGGCAAGCCACAGCAGGCAGGAGAACCGGCATACAGTGGACCCTCATGAAGCAGCTGGAAGACCTGGACTTCGCAGATGACATCAGCCTTCTCTCCCACAGGCAACAAGACGCGCAAGAGAAGCTTTGTCGTGTTGCTGACGAAGCTGAAAAGACTGGCCTCCAAATCAACATCGGGAAGACGGAGATCATGAGGGTGAACAACAAAACACATGACCCAGTGCGACTGCAGCAAGAAACCATCAAAGAAGTCACCAAGTTCATTTACCTGGGCAGTGTCGTCAGTAAAGATGGGGGAACAGATGAAGACATCAAGTGCCGAATCAACAAAGCCCGTCACGCCTTCAACACCCTTCGGCCAATTTGGAGGTCAACAGCCCTCTCATTTCAAAATAAGCTTCGGATCTACAACACCAATGTCAAATCGGTCCTACTTTATGGCTCAGAA
Organism: Rapana venosa; assembly: GCA_028751875.1. Lineage (NCBI taxonomy): Eukaryota > Metazoa > Mollusca > Gastropoda > Neogastropoda > Muricidae > Rapana > Rapana venosa. Next base: position 9,389,184 of record CM054159.1, on the reverse strand, counting down.
ACCTGGCGGGTAACAAAAACCAACACCCACAAACTCCAGTCTTTTACCAACAAATGCCTCAGGTACATCCTCAACATCAGGTGGCCGGAAGTCATATCCAACAAACAACTGTGGGACAGGACCAGACAAACCCCAATCGAGTCCATCATTAAACAAAGGAAGTGGGGATGGATCGGCCATACACTCCGCAAGCCTGCGTCAAATGTCACCAGACAGGCCCTTAACTGGAATCCACAAGGGAAGCGGAAAGTAGGTCGACCAAAGCAGACCTGGCGCAGAAGTGTTGACGAAGAAACGAAGGCAGCCGGAATGACATGGGCCGAGCTGAAGAGGATCTCCCAAAACCGAGTTCGTTGGAGGTTGTTGTTGCAGCCCTATGTTCCCCAAGGAACCAAGAGGCATAAGTCAAGTTTCCAGTCTCAGAAGGTCACTCTGGCGGTCTTTATTGATTTACAGAAGGCCTTTGACAAGGTCTGGAAAGACGGCCTCCTTGTGAAACTCCTGCGAAATGGTATCCAAGGCAACATGTACCAGTGGACCAAATCTTACCTGCACAACCGAAGAGCCAGAGTGTCGGTGGACGGCCACTGTGGCCGAAAGGTGTTACTGAGGCAGGGTGTTCCCCAGGGAGGTGTGCTCTCACCCACTTTGTTCATCCTCTTCATCAACGATGTGGTCGCAGAACTACCAAGAGGTGTCCATGCCGCGCTTTATGCAGACGACCTGGTACTCTGGAGCAACGAAGAGCATGCAACAACAGCAACCTATAGAATGCAACTTGCCCTGGAGAGTGTTGCAGCATGGGCTGAAAGCTGGTGCGTAACAATCAACAGGGAGAAGTCCACAGCCACTCTTTTCACGCTCTCACCCAAAGCAAAACCTGGGATACTTACCCTTGGAAACACCACGCTAAAATTTGAGGATCATCAAACCTACCTGGGAGTCACTTTTGACAAGCGAATGACATGAAAAGCACAAATAAATGAAGCAGAGAACAAAGCCAGAAGAAAATTAAACATCATGCGGAAACTGGCCGGAACCAACTGGGGAGCAAACGCAAAATTACTGAAGACAGTCTACCAAGGACCTTACCTTGAGTATGGATCTAACTCTTGGATGACATCTGCCAAGACTCACCATCAAACTCTTGACAAGGTCCAAAATCAAGCACTAAGAATCATTACAGGGGCAATGAAGTCTACACCAATCAACAAAATGGAAGAAGTGACTGGCATTCCTCCCCTATCTACAAGAAGAGAACAGAAGGCCCTGATACAATCAAAGAAATACGACTGCAATACACATCACCCAATGAAGACAAGGATAAAACAACTATCCTCAGGCAGGCTAAAGCGATATAGCTTTGCCCTTGAAACTAGAGGCCTAGTACAAAATACCAAGCAAAGCTTCCAGACCATGTCAAACCTTTCTCTTTCTCTCTTGAAACACCACCATGGGAAGAAAGAAGAACTGATACCAAAGTAAATACCTCTGTCCCCCACATAACAACAAAAAATGAGCAGAGTGAAATTGTGAAAAAGACTCTCACACTAGCCATGTTGGAAGAAAGATACCCCCAAGAAAGCTGGATTCACATATACACTGATGGATCAGCAACTGTTGCTGTCAAGTGTGGAGGTGCGGGGGTCTACATTCAGTACCCTAATGGAGAATGGCAGGCTGAAGCTATTCCAACAGGCCTGCATTGTACTAACTACAAGGCTGAAGTAGAAGCCCTGATCCATGCAGCAAATGTCATCAACAGCAGAGTGGACAACAGCACCCAAGTCGTCTTCCTGACTGACGCACTCTCTGTGCTGCAGTCCTATAATGCCGGACAACTGAAAGATCTGGAGAAGGCACTGCACAGTCTTAACGCCTTACGCGTAGAGCTCCAGTGGATCCCCTCCCACTGCGGCATTAAAGGAAATGAACAAGCAGACAAGGGTGGCCAAAATAGGGGCAAGAGAGGAGCAAGAGAACAATCCTGTCAACCTAGTGGAGATGAAAAACATCATCAAATCTCTCTTCAGATCACCACTCAAACCAGACCCTTATCACCAGCTTTCACGACAAGCACAGGTGGTCATTTTCAGACTACGCACAGGGCACAACAGGCTGAATAAACACCTCCACAGAAAATTGAAAATTACACCATCTGCTATGTGCCCCTGTGGAGAAGAAGAACAGGATACGGCCCACATCCTACAAGACTGCAGGACCCTCCAGACGCTAAGGCTGGAAGTGTGGCCTGAGCCCACGCCTCTGGAGCAGAAACTGTACGGCACGGTGGATGACCTGCAGGCAACTGCTGAATTCCTCAGAAGATCTGGTCTCACAACATAACCCAGGAAACGCAAAGAAGAATTATGATAATCACCCATCATCACTAAGAGGATCTAGGAGCAACACAACAATAACAAACAACAAAAGCGATGGGAAAGGAGGGGGGGGGGGGGGGGATCAAGGAGTAAGGGGACAGCAACAAGCAAATAGACATGAATAATTATAATTATATAAACAAACAAATTCTATACATAAATAACAAAAACAGAAGCCCACAACCAACCAGATTACCGAAACAAAATGTTTGAAGAGTGTGGTGGTTCGATCCCGTTTGTGCCCAAAACTTTTCCCTCTTCGACTAGTTCGTGAGTGGTGATCTGGGTGCTAGTCTTTCAGGTGAAGCGATAAACTTATGTCATGTGTGCAATTTTCATTTAGTACGTGTAAAAGAACCCAGGGTAAAAAAAATTAAAAGTTGTCCATGGCAAAATTCTGTTGAAAAAAATCCACTCTGATAGGAGAGGAAAAAACATATGCAGACAGGAAAAGAAAAAAAATAATGGGTGGCGCTGCCCTTGTGGCTACGTGGTCTCTCCAGGGAGAGCAGAATCTGCTGTGACTTAAAGTGTTATACAATGCAGTACAATACAGTGAAAAAACATTGGAAAAAAAACACAGAAAAAAGATTAAGTTCGGTTCATTTTTAGTTCCTCAGAGGTCCAGCCAGACATAAGTAGATATGTGAAAGTTTCATTCACTCTCCGGAAAGGAAAAAAAAACCACATAAAAAAAGAACACCCTGTCCCAGGCCTTCCTTCATACATTGTGTTCATTTTACTCAAGAAGTGAAGGTCAAAAGGAAGTGGGCGTCTGAACAATGTTTGGGTAGTTTTGTGTAAAGCGAGGGTAATTTTTCTTCTTCCGGCGACCAATGCGTTTTCTGTGATAAGACATGTCCTTTCTTATTCCAACATGGCGTCAGGTAGGACCTGTGTGAATCTTGACATGTGGAAAATATGTTTTCTGTTATAAATATTCTGTTAGACTGATACTGATTATTTTGCTTCGATGTAGGAAATTATTGTAGACATTTGTAGTATACTTAATAGATCTGTATGTTTACAGATTTTTTGACTGTTCTACACTTAATTGAATGCACCATTTGCGATACCATACGTGATAATCTCTGCAAAGATTGCCGATGGCCGACGTAGATTTTTTAAGTTTTTAGGTAGAGTCCTCGATTGATAAGTTCAAATAGGTAATTTTTGCCGATATTTTTCATAATTAAATGTTAATGAAATTCTTGAGTGACGAAAAGATCGAATTCGTTTTAGTACAGGAAAATGTATACCACATGTTTAGTCATGATACTGATAGCCCTTGGTTCACTTCAAGTTCATATACTAAGTAGCGGCAGCAAAAAAGATTTTATGCAGTTATGGGTTGTTGTTGTTGTTGTTGTTGTTTTTGCTTTAGAAATAAAGATCGTATCAAAAGAAACATAATACAAACTTACGGTGATATCTTAAATAGTTTTCCAGATATGGCCTTTTAACAAGGTACACCCCTAAAACATCACAGCCTCTCTTTTACTTACTACACAGAATATGGAAACAAAAAAGGAAAAGAATCTGATCAGTAGAAAAAAATTATGAAGTACCAAACATTGAAAAAACTCTTTTTCAAAATTTGCGAAATTTCACAATGTATACCAATTACCATGTTTGGGACCCATCAATCATTGTCAAGATTTTTTTCATTCATTTCTCTTGAAATTGTTTGAAGGGCAATTCCAAAGTAACTGATGTGTCATTCAGACAAAAATTACAACAAATACTTGAGTTTAAAAAAGAGATTCATGTAGTTAATTGTTATTAACAGGATTTTGCAAAACAAAGTCATTTAACTATTCAAAACAATAACAAGGTCAAACTTGACAAAATTTAGGATTTAGATGCATCTTGGACAAGTGTAACACTAACTGACCTACAGGTAAGAATGTTCCCCATTTTTTTTCTCGCATCCAGTTTCAACTTCATTTCCCCTGAATTGGCCATGGTTACAAAATAACAAAAAAAATTTATTTCAAAAGTAAGATGTTCATTTAGTATTTAAAAAACCAAACAAAATCATTTAGTAGATTTTTCTACAGAACAAAAATCAGTGTAACTTATGTGACACTTGAGTGTAACTGACATGGCATGTACACACTCCAGACATGACTTCCACTACAAATCAGTCAAAATTTCTATCATATTTCTATCAAATCAGGACAAAATGTTTACAAATTAGTTGTATACATTATAATGGATGTTTTTCCTGCAAAATACTCCCAATTACTGAATTACAAGATTTTTCTACACTAATTTACAGTCTTTTACTTTTTTTTTTCAGTTTTGCCAACTGATGATGAATTTCTTTTATGGCCTTGATGGTGTATTCACCACAACCATGCAGCTGGATAGGTTCATAAATCTGTTCTCATGAAACACTTCATAGTCATCTGTTTTTGGCCAAAAGAAATGTTTCTCTCCACCCCTGGAGGTTTGAAAGCTTTGATGCAGAAACTTCAAGGAAAAAATCCCCCCCCCCTTTCTTTTTCTCAAAACTCTACCAACATAGAACTTGTCAACAAAACCAACAGCATAATACTGCTCAATTTGTATGGTGGCATTTCTGTTTGATTCAGTATCACCACTCATGCTTTGGTCAGGGTTTATGGATACATAATGTTCCATGTTAGCAATGTATCCCAAATAAATCATGGTTTTTCAGGATCTTGCTGTCCAATCATGATATGGGAAGGTTCTCTCACGACTGATTTGTTGGCCTGCTAACATCCTACTCTATTAGTCAACAATGATGTGGTCAACATATGTCCCATTTTTACACACCTTTTTTAGGTCCTTATCTGGCAAGAACTCTGACTGTTCATCTAATGATAATTTGAATTCAGGGTAGCTGCATATCATTTGCTGCAGTTCATGATGAGTATACCAAGCCCAGCCTTTTCCAGCTGGCTTTTCATTGTCCAGAAAAAGCAGTTTCTACCTCCATAAACCTTGAAATGTCTTTAAGTTAAAAATACAGTGGAGATTCACATGTTTGAGCTGTGTGTTGTCATGTGTCTTGATCATTTGATGGGGCAGCAGCAGGTGGTGTTTCTTCTGTATCTGATGGTGCAGCATCAGTCCTTGACACAATAATTATTCAACATTTTCATGATACTTGCAACAGCACACATTTTGGTCTTTGTCACATACAGAAACAATATCTTCTGGTTAGAGTGCAGCAGATGTGGACTTTCCAATCTTCACATCTGGGTTTTCTTGCTTGAAAACTTCAAAAGCTTCTAGAGCTGTGCTTAACAGTATCTTCTTTTGCATTTCGATGTTTTTCCCATCTCTGAGGACTGAAACAGTCTTTCCCGTCTGGCATTTGCCATGAAACTTGGTGACTGTGTTGACAGTATCGTAAAAATCAATCAGTGCCTGATGTGAATCTTTTGGAAACGTAGACTTTTCTTGTGTTTTTGTAATTGGACTACCTCCAACATCTGCGGCAAGTGCATCAACTACAGCTTTTTTTTCTTGGACTGTATAGTAAGGACGACTTTGCTGTCCTGATTGCTTTTCCAAAGGACTGTTTTGAACCAAATGCCTTGTCCAGCGTTGATTCCAAAAGTACAGAAGAATCAAACGTTTTTGCTTGTTTTACTAGTTTTTGATTGAGTCTTTGTTTAGCTCTCCTTCCTGTGCTTTTGACACTTTCATCCTTTCTTTTTTTAAGAATCCCATTTTGATCTGCATTTCTATTGGTGTTCCTGGTTGTGAAGTTTTTGTTTCTGTCATTTGCTTCCTGTTCTCCCTCATTCGCTTGGCAGTTGGTTTAGCAGGCACGGCAGTCACAAGCAAATGTTGGAACTGTATACATAAATTATAGGTTAAAAAAAAAAGGTAAAGGAGTCCCATAACCTATAAGGTCGTAGGGGAGCGAGGCGTTGGAGACCTCACTTCTCTAGGGCCAGCATATTGAGGGCGGCGCCCATCTCCTCTCCCTCGCTGCTTTACCTTCCCTACCCTAAAGAGGGCAGGTACCCATTTACAGCTGGGTGAACTGGGGGAACTGTACTGAAGCCAAGGCGTGCAAACGGTCACCCATCCAACTGGTAACACACTCGATGCTGCTTAACTTGGCTGGGGGAAAGCGAGTGCTCCAACCACTGAGCTATCCCATCCCCAGAAATTATAATGTGCTTTAAATCAGTATTGGTTTTGTGAATTAACATTTTCTGTAGAAGGACAAAGGTTTGGAAGAATTTTATGTTAATACATTGTAATATATCCATATGATACTTTGTTAGCTAAGGTGGCATTATAGTTGTAACTGACGTGGCAGTCATTGTAACTGACGTGTCAATTTTAAATTTCTGATTAACACAAATGCACTTAAAGTTACATCTTTTTCCTACCAGCTATGAATAGGACTATTATTAAAATCCAAATATTCATTACATCAGAAATGTAACTTTTGTACCCAAGATGTAACTGACGTGTTGTTTTTCTAGAGGCATCTTAATATTGTTAATTACACATAATAAGGAACATTCAGAAAGTTTTCAACTGATTTTATAATGAATTTAGTGTCAGCTTTTGAATATGGAACAATCAATGGAAAATTTGTAATTATCAAGTATGTAGGTAGAAAATTGCAAAGTAAGGTCAAATTTACTGCGAGACGAAAGCATGAGCTCTTCAAACACGACAGCTGCCAACCAGGAAAAGTCATTCTTGTGAAAAATTCCATTGATTTCTGAAAATTTTACCTCCCTCGAAAAAGTGTAAGACAAGAAAAAAGCCCCTGTTACATTTTGAATTTTCACTCAAAGTGAGCATTTTTTTTTTTGAATTGCCCTGAATGTGTTTTTATATACACAGATTAATCCCCAAAAAATTTTAGGAGTGGTAGGGTTGTCCCTTTAGCGGCTATTTTGCCTCTAAGTTGGAGAAAAGGCCAAAATGACCAGTGTGGAAGGCACATTTCAGAATAATTACAGCTTCTGAATGAACGAACCAAATCACTTCAGATTTGGAGAGAATAATATTGTATTCTATAGGTTGACATTTGATTTAAAATATTCCAAAGGTGAAGAAAACAAATGGGTTTACATGTGTTATGTAACCATAATTTATGATAAAATGATGTGACCCAACAGGAATCAGAGGCATTAAATAAAATTAGGCAGCCTTCTCCCTGAGCCTCCTTTTGCGTAAAGGGGGTTGTCTTCTTGTAGCTGATTGGCTAAGCTTTCGATTGCTACCCCGCATGCTTGGTATTGTTCAAAGGAAGATAACAAAATATTTGAAATTTTTATTTGCATTTTTTGGTGACGTAATTTTTATCACTTTAGGGATATAACCCATGAAAATAAAGTATAAACTTTGTTTTCTATTGGTTATTAATACTGTTTTGGTGGCTTTGAGAGTGCACCAACATGATATTTCTACAACCTGAAATTTGATGGATCGCAGAGAACTGCCAATTTTGCCCTTTTTTCGCAATTTTTGGCTTCGCGCTACATTCATACCTTCACTCATACAATAAAATCAGAACAGTGTAATGAAAGATCAATCTATTCTCTTTATTCACCTATGCATAAAAAAACCCCATAATGATGCAGTAGAACTTGAGTTAGAAGTGTTTGAAGACAGTAGTAACTGAATCACATTTTCCTAGGGTGCATGGTAGAGTTGCGCGGTGCTGCCGCTACCTACTTCATACCACTGTTGAAACTTGAACCCGTCTGTTCGAGGGAAATTTTCTCTCACAGTCTCAGAGTTAAATCAACCCAAGTTTTGATTCTGTTACCCAGAAAGTCTTTTAAGAGATGGAATATTGATGAAGATCCAGAGAGGGGATTGCTTTAATTGCATGGCATTTAATTTTATTGTGAATTTGATTGTGTGCAGGCATTTGATCTTTTATACATTTTTAAAATTTCAATTAAATTACTGGCTGGGGGGGCAGGATACTGATAGCCTAGTGGTTAGAGCATCGCACTTGTGATGTGATAGCCTGGGATCAAGCCACCACAAAGGTGCCTGTTTTAGGGACTTTTAGTTTTTACCCAGAAGTGAACATTACACATCACTCTAATAGTACTGACTCCACTCCCCCAGAAGTTCTTCTGATGAGACTATAAACCAAGGCCCTGTATAAACAATTGCAGAACATTTAGCGCACACATTAAAACCCATTCTGCCTGTCTGAAGAGTAGGCCATTTTGTACTAATAGGAATGGATTTTAAAAAACGCATGCACACAGGTGTGTTGCCACCAGCTTGCACAGTTGTAGGAGGGGCCAGTGTATGGTTGGTTGCCTCACTGATGGTAGGGCACTTTTTTTATGTTTGCTGAAGGTCATATTCTGCTTAATGGTTTTTGCTTTCAATGTGTGAGATGAGTGGTATTGCCCTCTCATGAATACTCCCTGGTCAGGTGATGAGTTGACTTTGGTGTTCTCAGTCCACAAGACAATCAAAATAAAATCCATGGCTGGCAATTCAGCAAACATTTTCTTTTATATATCCACTGCTACATGGAATGTTGTACCTACGAATATCACTGTCACTCAGAGAAATGGATTCCACCCAAGATTAAGAAATCACTGACAGTGACACTGAGACTGACACGTTTTTTTAAATAATTGAAAACTTTGTTTTTGACCCACAGCTAGTGGTCCATGAATGCTCATTTTATCTTTAAATTAAAAAAAAACAACTTTTATATTGAGGATAATGGAATAAATTATAAGCACTTATGTGCTTTTTTACAACCAGTCTCCGTGTGTATCCGGATTTGTGAATTCTGTCATCTTTTCCCACTGGCACACAATGGCCTACTCTTCCGAAAAGCAGAACAGGATTTAACATGTACGCAAGATGTTCTGTGTGTGTTCGCACACAGGACCTCGGTTTATAGTCTCATCCGAAGGACTTTGGGGGGAGAGTGGAGTCTGCACTGATGTTAACTCCAGAGGGGAAAATATCCCCTTGAACAGGAATTGAACCCGGGTCGTCAGATAGCAAGCGCAATGTTCTGACCACTAGGCTATCCTGTCACCCCTGGATCTCTATCTAATCTTGCTCCTCTAGTTGCACAGATTGCATGTTATATGTACTCATTCATTCATTCTTATCTTTTTTTTAAAAAAAAAGAAGATTTTTATAGTTTGATGAAGTGAATAGTGTATCATCTCCCAAAACTGCAATAGTAAAGGTCAGTGTTAAATCTTGGGTCGCTTCTGGTGAGCTCTTTCATCACTTGGGAAAACTGAGGGCACATCATGTGTGCTGTGTGAATGAGTGAAGATGAAATGATTTTGCAGCAAATCCATGGACAGTTCATGGAAAGACTGATAAACAAAGTGACAGCCGTGATTGCTCACAAATATGCTGTTGCCTTTGTAAAGTTTATGTTGCTGAGGGTTTTGTTGTTTGCTTCACTTCTGAAAATTTCTTACAGCCTTTCTCTTCTTTTCCATCTTCTAATTGAGTAATTCTTCTTCTTCTTCTTCTGTGTGTGTGTGTGTGTGTGCGCGCACACGTGTGTGTGCGTGCGTGCATGTGTGTTTGTGTGTGTGCGTGCATTTTTAAAAGACCTAGGTAGACCTCCAGTCAAGTGTTATGTGTATAGTTGTATGAAACTTACACAAGTTACAGGTTGCAGTCATTGTGGATCGTTGAGTGCTGAGTTGACTCAGGGAAAAGTTTGTTCTAAATAATATGAAATAAGTGAAACACTGATGAAATACTTTGCTGTTGGTGTTATTTGGGGGATGGGGGAGGGGGGGAGAAAAAAGATTCTCCCCCCACACACACAAAAAAAGGAAGAAAAACATCAGCTCTGTCCTCTAACAACAGTATCATTAATTATTCACATACACTAGGTTCAAGATGCGCCTAATGTGCACACACAACTAGGATAATGCAAACATTCCAGAGAATTCTACCCGAAGGTTACTTGTTGAAATTGTAGCTTTTCTGGAACAAGAAAGTCGTTAAAGTGGCTAGCATTTGAAGAATATATCATGTAAAAAAAGGGTAAAGGTAAAGGAGTCCCATAACCTATAAGGTCGTATGGGAGCGAGGCGTCAGAGACCTCACTTCTCTAAGGCCAGCATATTGAGGGCGGCGCCCATCTCCTCTCCCTCGCTGCTTTACCTTCCCTGACCCTAAAGAGGGCAGGTACCCATTTACAGCTGGGTGAACTGGGGGAACTGTACTGAAGCCAAGGCGCTCAAACGGTCACCCATCCAACTGGTAACCACGCTTGACGCTGCTTAACTTGGCTGGGGGAAAGCGAGTGCTCCGACCACTGAGCTATCCCGTCCCCTATAATATAATATATATAATGAATATATGTAGAGTCAGAAATTAGCAAACTGCAGCTCACTGTGAAAGTTGCAGTGCTGTGCGTAATTTACACATATTTCCCTCGCAGTATACTGTCATTGGTAAACACCATGATGAAAACCGAGTGCTGCTTTTGTGCAGGTAAGAAGAAAGGAAAGAGTAAGGGTGTCACCCTAGACCTGACTACATTCCTCCAGGGGAGTGGTTCGTCAGCGCCGGCTCATGTGCCCACCCCAACTAGTAGTAGTTGGGCGGCTGAAATGGACAGTGTGGACAACGGGGGTAAGTCCACTGTTGGAGTGTGTAGATCATGGAAAATGTGTATGCAAAAAGAGAACTTGTGAAACTAAAGGCAGTACTTTTGCTATATGTAGACCCCTTTACTGTTGTGACCTGTACTCGGGAGAAAGACCACAACTTGCTTTCACGAATTTTTTTTTTTTCTCTCTCAAATGGATGCTATTGCTGAATGGTTTTAAGACAGTTTGATTTTAGTCTCGTGGGTCTGTGAAATCGTAGGTTTGAATCTCGGCACATCTTGTGAATTAAAAGGTGGGGATTTTTTTTTTACAATCTCCCAGTTCACTTTTAAGTGCAGACCCGCTAATGCCTTAATTTCCTTTGTGTATATGCATGCAAAAAATCAGATACGCTCATTGAAGATCCTGTGATTCAGTGTTTAGCCGTTACAGAAACATGAACATACCCAGCATGCATCCTGTATAAAAACAATTAGCTGCTCTGAAGTTGGAATGCATCGGCTGAGGTCAGCAAGCAGATCTGCAAAGTTACAAGCACAGGAGAAGACCAGGCCCTTTGCGTCCCTCCCAATAAGGGATCTGAGAGAAGAAGAGATCTTCACTTTCTCATTATCCTGAGGTTGTACTCGGCCCAGGCAGCAATACATCATTTGTACAATTTTAAGCGAACTACAAAGCAGATCATGCCACTGACTTTCTAGTCTTCTCTTTTTGGTAGAAACAAGTCCAAATTCATTATCGATTCAGTGTTGTTTTTTTTAACTAGGTGTTTTCTGTTTTCCTTCTACATGTTTTTTTTCACTATTCATTGTGATTTGACACTGTATTTAGTGTAAAAGGGTCCATTTTGTGAGCAATCCTTCTTCGTTGAACGCTCTTACAGCAACTATTGTTGTCTTGTCATCTGTCTGAGAAAAACTGTTTTGTGCTGCCGTTAAGCACCTGACAAGTCCAGTCCCAGTGCATTCAACTTCAGCATGGGAGAGAATTGTTATCTGTTTGGTCTTTCTGGAAAAAAGGCAGGAGAATGGACCGAAAAGGCAGAAAATAGACAAGAAGGAGGTGAAAGGGAGCAAGGCAGAAACAAAGAGAGTGATAGAAAAGACGGAATTCCTAGCACAGAATTTCCAGAAGGTGGGGATGCTATTTGTTCTGACAGGCCCCTGGCTTCCCCAGAGGGGAGGAGTACTGTTGTAAGCATTGGTTTTCTCCGTAGTAATCCTGAAAGCTCACTGTTCACAGTACTTTCTTTTGAATATTTCCAGTATGTGCCTCAGGTGAAAGCTGCTTTATGTTACAAACCAATTCCACCTTTCGAAAGACGCGACCATTTCGTGCTGGAAGGAACAGATGATAACATCTGAAAAAAACGCATGCACAGAGATGTGGTTTTTGTTAGACATCCCTGAAGTCTGAATGTGGCTACCTACGCATACGCAGAAATCTCACTCCTGGTGAACCTTGGAGCTCTAGCAGAGGAGCTGGGGGGAAAAAAGAACAAAAAAAGTATATGATATTCTTTGTAGAAATCCTGTGTAAAGAATCTCCAGGTTATATTTGCTAACTCTCATGAGAGACTATAACTTCGACGAGGACCTGATTCAAGTCATCCAGGCGCTGTATGACAGCTCCCACAGCGCAGTCCTCATGGGTGGAGAAATCGGGGAGTTCTTCTGGACTTCAGTTGGAGTTCAACAAGGCTGCCCGCTATCCCCCGTTCTTTTCAACGTGTTCCTGGAGAACATCATGCAGGAGGCCCTCCTTGACTTCAAGACCACAATCACAATAGGAGGAAGGCCAGTCTGCAATCTTCGATTCGCAGACGATATTGATCTCATGGGCCGCAGTGAAGAAGAACTCCAGGATCTCACCACCAGACTGGAAACATCAGCCAATGCCCACGGTATGGAGATCAGCACGGAAAAGAGCAAGATCCTAGTGAACAGTACCACACCGACCACTCCCACCAGCATCAAGATGAGTGGCGAGACACTATAGGAGATGGAAACTTTCAAGTACCTTGGAGCAATCATCACCAAAGAAGGTATGAGCACACAAGAGGTGAAGATCAGACTTGCTGTGGCACTCTCCTCCATGACTAAGCTGGCGAAAGTGTAGTATGTTCTTTCGAGCCAGAAGGCCCATAGAGCCGGAGCTTATCCCAGTTTCTGTAGCGTTAAGCGAACTGATGGTTTTTCACCACCCCTGTGACAGGACGCTAGTCTGTCGCCAGATACTTCCCCAGCAGAGCTGGTACCCACTTGTACACCTGGGTGGAGTGAGGAAAATAGGAGTAAAGTGTCTTTCCCAAGGACACAACACCGAGCCGAGCGGGGATCGAACCCGCGACCTCTGGATCACGAGTTGACCGCCTAAACCACTCGACCACGGTGCCTCCCATATAAATTCCATACATTGTTATTATTATTATTATTGGTGAAAGTGTGGAGAAACCATAACATCAGAACCCACACCAAGGTCAGACTCTACAGGGCACTCGTCACATCCATTGCCTTGTACAGCTGTGAAGCATGGACACTCACTGCCGATTTAGAACATCGCATTCAAGCCTTTGAGATGAAGTGCCTCAGGTGGATCCTGAACATCACCTACAGAGACCGTAAAACCAACGACTACGTCTAGCAGCAGATCGAGGCACTGGCTGGCAAACAAGAACCATTGCTAGATACAGTCAAACGGAGGAAATTGAAATGGTTTGGCCACACAACAAGGCATAACAGCCTGTCAAAGACAGTCCTGCAGGGAATGGTGGAAGGAGCAAGGAGGCAGGGACGACCACGCAAAAGCTGGATATCCAACATCAAGGAGTGGACCGGCCTCACTGTACCAAACCTGAAAGCAGCCCAGGACAGAACCATTTGGCGGTCCACTTGCAGCGTCTGTGCGGGTACCCCAACGGTCGTCCTGACCAAGGGATGATGATGATGATTATTTGCTAACATTATCGTTTAATTTAATGTGTTATACATCCACAGGACACCCTGGCTGCTTGTCTCTCTCATAAATTGCTTCTGTGTTCATTCTAAAAGTCTTGCCACATGCATTTTATAAATGTCGATGTGACATTTTTCCCTTTCAGATGGAGAAGAAGTACGGATGACCTTTGACAGATCCAAGCTGCCAACAGCCCCCAAGGCTGCTCGGGCCCCAGACTTCGATCTGAACAGGATATCGGACGATAAACCCTTCACGGCGTTTGTTGGCAATTTGCCGTACGACGTTTCAGAGGACAAAATACTTCAGTTCTTTGAACAGCGAAACCTGAGGGTAAGGAAAAGTATGGCTGGTTATTCACTAATGTTATTGTACTTGGCTACAAGACTTACGTTGATTGCTTACTGTGAATTGTTGATAACAAAGCGTCCACACAAATGTTAAAAGTATGCATGTGTGAAGACCACACACATGCATGCACACACGTGCACGCACACACGTGCGCGCACACGCACGCACGCACGCACACGCACACACACAGACACACACACACACACACACACACACACACATACACATAGGGAGGGAGAAGGGAATGGGGTTGTGAAGGGGGCATATGTGTTCAAACATTTGATTGCAAAAATGGAATAGGTTAAACTAATCAATAACCATTTCACAATATGTTCAGAGAGGTAAAACTAGAATTGTAAGAAACCTTTGTTCTCTTTTATTATTTAGATGTGGATGTTAATATCTCACATAAAAAGACTGTATATGTTAATTAATATAAAAAAAATTGTTGGCTTCTGTTGTAAATAACCAAAGTCATGTATATGATGTGATATTTGTATGTGTGAGTATGTCTAATTAAAAAAGGAATATGTCATATGATATAATTATGTAAGTGTTTATGTACATGAATCTGACATGGAATAAGCTAGAAATTTGACAACTTTTCTATGAGATATATGTGGATTTGGGGTGGGAGTAAAACTTAAAAAAACAATAACATGAAAAGATACACATCAGTTTCTGTTGAATTTAACAAGCGAACAAAATATATGAGTGCTGAGTGTGTTTGTCAGAGTTTGAATAAGTTTTAAGTGTTTGTTGTTTTTTCTCTCTGCAGGTGGAAGGGGTGCGCTTGCCCAATGAAAATGGTCGTCAACGTGGTTTTGGTTATGTTGAGTTTGTCGGAAAGGAAGATCTCGTGAGAGCCCTCGCCATGAATGAAGAGGTGAGTTCTTTGTAGATTTTTCTTTTTTTCTGAAAAAAAAAGGACTAAATATACCTGTTTGGGTGGGTGGGGGGGGGACCTGCAAAGGTGTCAGAAAACCCATGGGTGCCTTGAAAGTCGGGGTTTTTTAAAAACAGAGAATGTGTTGTTGCTGGATGTAACCCAGTGAACACCGGGGTTCACCCGTAGTTAGTCTGAATGGGCTTGATAAGTATGTGCAGTGTCGCTACTGAGCCGGTTTGCCAGCACAGAAACTGGTTTAGTTGTTGCTGCACACAGCTGTTGGGGCTGACAGTTAGTTTGCTGCAGAAGCCTCGTCTATTGTCCGTTTTTCAGGTTACTGTGAATTCGGTGACCCTCCTCCAGGAAATGAGTCAGATTGCTCCTGACCCACTTTTCCCACTAAGAGTGATTTTAGGCAGGAGGAGGGTCAATTTGTCCATTGTGAGATTTCGATTGATTTCAAATCTTTACGCCTCTTTTCTACCTTGTGCTGAAGTATTAAGATTGGTTTTGCTTCCTTTTGCTTTAAGAATTCGTCTTAAAACATCCAGCCGCACATCCTGACCACCTTTTAGGATCCAAAATTTGTCAGATTTTCCATTTTTGTTATTTCCTGGCGTTTTTAACTTTATCGTTTGTGATAACTTCTTCTAGAATTGTCTGATTTTCAATCTTTTTGTTTTGTTTTTAAATTGAATAGCTTCCCTTTATTATTTTTGTTATTGCAGATTGGTAATATGTTAACAATTGAAAATTGACCTCCAGTTCAAAGTGACTCATTATGGGAGAGAGGGTCACATATGTTCATCTCTAAATCTGCTTTGGAAAGTTGTCTTAGAAGTCCTACTTTTGAAACATAGAATTTTAGATGGGTATTAAAAGTTTAAAAAAAGACAACAGACCGCTCTGCTTTTAAAAATGATAACTTAGAAACAGTTGTGGGTTTCTGAATCTAAATAATTAGAAAACCGTTGACAGAAGCATAGAAAACGTACGGTTTGTCATCATCAGTCCTGTGACCTTGGCGGTCGTGGAGGAGACATGAAAGACGATGCCGTGGTAAGCCTCCTCCATCCATCTCGGTCCTCGGCTCTGCGCAGTAGTGCCGTCATTCATCCTGGTCCATTCTCTGATGTTGTCCATGTCCATGTTGTACTGTTTGTAGCTTCTCTTAAGTAATGATGTAGAAATATGTGTGCGATGAACAATGTTGTTAAAAAGGGTGTGTGTGTGTGTGTGATCAACAGATGTTCAATGGGAGAAAGCTGCGTGTTGACCTTGCTGAGACCAGTGGAGGTGACCGTGAAAGAGGGGGAGAATCGGGCCGAAGCGGTGAGTTAAAAATTTGCCATTATTTTTTTCTGTTCATGAACAAATCAGCAGCCGTGTAGCTTATTATGTCGACGTGTCATGGCCTGAATCTGAATATTTCTCCCTTTTTTTTGTGTGTGTGTGTGAATAATTTATTGTAATATGACGCAAAACAGGCAACGCAAAACAGGTGACATTTTATGTACACCCATGACTTGTGTCCATGTTGAAGATCTACTGTTTCTTAGAGAACTGTATGCGTAGTCTTTTTTGTTTTAGAGCGTATTTGTATGGTCTGTGGCTGTGTTGGGATGTGGCATAGGGGACACAAGAGATTATGACTGTTTGGTCAAAAATGAGTAATGGTGGACAGTGCTTAATTAACTATGTGGTTACAGCAATGAGTGCTGCTTTTATTTTGACCCTAATGAGTGCATGCTCCTTTTATTTTGACCAAAGGTAGAATGTTCTGTTGTCGAATTTGGCAGATGTGTTATTCGTTATTATTTATAGATTTTAGGTTGTCATTTCTTACCATGGAAGTGTGCGCTTCTTTTGTTTGTTTGTTGTTGTTTGTAAGGTGTATTGTTTTTAACACGTTCCTTTATACCAAACTGATACGACAATAGCAATAATTGTAATAGTATCGTGGTCAGAGAAACTGTAAGCTTGGATCAGTTATTGTGCTTATTACCAATAATTTTTTTACTTAAAAAAATTTCTTTTTTTCTTGTTGTTTTCTTGATTTTTTTTCTCTGTCTTGTTTCTGTGAATATTTTTTTTTTGGTCCGTCTTTCATTCTTGCTTTTTTTTTGTTTTTGTCTTTTTTTTTTTTTAAATTGCAGCTAGCTGTGATTGGTAGCATGAAAGGGTCTTTTCCTTTTTTTTCTTTTTTTTTCCGTATCTTTCTTTCATTATTTTTTGTTGTTGTTGTCTGTTCCAGATCGAAATGACTGGCGTGGTGGTGGTGGGGACCCTGACCGCACTGAAGGAGACTGGAGAAGGAGAGACCCCCCTTCTTTCAGTGGCAGTAAGTGTGTGTGTGTGTGTGTGTTGTGCTGTAGATCACATTTGTGAGGGGGGGGCTGTTTGGTTTGTGTGTGGGCTTTTTGTTGTTTGTTCTGTTATTCTTTCGTTCATGTGTGTTGTCGGTCAGCTTGGGCCAGACTTCTTAAAAAGTGTTTTAAAAATAAAAGATGATTGTGTGTGTGTGTATTTTGTTTTTGTTTTAAAAAATTTTCTTTTTGTTATTTCAAGGATAATGGAATAAGCACTTATGTGCTTTTTTTCATCCAGTCCCTGGTGTGTGCAGCTTTGTAAATTTTGTCATCCACTCCCACGGGCACTCAAAGGCATACTCTTCTGAAAAGCGGAACGGGTTTTATTGTATGCGCAAGGTGTTCTGCTTGCGTTTGCACACGGGACCTCAGTTTATAATCTCATCCAAATATGTGTGTGTGTGTGTTTGTACGTGTAAAAAAATTCCAGGTTTTTTTCTCTGTGTGTGTTTGCTTGTGTATGTAAAAAATGTTAGGTTTTTTTTAACCCCCTCCTCTTTGCTCAGGGATAGTTATGAAAATGTTAATAAGTTACAAACTGCCAAATGTAACAAGAAAGGCAGGCATGCTTTTTAAAAATTTTATAGTTTGAAACTCAGAGTATCAGTTTAAAGGAAAAAAATGTAATCTATACCCAATTTTGTTTAAAAAACAAAAAGAAAAAACCCCACCCAACCATTTGTTCACAGGATGGCGACAGAATGGAAATTTTGACATAGTCAGAAACAAACAACCCCCTGGCACCCCCCCCTCCTCCCCAAAGAAAAGAGCAAGAAAAGCCCCAACAAAACCAGCATGTCGACAAATTATGTTCTGTTTCAGGCGATCGGGGTGACCGCTTCTCTGACCGAGGTGACAGAGACAGATACGACGACAGAGGTGGTGGCAGTCGAGGCTTCAGTGACAGGGGAGGTGACAGAGATCGTAGAGGATTTGGTGATAGAGATAGGTACTCCGATAGGGATGGGTTTGGTGATAGGGGTGGTGATAGGGGTGGATTTGGTGATAGGGGTGGATTTGGTGATAGGGGTGGATTTAGCGATAGGGGTGGTGGTGGTGGTGGCTTTGGCGACAGAGACTACGACCGCTTTGGTAGTCGAGACGGTGACCGCTACGGTAGTCGCTTTGACAGAAATCGCGATGACTACGGAGGAAGAAACGGCGATCGGTATGACAGGAGAGATGGTGGGCGCTACGACGATCGACGATCAGGGGGTTTCAATCGCTATGATGACAGACGAGGAGGCGGAGGTGATCGTTATGGCGGACGTAACTATGACGACCGAGGTGAGTTGAACTCTATTTGTGTATCAAGCGATATGGAGAGCAAACAGTATAGTGTAGTATGCTAAAGTGTAGAAAAGCCACCAAAACTGTTGTTTTGAAATCAAAGATAACGATTTGCTGTTCTGCTCTGCTTTCAAAAGAACTGTTCAAGTATAAGACCTTATTAGTTATTCTGTTTATTCTCCCTTAAATATTGTTTACTGCTTGCCCTCATGGCAGATTCCTCTATGTGAATACATGTATAATTTTCCTATGAGAGTGTTTTTTCCCTAAAAAAAAATTTGTGTTTGTTTCCAATATTGAGAGTTGCTATGCAATCTTAAATTATGCCTAGAAATGTATGTTACAAGTAGGATCTCAATATAAAATGGAAGACTGGCATCCACACCCCTGCTCATGGTTTAATGGGTTCGTTGGGGGGGAAAAGCCCTGTCAGTGGAAAGCAAAACCTAGGTTGGTTGTTTTCTAGATTGGTGCACGGCCACAATGTGGTGATGTTAAAACTACTCAGGCAGGTGTTGTGTCAGATAGATCATGATAGAGATAAAACCATAGATCATGGTAGAGATAAAACACTGAGGTCAGATAGATCATGATAGAGATAAGACACTGAGGATTCTAGAAGACAATTTCAAATGGAGAAACACGAATAGGCCATTTTATTCTCTCAGAATAACAGGCAAGGGCATACAACTTCATTGCATGATGCTTATGCTTCCACCCACCTAGCACGCACACAAAAATAATAATGAATGAATGAAGATGACCTTTTAGAGGTTACAGAAAAAATGGATGAACATTTTGGGTCTGTAATGCATTGTGTATAAAAGGTAGAATGATTTTTTTCCCCCTGCTGCTCCTCAGCTAGAGCTCCGAAGTTCACCAATGGTGGTGAGATTTATGCATGAACGGCCATTTTTTCCTACATGATTTAGGTAGTTGCATCCGGACTTCAAGGATGGTGTCTAAACGAACGCATGCAGAACATCTTGCGCACACGTTAAATCCTGTTCCGCTTTTCGAAAGAGTAGGCCATTGTGTGCGGTGGGAACAGATGACAAAATTTACAAAACCGCAGACACACGGGGACTGGATGTAAAAAAAAGAAGCACATGGGTGCTTATTCCATTATCCTCGATATAAAAAAAAAAGTCACCTGAGCGCTTTGATTTGTTGCTTTACAAGATTCAGCGCTATATAAATTCCATACATTATTATATTATTAATTATTAAACACTACATCTGTGTGCATGCTGGTTTTTGGTTTTTTTCCCCCTGTCATCCATTCCTACCAGCACACAATGGCCTACTCTTTCAAAAGGCGGAACGGGTTTTTAACATGTGTGTGCAAGATATTCTGCGTATGTTCGCACACGGGGCCTGGGTTTATAGTCTCATCTCAAGGACTTTGACATTCAGTTCAAGTTTTTTGTCAGACTGGGAAGAAAGGGTGGGTAGAATATTATGTAATAGTCTTTTCATCATTGTCGGCATCACCTCTTGTATTAGTTGTATTAGTGGACAGGATAGCTCAGTGGTCAGAGCACTCGCTTTTCCCCAGCTAAGGTCAAGCAGAATCGAGCATGGTTACCACTTGGATGGGTGACCGTTTGCGCGCCTTGGCTTCAGTACAGTCCCCCAGTTCACCCACCTGTAAATGGGGCCTCTTTAGGGTCAGGGAAGGTAAAGCAGCGAGGGAGAGGAGATGGGCGCCACCCTCAATATGCTGGCCTCTTGAGAAGTTGAGGTCTCTGATTGCCTCACTCCCCTGTGACCACATAGGGTATAGGACACCTTTACTTTACTAGTGGTAGCAGTAGTAGAATTACCATTTGTGTTCATACATGATGCTTTCTTGACTGGCAGGCTATGGAGGTCGGAGGGATAATTATCGTCGTGACGATGAAGGTGGTCGCTCTGGAGGATACAGGTAAGTGTACTGGGTCCCTACCTAGTATTTGTATGTCAAGAAGAGAAAGGATAAGTGTGTGTGCACGTATGCGTGTATGTGCACACATTTGCATGTTTTGTGAATGTGTTTGTATGATTAATGAGAAAGGGTTTTCGTAGGGTTTGTATGTGCATGAAATGTAAGTAGCTCCTTTGACTTTTTTTTTCCCCTTTTGTTTTGTTTTGGTTTTTACAAAAAATTTCTTTTGAAGAAAGGCAAGATTGATGGAATTAAACTTTTTTCCCCCTGGTAAACCTAGTTAGGCAAAAAAGAGCGTGTACACTGAATGCGAAAATAGGGAAAGTCAGTAGAAAATGCCTGAACTGTGTCATAAAAATACCCCTTTAAAAAATTGTTGAAGATGCCAGTTTGCTTGTACTCATATATATATGTGTGTGTGAGTGTGTGCATGCATGCATGTAGTTGTGAAGTCAAGAGAATTTTTTATTTCAAGTTGGTACATTGAATAAGCAGTGCATTTGCTTTTTTCATCAAGCCCTCTATCTAAGAACAAATTTCTTAATGATAATACTGAACTACTACATTATTACAACCTTTACCAATAAAGTGTACTAATAAAAAGAAAAACCAATAAAATAATACACTGCAAAATACAAACACACACACACACACACATACACACACACACACACAACCTTAGGTAAAGAATGTTTTCAGAATTAAAAAAAAAAAAATCATAAAACGTCAAACAAATTACTTCACCTACTATATCATCCATTCTTTCATGTTCATACTTTAGAAAATAAAACGGTACAGGAACAAAACGTTAGAAAATACAAGGCATTCATTGCGTTAGTACTGACAATATTGCCTGCAATGACATCCCTCCTCTCTTCCTCCACCCACGCAAACATGTGTGTGTGTGCGTGTGTATGAGTGAGTGAGAGTGTGTGTGTGTGCATGTGTGCAGATTTATATGTGAGGGATGCAGTTTGAAAATTTTGCATAGTATGCGTCATTGTGTGCTTGTATGCGTACGTGGTTGCTGGTCTATTGTATGATATGGTATCTGTGTTTACAACATGTTGTCGTGTTACTAATGTGACTTTTTTTTTGGTGGTCTGTTCAGAGACGAAAGGGGTGGCAGCAGGGATGGAAGCCGAGGTAACTTGACTAGTCCTTATTTTCCTACTTTTATCTCCCTGTTTTCCTTTGGTTTTGTTCTAGTCACTTTAGCAAGCAAAAAAGATTACTCTCTCTCTGTCACTCTGTCTGTCTGTCTCTCTCTCTCTCTCACACACACATACACTTGCTGTATACACTTTACACACATGCACCTAAGCAGGCATGCAAGCGCATGTAACCAAACATAATTCTTTCACACACAAAACAACCCACGCTTATGCACGCAAATTTCTCTCTAACAAACAAGTAATCACAGATAATAATAATAATAATAAATGGAATTTATATAGCGCTATATCTTGCAGAGACAAATCAAAGTGCTTGCACTCAACTCATTCTTTACACAGTCATACTGACTTATGTTCCAATATTGAAGTAAATAATATTACCACGATGCTGAATCCATTTTGCAATGAACTTGTCTTACAGCATGTCCTAGATAATAATTATGTCATTTTCCTTTTCCCTTACCAGGTCTAAAGGTTCAGGTTGCTTGTTGAATTTTTTCCCAAAAAGGTTTTGGCTCGTTCAATATTGGTCCAGCTTATTGTTAGGACTCTTCTGTAGAACCGCATTTGTTTTCCTCTGTAACTTTTTGAGTCCATCCTGTATGTATGTATGTTTGTCTGTCGTGTCCGACGATGACCTCCAAAACAGCAGAGGAGGCAGCTGCTGTTTAAAAAAATGGGCAGAAATTTGATTATAGTGGAGATGCCTTGCCCACAGCACATCCCCACTCTCGGCCAAGTGGGCATAAAGACAGTCAGCGTTGGAGATGTTCTCCAAAGGCCAACTAGCCCCCAGGGCTGCAGCACATAAGGACTGTGCAAGTCAAGTCTCCTAGTCAGAGTCATAGTCGATCACTAAAGACTAAGCTGTAAAGTGGAATTCCATGAGTGGGAAAGCCACTGGTCATACAGCCTCTCACCTTGCTGTTGCCCCCAGCGTCAATGGTTTAATCAAGAACTGTGATAAAGCCCAGGCGCTGACAGCATAAGTACTTTTCACGTAAAACTGAGGATGTAACTCATCTTGTCTGCCCACAGAGGGCCCCAAAGAACGGCCACGCCTACAGCTGCAGCCTCGCTCCAAACCAGTGGAAGCAGGCCCCTCAGAGCAAAGCCGTCAGTCCTCCATCTTCGGTTCAGCCAAGCCGGTAGATACGGCGGCAAAAGAAAGGGAGATTGAGGAAAAGTTGAAGAAGTTGGACACCAGTGGCGGTTATCCTGATGAAGGTTTACAGAGGTAGGGGTGTGTGTGTGTGTGTATGAATGGGAGGGGGGTGTGGTACGTTCACTTTTTTTTGCGATATTAAGTGATATTAGAAGTGTATAGGTATGTTTTGAGTGCGTGTGTTATGTCTTTGTTGTGATGTCTCTGTGTTTTTTGTTGTTGTATTCTTGATGTGCAGGCATGTACATACAGATAGTAAGTGTGCGTGTGTTCCCTTTGTCAGTTTTTCAATATTTTGCAAGTGACAGCCCTGTGTCATCGATTATACCTGTGAGAGTGTGCCTGTATTGTCTGAGAACTATTGTCACACCATTTAACTGCACTCTTTTCTTTCTTTTTTCTTTTGTTGTTGTTCACCAGATCTTAAAAATTCCACATGAGTGCCCTAGATGGTGCTCCAGCATACCAGATAAGTTATGGGATCCAAACTGGACAACAGAAAGAAAATGTGGAAATGTCTGCCTTTATTACATTTTGTGTTTGTGTCGCAACAGGGACGGTGGCCCGATGAGGAGAGACTCGGATGGAGGTCGTGGAGGTGGCCGAGAGAGGCGGTCAAGCAACTCTGGTAAGTTGGTTAGATGTGGTCAGTAACAGTGTCCGAGTTTGGCTGTGACGAGAGTTAGAACCATGATTAATGGTGGCATTTTTAATTGAATTATTATGCAGCGTGCAATCTTCAGAACTCTCACATCAGTACCCTAAAGATAACTGTGACAAGAGAGTTCATACACACACAAACAGTAGGAAGAGTTGAAGAAAATGATGTAACTCGTGGAGATAAATCAGTCTTGGAGGAGAGTCTACTTCGGCAAAAGAAGAGGAGAAATAAAGTTACGAGAAAATTGGGTTTTTCTGTTTTTATTTTTTCTTGTTTTTATTCTTATTTTCTTTTGTTTCCGTGGCATTGATTTTGAGGAATGGAGGGTAAATTCTCTCTTTTCCACCACTGACCGTTTGTTTGATTCGACCACAGGAGGAACGTCACGACGTGACAGTGAAACCTCCCACAATTCTGACGAGAGTCACCGGGACGACAGAGGATACCACAGAGAGGAAAGGAAAATGGTCCCTGCCCCCCACCCAAAGAAAACGCCTGGGCAAAGCCAAGGAGCGAGGCCATTGGACGGCCGTCAGAGCCAGCACGTCAGGTGAGAGCTGTTTCAGCCTGCCTCTTAGTGGACTGGGTGGTTAGTGGACTGGTCTGTTGGTCACTTAGGGAGGACGTGTCCATTGGTCACTTGGGTGCATTTTTGTTTTGGCATGAATTGTGTGTGTGTGTTCTTTTGCTGCCTCATCTTCTGTGACATTTCTGTTTTGCTATTCCCATGCCGCTCATCCCCATCTCCCTGCCTCAGCCATACACGGATTCGTTGTGTGGCATCCAAAGTCCACAGGGAGCCCATCAATGTCAGGCCGCCATTGGGCCACCAGAACTGATGCTGGGTCACTTTGTGAGGGTGTTAATTAAGTGGTGCCTGTTCTGAGTTAACATAGACAGGACACGACCTACTAAGCCCCCTATTGATAACAGTAATATCTCAGTTGCAGAGCCCAACTGAGTGGGAGGCCCACCCGTGGTGGTGACCCCCAACCGCTATGACCCTCCAGCATCCTTTTTCCTTTAACTTGTAACATCAAAGGCGTTGTCACAAATTTACCACATGCACAGAGGCTTGTTGAAAACGGAAACTGTGTTAACCATGAGTCCAAAGCAACGGGGTCCACCAAATCTTTTTTTAAATTTTTTTTATTGCATGGTGATCAGTGGTAATGAGGATGATCATGTAACGATGCTGCTGTTGAAGTGTATTTGCTTTGAGACAACTTGATACGGCTGCTTTCTATGCATCCTATCAAAATACATCCCGGCATCAACCAGGCCTGAGATATATAGATGCCAGCAGTGTTGGTCAGATAATGGAGCTTCGCTGTCAAAATGGCATCCATAAGTTGAATGAAGCTAGGAAAATCTTTGCTGGAAATCAGTTGACTGTGACATTCAAAAGGCATATCAGTCACGGCACCTTCACCTCCATCCCTACTCCCGCCTAAACGAGTGTCTGCTTCAGCCTCTGTTGGCAGGGGCCTGAAATGAGTCTCTGGAGATCTGTAATAAGCATCATGAATATGCAAGTAAGGCAAAGCTACAAGAGGGATTTTCGCTTGCAAGAAAAATAACTGTGAAACTAGCCCATCCCCCAGCATGACTACTGTTGCGATAACCGGCGTAAGGGCTAACAGGAGTTGTTTTGGGCTTTTCAGCTATCTTCCGATTCGGACTACAACCGACGTGAGAACCGTCGTCCCTCTGGTGATGGTGGCCGCCGCACTTCAGATGAGGGTAAGTCATTGGTGTTTGACCGACTGCTGCCTTAAACCGTTGTCTATCTTTCCAGATTTGACCAACAACTGCTGTTGTATTTTTTCTGTTAAAAAATTTGGGGGGGGGGGGGTTCTTACACATTTTTTTCCTTTCACACTGAAAAGTGACATGACAGTAGACTGTATCATGTGGTGTGTGTGGGGTCAGCCAGAGAGGCTTAGTTCGTAGAGCTTGAGACTAAAGCTCTGAAAGCCCTTGGTTCAGTGGTTGAATATATTTTTTTGAAGAAGAATAGGCTTTCCATGGCTGGTGGTGTGGAAGGCATCAACTTGCCAACAGGGGGTTGGCGCAGGTCCAGAAAATAGTGAAAGGTCTTTAAATAATTGAAGGGCCTTTTTCCAGGTGCCAGAAAATCATCACTGGCCGACCAACTTTCCGAAAAGTCTTAGACAGTTTGAAAGGTTTACAGTAGTTGTTGTCTCTAGACAATTAAAATTTAAACTGTGCCCAAAAACACTGAAGAAGAGAGAGATAAAATTAATAGAAATGTAAATAAAGTACCAACACGTGACTGTCACGAAAGCAGCAGGCTTCCTGCTTGAATTACTTCCCTTGAATCACTTCCGTTCTTGCAACTGTTATTTTCTGCTACATTCTAGTAGCATGAACTCAGTATACGGCCAGTTACCTGGAGAGACATGGGCTCTGGCAGGTTTGACCAGCCAAAAGTCACACTGCATGCAACAGTTTAATGCAGTTCCCCAGCAGCTGCTCAGGGAGTTAAGGGGAGGGGGGCGAGTGTGTGTATTGGGATAAAATGCATGCTTTTGTTGAGAAAGAAAGTGAAGCTGACTGTTGAAGCTGTTGACAGGCAGAGCAGTTCTCTAGTCGACACTTTGTATCGTACTGGAGTGAAGGGGTAGCAGTTGAACCATTTTGTTGCTTGTATCTGTGTATGTGTATGGCTGTGTTTATCTGTGTACTTTTTTTCTATAAAGAGAAGTTTCAGTACTCATTCTTTTGTTTCTGACAGAATGTTTTGAACACCTAATACTAGGTTTCTGTAATCTCTGGTTCTTCTTATCTTCTAGTATGGTGATGTGGAAGGCTTTTGCAATGGAAAGAAGGGCTCTTAATCCATTGAATAGATCCTTGCATTTCTTTAGGTCAAGGTTTGGATTGTTCTCTTTGTTCTGTTATGGACCTGCTGTGCATTTTTTCAGAATTTTGTCCAAGGGATCTCAGTTGATTGAACTGCATTTTTTGTCAGAGTTTGTATGGTTTTTCCCCCTTCCAATGAGTGTAGTCTGTGTGTATTTGTCTGGATTTTGTCGAAGAGATTTCAATTGGTTGGATGGACATACCTGCATTTTTTCGGGGTCGAAGTTGTATCTGACGGTTCGCTTTATCCTGATGATGTGCATTTTATCTTTCAACCTGGAGTTGCTGTGAATCTGGTGTTTGAGTACAGCTACATCTGATCTGACAAACAAGACATGGAAAGGGCTGATGGTTAATGTGCAGCTAGCCCCAGCTGTGCTTTTTTGTGTTTTGTTTTAGTAAGGCACAAAAGAATATGGCTGGAACCAACAGCTGCAAGAATGGATATGACCTTTGCATAGAAATTTATGCATAGGGTTTTGAAGGTTTCGCCACACAGAACAGATTTGGGGGGTCGTTGAAGCTTGTGGTCATCGCTTTGAATTGAGACTGAGGGTGTTGTATTGTTATTTTTGTCGCAGCATATTTCTCGATGTGAATTTGTTAATTGTTCTGTAGTTCTTAAAAGAGGGTTTCCATAATATGTCAGAATCCTTTTCTTTTTTTCTTTCTTCCACCAGCATGTATTTTGTTTACCTGTGAGAGCGAGCATGCCTTCTAAGTTTTGTCAGGGACAACTTTCTTGTAATCAGAAATCTTTGTATGTGTGCTAAAAGTTTTGTCAGGGACAACTTTCTTGTAATCAGAAATCTTTATATGTGTGCTAAATGCATTGCACATACAAGTCATTTCATCTGAAATACTAGCGGTCAGACCATCATTCATGGGTCTAGGGAATGAGTAGGGGGTTGGGGGGAGGGGTATTCAGTTTCTGCAATATAAAAAAAAAAAAGCCGCCAGACTTTTTTTGTGTAATATTATAAGCATATTTTTCAAAGTGTAGGTAAGGATGGTGTTGTAGATTACCACATATGTGTACTTTGAGCAATATTTTGTTGTTGTTGAAAGACCATGTTGCTTGGAACATCCAAAATCTTGAAATGATGTATTTATATGAGGTTAGGGGATTGGTGGTGGGTTGGGTTTTTTTCCTAAAGTAAACTAAGGGGGTTGATTTGGGCAGTTTAAAAATTGTTTTAAATTTTTATTATTTATTTATTCTTTGAGTGGAGGAGGGGAGGGGGTGGGGATAACCTAGGGGTTAGAGCATTGAGCTAGTGATGTGATAGTATGGGTTCTATCCACCTCTGAGATGCTCAGTTGAGGGATTTTCCCCCTGGAGTTAACATCATTACCAGCTCCTTTGGATAAGACAATAAACCAGTGTCCCATGTATAAACTCAACACAAGACATCTGTCTTGCATGTTAAAACCCATTCCACCTTTCAGAAGAGTAGGCCATTGTGTACCAGCAGGAACCGATGACAGAATTTTTAAAAGCTGCGTACATACAGGTGTCATGTTTAGAGATCCATCATCTCTGAAATTGGAATGAGGTTACCCTAACGGTGAGTCGGTGGTTGTATACGCAAAATCTTGTTGTCAAACCCTGGAGCTGTAGCTGAGGTATGGGGGGAAAAAATATTGGGATTGTTAATGCACTTGTGCCTGTGTGGACAGTACAACTTTTATCATTGAAGTAAGCATGTCTGCGAGTGTGAACATTACGAGTAAATGTTTGCTGCGTGTGTTTGCGTGTGACAGGTCGTCGATCTGGTTATGGTCGAGGATCAAACCAAGAAAATAGACGAGATCGTCCAGACCAAAAGAGGTACATGAGCGAGCTTGGGTCTGCTTTGATTGAGTTTGAGCATTTCTTTTTTTCCTTTACCCAAGTTATATTTATGACATTGATTGTCAGAATTTGTTTTTTTTTCTCTTCATTTTTAAAAAATTTGAATGCTTTTTGGCCCATATTTTATTTATTTATCTATTTTATTAGATTGTTAGTGTCCTGGTTTTGTCGTTCATCTGTCATAAAAGGCTGGTTTTCAAGCCAGAGGAAAGGGAGGATGAGGGACTGGAAGAGAAAGAAGCACAAAGGAAATGATTTTTTTAATATGTGTGTTTCCCTCCTAAAGAGGGAGGGAGCAAGCATGGCCACGTGTAGAGCGCAGAAAAAAGTGGCCATGCGAACCAAAATCAATCTCAAGAGTTAGGTAATTAGGTTTGAATATTACATTCACAGGAGTTCGAAGCCTGTGGAATCAGAACAGGGAGGAAATTTTTACAACTTTTTTGTTTCTACTCTTTCTCTCTTCATGTTGGTAGCCCTTTTTTAAATTTGACATTTTTGCGGGTGAGATTGATCAGTGATCTAATATTGATTTACACCGACATAGCATCAGCCTGGAGAGATGGCTGTCCTGACTGGCTGGGCCGTGCTATGCTATGAACCTGTGTACATGATTGAACATGGCAGTGCACAGCAGGCTTCTTTTTATTCCAGATCCTGAGAAGCAGAGAGTAGTAGTGTCTTCCTCTGTGTTTGTGGATGTTTGTGAGAGTGTCACACGTACATATCTGTGTGTGCGTTAGTGTGTGTGTGTGTGTGTATGCAACTTTGATTCGGCAGATGAACTGGTAAAATGGGGTCAGCAGAATTTACACAGGTTCTGAAAATAAGTCCTTGAGAACATGGAAGGTCCTTTTTTTCTTCTCTAGGGCTTGAAAAGTACAGGAAAGTTGTCACTGGCCAATTTATTCTTGACAAAGTCCAGAGATTTTTTTAAGTTCCTCAGTAATCGTGCTCCCTCAAGATAGCAAAGTTTCTGTTATCTGTATCCTAAAAGACTAAGGGGGAGAGAGGTAGAAAAAAATACATGTGGTAAAGCACCAGAACTTGTTGATGGCCACAAACAGGTTTTGGTGGATGATGTCACAGGCAGTGGACAAATGTAACTGTAGTTCACGCATACCTGCTTGCATGTGTTTTGATTTATTTTCAAATGTTATAACTTTTCGTCTGTGACAGTGGTGCCTGTTCTGAGCTAACATGTGCAGCACACCACCTATTCACCCCCCTACTGATGACAGTAATAGCTCAGTGGCAGAGCCAGACCGAGTGAGATGCCCACCACTTTGTCCCTCCAGCAACCTTTTCCTTTGAATTTAAACCCTGAAGGCTTTGACACAGACTCGCCACAGGCCCAGAAGTGTATGAGGAAACCAAAACTGAGGTCACCATGAGATCAGAGCAACTGGGGCCACTGAATCAGAGACAGTTTTCTTCTACTGCATAATGTTAGTGATGATGAGGATGATGTAATGCTGCTGCTATGAAAGTGCATATATGCTTTGAGACTTAAGTGACAGGGCTGTTCTCAGCACTTGCTGCCATAATATATATTGCTGCCATAATATATAATATATATAATATATCCTGGCATCAACCAGGCCTCTGAAAGATAAGACACCTGAATTGTTGGTCAGGTAATTTGAACAACATTCTCAAAATTGTATTTGCGAAGTGGATGAAGCTTGACTGTGTGGTCCTAGCCTTCCCAATGAACCCATAGCAAGCTTATTCTGGGTAGGAGCCGGCTTGAGGGGGCAAGACCTC
The DNA here is from genome assembly GCA_028751875.1 of Rapana venosa. Lineage (NCBI taxonomy): Eukaryota > Metazoa > Mollusca > Gastropoda > Neogastropoda > Muricidae > Rapana > Rapana venosa. The sequence continues at coordinate 9,358,931 of CM054159.1, read as the reverse complement.
CATGACTCTTAATGGGGAATCAAAGCTGCAACCTTTCAGCCAGTAACCCCTGACCCCAAGGCGGCTGGTTTTCCTGCAGTAAGCTTGTTTAGGCTGAGGGGAACAGGTATTGTCCTTTTTAAAATTTAAAACAACCCCCCCCCCCCCCCCCCCCCCCTTCTCAACCCCACCCCACCCCCACCCCCTAGTGCTATGCATTTTCGCTCATATGACAAACAGTAGTTGCTGTCTGAGTGTTCAATGATGATGAAGAAGAAGAAACTTTCCCTGTGTGGAGACCAGGGGCAAAGTCAGCTATGGGATTTTGGCCTTCATGTCACTATCTGCCCTATAAACAACACAGTACTTCCCATGGACAAAAACCTTGAAACTTGCAATATGCAGTACAATTATTGACCAAAGTGAAAAAGGTACAATTCCAAAATTCTATTTAACCCCCCTCCCCCCCCCAAAAAAAAAAATCAGAAATGTTGATGAGTCAGAATTCCTGAACATTTACCCCTTATATGTGTATCGCATTACCCTTATATGTGTATTGCATGTGTTCAACATGTTTGTGTATTCATGTGTTGTTGACAGACGAGACAAGCAGTTACCAAGAAGCATAGATGATATGCCAAAGCTTGATCAAGGCCCTGCAAAAGTAAGTATTGCTTGTTTCTCATAGTTTAGCTCAGTTGTCAGGGCACTCGCTTTCCTACAGCTAAGGTTAAGCAACATCGAGCGTGGTTACCACTTGGATGGGTGACCGTTTGCTCACCTTGGCTTCAGTACAGTCCCCCAGTTCAACCCCCTGTAAATGGGCACCTGCCTCTTTAGGGTCAGGGAAGGTAAAGCAGCAAGGGAGAGGAGATGGGCGCCGCCCTCAATATGCTGGCCCTTGAGAAGTTGAGGTCTTTGAAGCCTTACTCCCCTATGACCACACAGGTTATGGGACACCTTTACTGTTTTGTTTTGTTTTTTACCTTAGGAGTTTTTGTGTACAGTTTGCACATATGCATTTGGCAGATATATAAGCTTAGTATGGAACACAAAAAAATAGGAGTAATGACTACCAAAGACGTTTTTTTGAAATGTCAGTGTCGCTGCTTTCTAAAAAAAAAATTCTCATAGAAGTCTAGTGTATGTTTTTGTGTATGCATTTTTCAAAGCCATGAGCTGAGTAATACCATATACGAGGACAGGTAAAGAAGTGTTCTTTTTTTGTGTGTGAAATAACTTCAGTCAAGCCAAGTCCAGTCAAATTTTTATTTCCAGATGGTACATGGCCTTGCGTGTGTTGTTAGTGAAGATTTCCGGTTCTTAAGAATGAAAAATTTGAAGGGAAGGGAAAGGGTAATCTTTAGGAGAAAAAAACCCAAACCCATGGGAAATACTATTCATTATGTTTTGGGATTGGCTGCAAGATTTTTAAAGGTTGACCTGTTATTTGTGTCTCTAAATATTTAAATTGAACTGAGTGAGTGAGTGAGTGAGTGTGTGTGTGTGTGTGTGTGTGTGTGTGTGTGTGTGTGTGTGTGTGTGTGTGTGTGTGTGAGAGCTCATGTATATTCATACTTTTGTAATCCGATTTTCATACTTTTGTAATCCGCTTAATGTGAATGAATTTTTTAGTGTACCATCTTTTCTCTTCTCTGCGTTCTCTTACTGGGTGGTGGGTGTAGTGCCTGGTCTTCTCCTGGGCTTGTAGTTTCGCAGGAGGCTTGCCTGCTGGCCTCAGCCCACACATTCAGGCTTTTAAAAAAAGGTCAAGGGTAAAGGAGTCTCATAACCTATAAGGTCGTAGGGGAGCGAGGCGTCAGAGACCTCACTTCTCTAGGGCCAGCATATTGAGGGCGGCGCCCATCTCCTCTCCCTCGCTGCTTTACCTTCCCTGACCCTAAAGAGGGCAGGTACCCATTTACAGCTGGGTGAACTGGGGGAACTGTACTGAAGCCAAGGCACGCAAACGGTCACCCATCCAACTGGTAACCACGCTCGACGCTGCTTAACTTGGCTGGGGGAAAGCGAGTGCTCCGACGACTGTGCTATCCCGTCCCGTTAGCGTAGCTCAATTTGTTGCACAGGTTGCATACTGGGTATGTTTGTGTTTCCACCACCCTCCAAAAGTGGCCTTGAATTAAGGGATCTTTAATATGCATATTTTATCTTCTGTTTTGTCTGTATACGAAGGGAATGAAGGCACTGGCAGGTCTACACTTGAAGTTGACGTGGGTGATGGTAAAAATTCCTACCCTTAATTCAATCAATCAAGATTTGAACCCATGACTTCATGAACCCATTGGATTGAAGTCAGATGGTCTTAACGACTTGGCTATAGCGTCTGTCAATTCAGCATCTAATTTTTCTTAGTGTGTACATCATAATGCCAGTGAAAATCTCAGCAATGGATTGAGGAATTGTACATTCCGTGTTTGTCTGAAATGCTTCAAAGACAGATTATGCTTTCTCACATCATATGTGCTTTACATCATTAATGCCGAATCCAGAATGTTGTTTTTTTTCCAACCTGTTTACGTCCCTGTCAGGGAGGGTGGGAAAAGGCAGTAACACAGATTTTTTTTTGTTTTGGTTTTGCAGAATTGGGCCGACATAAACAAGTTTGCTGTCATTGGTAGCGATGAGGATTAATTTGTTTTCCTGCAGAGGAGCGCGACAGTGCTGCTTTACTACACCTTCGGGTTCCTCCGCCACCGTCACTATTCTACTGCTTGTTTGTTCAGGTGTGATGACCACGGTGATCTTCTTCTGTCTTGTCTTGTCGGCAGCGTTGTCACTGAGCTGCTCTTCTTCTTCGGGATCGTGTTGTACCAGAACGAGGCTTGTTTTCAGCGTTTGGGAAATGATCTTCTGCTTGTTGTTCATTCGCCACTGTGAAAAAGATGATGATGACGATGATGATGATGTTGAAAATGATAAAGGTAATGACAATGATGGTAAAAGTGATGATAATGTTGTCATAGGTGATGATGATGGTAGAAATGGTGGTGGCGGTGGTGGTAGTGGAGATAGTAGAAGTAGTAGTAGTTGTAGAAGTTGTAATAGTAGTAGAAGTTATAGCAGTTGCAATAGTAACGGTGATGGTAGTAGTAATATTAGCGGTTATAGCAGTGGTGATGTTAATAATGACCGGTATTCTGAAAGTGGTGGTTATAATTGTAATAGATATGATAATAGCAATGACAGTGATGATAATAAAAGTGCTTGTAACGATGACGACGATATTAGCAAGACTTACAGCAAAATGCTATCGCTGCTTGTATTTGATGGGAACTTTGCTCTTGTCGCGTATGATGGCTTTGAGAATTGTTTAATAATCATTATTGCTATGGTTTTAATGATAAACATCGTCAACGTTTTCATTGCTGTATTTTATCTGTATTGCAAAATATTCTATTATCGAGATAACGGTTATTTTCAACTTCATTGTTACTCATTTATTGTTTTGCCTTGGGGGTGGGGGGTAGGAGTGGGGTCTTGCCCACTTCTGCCCCCGCACCTGTCCGAAAGATGTAAATACAATAATGATAATATTGAAAATAGTAGTTTTAATTAAGCGTAATGGAAACATTGCAGATTTGTAAATTTAAAAAAAAATGTTTTTCAGGAAAGAATAAAGTGAAGGGTGGCTTTTTATTTTTTTAAATACTATTAGGAGTTGGCTCGTGATAGTTGGTTTTTTTGTGGTTTTTTTTTACATATCTAAAAATGCAAAATTCTGCATTAGTTATTAGCATCCTCCCCCCAAAAAACCCCCCAACAAAACAACTGATATGTGAACGTTGTTATTCGGTGAGGAACAAATACTGTTTTGGGTTTATTTTTTTAGCTATGGAACGTTTTTGTTTTTTTTTAATCATTTGAGTTTGTTCCCATGTCAAAAGTTAAGGGCAGAAGCATAAGTTATTAAAATGCTCAGTTTGCTGCCTGTCTCATTATTATAATCATCACTATAAGTAGTTGTACTGCTAGTACTAGTACTACATCTACTGTTACTGCTGCTTCTACTGTAACTGCTACTACTATTACTACTACTACTACTATTACTACTACTACTACTACTGTTACCTCCACCACCGTTAGTTTGTACTGCTACTACTATTACATCTTCTGTTACAACCACTGTCATTGCAGCCATGATGATGGCTGGCTGGTTGTTTTTTGTTGGTTTATTTTTCTTCTTGTGTGCAAAAGATTTGTTTCCAAGCGTAAACACACACAAAAAATGAGAATCATATATTGAAAATGTTCATCAAGAGGTATACAACAACATGAAGTTTGTGTATGGGTCAGGGTTGTTTTTTTTGTGATTTTATTTTTAGATTTGAAGAGCACTTTGGTCTTTTTTTGTCTTGTCAGTGTACTATCTCTTGGAGTGTGATCATGGGTGTAGGGTCTCTTTTCTGTAGGTATTGGGATTGTAAGTTTTTATATTTCTAAATTGAGATTTTGTTTTCCTTCCCATTTTGTAAGATGTGTTTTGTCATGAAGATCGTCATTTGTAATAAGTCATCTGACATTTTACTGGAGTTTTAAACATTTTCTTTTAGTAGGTGGAGGGGATTTCAGCAGTCAGAGGTAGGGAAAGATTAGGGGAGGTAGTCACTGAATGGAAATACAGGCAAAATCATTGAAAGAGGGAGGCACGAAGTGAACAAAGTTCAGGGTTTCAGAAAACTTTACTTTGTAATTCAAGGCCTCTTTCTTTGCTTTGTTTTTTTGTCCTTTGTGTGATCTGACTTCTCCCTTAACTCTGGGTGGGGTGTGGGGGGGCTGCACTGAAATTTTCAGACAGTATGTCATGGATAAGTTGAATCTTGTGGAGCCTATTGCAGTGGAGATTGACTCATGACGTTTTGTTGGTATGGGAGAGGCGAAATTTGATATTGCTGTTTTAGAAATTTGTGAGGTGATAGGTTGTGGATGGATTTTCTTATTTGAGATGAAGAGCCAACAAGTTTGCATGACTGCATTTGTCATAAATGTGTCTGTGGGAGATTGTTGGTTTTACTCTCCAGAGGGTGGATTTTATACAGCCAAACCTTTGTGTGTTTGTTGACAATTTCTACTTACTGGGTAGGGGTATATATCATGATGAAGTTTGTATTTGATGCTCTGTGTGTGTGGGTATGTGTGGGTGTGTGTGCTTAGGAGGCAGTGTAATGAAGTATCTAATGTTTAGCTTGATAATTATAGCCTGTGAAATCAAGTGTGCCGTAAATGTTGTGAGATGAAAACTGCAATCTTACCATGTTTATTCACCATGAAATGGAAGACTTATGGCAAATTTATTTTCTTGTAGCAGTGACTCTTGTGGGGTGGTTTTTTTTCTCAGTAGAATTTAGGTAGTTATCAGTCTAGTGATAATTTTTCTTTGCTTTTTGTGTGTGTGTGTGTGCATGATGGCTTTATTAGGTAGAAAAATTTCTGTGTAGGAAAATGGTGCCTTGTGTCTGGAAAAGAATGACATTCTTTATGTAATGTTAAAAACATGTTGTGGGTTAGGGTATAAAGGACAGGTGGTGGAGGGGAGGGGGGAATGAGGGAAGGATTGGGAAAATGAAGTTGTGCTCCAGGCATCTATGCGACAGTAGGCAGCTTTCATACTTTTTAGTGTTTTGATATCAAGCCTTTTTAGAAGGAAAAAGAATGTTCAACCATCATTTTTTAAAACAAAAAAAAACAAACAAAAAAATCTGAATCAGCATTTAATCTCAACAGCATTTGCGTGTCATGACTACGGTAAAAGTTTTTAAAAAGTAAATAAATAATTTTTTTTTTACAAAAAGCTTGCATTTATATTTAAACGTAGTAAGTGCAATTCCCGCAGAGGTTCATAGATTTGTGGCTGCTCACAAGATCGATAGGACTACGAGCAAACTTACATGTAGGTACGGTTATTGTTTTAACCTAGGCAGGTTATGACTTTCCTCATAACAGGCTGCTTGTTTTCCTTTTGGGGCTACAAAAAAATTCCTGACAAGACGAAAATTGATCCAAAAGGTGCTTTCCAAATTCCATGGTTTCTTTCTTTCGTTCTTTTTTTTTTGTTCAGAATTTTTTTTTGTTAAAGATACCTGTTTTCTTATTTCATATTAGCTGCATTTCTTCACGAATGTTTTGTGGGTTTTTTTCATGTGTTGGATTAACACTACAGAGCCCATCAAAGCTTGATTTACATGAAGACTGATGATTATGGTTTGTGCTTAGTGGAATGTATGGACGAATAAAATCTCGTTTTTTTGTGTTTTTTGGTTTGTTTGGAAAATCCTTTTTTCTTTGTTGTGGAAAATCCTCCCCTTTTTTTTTTTTTTTTTTTTTAAAACAACAAAACCTTGTAAGTGAATTTAGGTTCTTATTTATTTTGGAATAGATGGATCTCACACTTAAAACTATGGGGGTGTGTGTTGGTGGTAGGGAGGGGGGGGGGGGGGGGGCGGGGTAGAGAGTAGGTTCTTTATTTTCTCTGCGCCGATTCAGTGTGTTTGACATGTTTTTAACATACACATACTATATATGTTCAAAGCATTGACAGTAAAACTTCATACTGTAGGAGAAAAAAAAGTTGATTTAAAAAATCGGCTTTTCATTTTGTTCAATGCAGACTTCATGATTGTTCCATTCGTGTACAGAACTGAATGATATGGTTTTATCTCATTACAACCTTTATTTGTGTCGCTTGGAAGTGGACTATTTGCATAATGTTAACAGTTGGGTTTGGGGTTGTTGTTGGGTTTTTTTTTGGGGGGGGGGTTGTGGTGGATAGGAAAAAATGATGATGAAAATGAGCTGAATACTTCCTCTTTGTTGAAAACTCAGACAGCTACTAATGTTGTCTGTCACTTGAGCGAAAATGCATTACAATCATAAACGTTTGCCATAAAATCATAATTCTAGTGGAAATACAGATCAAAAGTACTGTCACTTGCCAGCTATCTCTGTCTCTCTCTGTCTGTCTCTCTCTCTCACTGTGTTTTCATCAGTAATGGTGACAACAATGCTTGATAAGTACAAGAAAAACATCAGATGCATGCAATCAGTTGCATTCTTTGTGAGTTTCTTTCTGGTTTTCTTCTTGCGTGATCTTTGTCATGCTAACTTTTTTCCATCATTAAAAAAAAAAAGTTTATTATGGTTGATTTATGCATAAATGACAATAGCGGATTGCCTGCTTCATTCCTATTGTGTCCACTTATTCCCGGGTTTATGTCCTAGTTATCATGCCTAATTGCTTTTTATTTCTTCATACATCGTCATTCTTCTCATCTTTCATGTGCTGTCGCAGTTCGTTGCTGTGGTATTATGAAAGAAATTGTTGAGTGCAGTTTGTTTGGGTTTCTGTTTTATGGTGGTTGGTTTTTTTAAGCTGAAGAAGAATAATGTCTCACATGGTTCCCGATTCTGTTAGTAGCTTCAAGTTCACAGATGGCGTAGCTGACAGAAGACTAAGGATTATCATCAGTAGTTTTGACAAAGTGTATGGGGTTTGGAGTTTTATCATTTTATGTGCGTGTAGTTTTTGTTTGCATGCTTTTTGGTTTCAGATGCTGTTATGTTGTTTTGGTTGTTGGATGCAACGTCGTAGTACTGTAAATCAGCAATTTTAGTAGCAGATAAAGGAGTTTTTAAGTGTATAATCTAGTGTGATTTAGAAAGAAAGTGTGTGGGCACAGTTTATCTGAGAAAGGAAAGTGAAGAGAATCTGAAGATTAGCAAAGGAAATAAATTTTGCCATTTTGTGGATCAAGTAGTGTTTCACAGGCAAAGGTTTTTGTCCATTTTTCCTCAAGCTGAAATTCAGAAAATCTGTCATTTTCTGAACACGCAAAGATTTATCACTTCAGCTTTCCTGTAAATTTAGAATGAATTATGCAGGATTAAAAAAAAACACTTTTCAGTGATTTTGATAGAAAATAAGCAGAAACCAGTTTGTTGGACTCGTTTCTGTTTACATATATTTATTCATAATTAGCACAATGTGGCATTTTATCAATTTTTCAGGCATTGATTTCCATAGGTAAAGGTAAAGGAGTCCCATAACCTATAAAGTCGTAGGGGAGCGAGGCATCAGAGACCTCACTTCTCTAGGGCCAGCATATTGAGGGCAGGGCCCATCTCCTCTCCCTCGCTGCTTTACCTTCCCTGACCCTAAAGGGGGCAGGTACCCATTTACAGCTGGGTGAACTGGGGGAACTGTACTGAAGCCAAGGCGCGCAAACGGTCACCCATCCAACTGGTAACCACGCTCGACGCTGCTTAACTTGGCTGGGGGAAAGCGAGTGCTCCGACCACTGAGCTATCCCGTTCCCCTATAAGTTAGTAAACATTTAAAAACTTAGTCCTTGGTTTTGAAAAATGTATGGCAAATGTCATGAGTATGCAAGACATACATGCTCACTCAGTCATCAAATTCTGGAAAAATAATGCAGTTCATTTGATAGAAATTGCAGCATTCATAGCGATTTCAGCGTCCAGGTGGTTTGTTCATTTACAGTACGCTTCGTCTTCCTTTACTTTAAGGAGTGTAAAACGTAGATGTTTGATCTATTTCATTCTCCTGTTACCATATTTTTCATGTACTCATTCTATTTTTCATGTCCTCATTCTATTTTTCATGTACTCATTCTTGTTTACTAGTCTTTGTCTTCCGTTATACAATGCATAGTTATGTTCTGCATAGTGGCTTTTTTTTTTTTTTTTTTGGCACGTGTTTGTGTGTACGTATGTGTGTTAATATGTATGCAGTTTGATATCAGTTGTGCATATTCTCATGTCTTTCATTGTCTCTGCAGATCTTTGAAGAATGAGAGAGACTGCTTAGGGATTTGTCTTTGGTTCATTCATTCATACATCCCAGCACCATCATTCTTGTTTATTGGTTTGCGGTTTTGTCTTCTGGCTTAGTTTGGCTTGGCATAGTGTCGGGCTCGGCTCAGCCTTGTAATGACTATTATAATTGACTGTGCTTTTAAACATGATTGGTGGAATGAATGAAAACCGTTATGCATATTTTTGTTTGTTTTTGTCGTACATGTTTTTAATTTAGAAAGGTGGTGTAGGGTGATAGGCATGTTTTTATTGTAGGCTCCGAATGTACTTTTTTTTTTTTGGTATCCATAGGATTTGTTTTTAATTATCGCTTCAGAGATATTTTGTCAAGGATAGATGGCTGTACTGTGGAAATATGGCACACTAAGATGAAATTATCAGACATACGACTGCTTGGGTGGTGTGGTAATGGCCACCTTTTTTGTCTCTCCAATGTTGAGACAATTATTACAAATCTTTAGAAGATGAAATCACAAACATGATATGCTTGTTTGCAAAGTAAGAAAAAAAAATTGTGCTTATTTACTGGGGAGAAGAAAAAAGTCCTATGCCTAAGAGAAGAGAGAATTGATATTTTCTTTCTTTTCCGTTTTTCTTTATGTAAAAACTTGGAAGTTGGCCAGTGTGCTGGTCAGGATTTGCTCGAAATGAATGCAGATTCCGACAATACAAAGTACAGAATGATGTTTTTGCATGAAGGATGGGGTGGGATATGTATAATCCATGTCTGATTTGCATGTTGATTTAGCTTGTGTGTAAGCAAATTGCCCTTCCTGTACAGTTTCATCCACTCTGAGTGATTTATGTGGTCTTTTATTATAATAAAAAAAGTGTAAGAAGATAAGAGGTTTGTGACTTTGCTTTTTTGTTCTTGTTCAAAGACAACAGCATTATTGATTGCAGTGATTGAGTAGTGTGTGCATGCATGGCATGCACACACACTTGCATATGTTCACTCGTGCACACTCGCACACCTAGTTTGAGAGATCAACTTTGAATCTGCCCATATCTAAATGGAAAAAAACCAACCCAAAATAACTGATCTGGAGCATTCCTAACATTTCTCTCTAGACTCAAATATCAGACACATCCCCGAAGTTGGAATGTGGCTACCTTAACCACTAGACTGCCTTACCCCGGAAATTTTCCCGGGGCTAAACGTGCACCCTATACGCCAACAACCCGGAAAATTTCCGGGGTGTCGAACTGAAGTAAACAAGCCTGCTTCCTTGACTACAGTTAAAGGGAAAGAACTCCAAAATTAATGGAGATCACTCTCCTGTTGCTTGGCAACATCTAGCTGCAAAAACCATGGCAAAAACGATCGTTTTTTCGCTCGTATTTTGTGTTTTTATGCATGACTGCTTGGGAAGTTCTTGTTCAAAATTGCTGACACTTCTTGTTGAAGGCATCAATGACTTTACACAGCTGTATAAGTGGCAAATAAAACGCTAGATTTACTAACAGTAATGAAAACGATCGCGTATGGTTCAGGAGATCGTGTATTTACAAAACAATGAATGAGATTTGGCCTAGACATATGTTTGACATTATTGAGATGGGGGGTACTCAGAATGACAGTGGTGAAGAAGAAATCATATTTATGGTCGATTTTTTACATTGTAAATATATTTTCGCAGTGAAATATCATGCTAACTAATTTGAGCTTGCCTCGAAGTAATCTACGATATATATACTGTCATTGGGTAGACTATCAGGAATACTCATGTAGTAGTTTCTGAGTAAGAGGGATATGAACATAGCAGTGGTACATAAGAATTTTATTCCCCGGCATATAGGGTGCACTTGCACTGGGCAGTTAAGAGGTTAATGGTTGGCAGGAACAGTTGGGGGCATAGCCTAGCAGTGTTGAGCATGCGATCTGACAGCCTAGGGTCAAGCCATCACCGAGGCAGCCATTCGAGGGGATTTTTCCCCCCCTGGAGTTGACATCAGCGCCGACTCCGCTCCCCTGAAAGTCCTTCAGATGAGACCATAAATGGACGAACAGAACACCCTGCGTGCACATTAAAACATGTTCTACCTTTTAGAAGAGTTTGCCATTGCAAGCTTGTAGGAAATGGATGACAGTTTAAAACATGCATGTACATTAGTGTTGTGTTTAGACATCATCCCCAAAGTTGGAATGTGGCAACATGTCAAATTTAGGGAAGATGTCTCAAAAAATTGTTTAAAAAAACAAAATGAAAAAGAAGCATGCACACACAGTTGTCATTCCCAAAGCCAGAATGCAGCTACCTAAATTGAGGGGGGGGGGGTAGGGATATAACTACAGCTCCTTTAGTCTAAGTATACGAGGCGCTCTATAACTACTGCCAGTGTGATCCATTCACAACATAACAAGCAATATCACACAACGCAGGACAATCTTTGTGCGGCTTTGTTTAATTTGGTTGTTTCATACCAATGGTACATGGATGACATCATCATTCATCACAAAGGTAATGACAAGTGTTAATCAAGTGAGAAAAAAATATGACTTTAAAAAATACAACTGAATACTATAAAGGCACAAACGAGAGCTCTGCATCCACAATCCTCATTTCTCAAATTCAATGGCAATGTATCAATTCATTGTAGAAAACTGAAAAACTAACTAAATTGTCATGAAACTTACGATCTGTCATAAAGAATAAAATTTTACCATGACTTAAAATCAAAAGTGATATTCAGAAATAGAATATATTTGCACAATTACAAAAGTATTTGTTAAGTCAAATATTGCAGCAAATATTACAAAAAAAATATATATATCAAATCTAGGGCAGAAATAACGCAACCCAAAATCTCACAAACATGCTTCTCCATGTCTTGCTATATCAAACTAAACAGCTGGTCCTTAAGAGGAGGTTGTCTTTATTATTTTATTTTTTAAGTATAAATCTACTTCTTAATCACACATAACCTGAGAAGTTTCAAAGAGAACTTGTTTACAAAAAAATAAAATCAACAAAAATCAGTGGCTTTTGAAAAAACACGCTGCCTTTAAAAATAAAAAGAAGAGAGAGGGGAAAAAACCCCAACATAACCCATGCACATACACAGGATTAGTTACCTAAGCTAAAAAAAATGCTTGCATCACAGTCATACATATTTGTGTCCAAAAAAGGTTTTGTGCCGATTCAGAAGCACATCTATCAGGGCTAAAATGGAAAAGAAAACAACCCACTCAAGTTCACACTCGCAGTATGTGTCTACAAAAACACTATGACAATACTGTTATTCAGTTTGTGCTTGATACAAAATTGGAATTAACTGTTACTTTCAATAGCTATATTGTAAAAAAAAACCACAAAAAAAACCCCAGCACATACTCAACTAATAAAGCGTTCCAATTTTTTTTTTTCTTTTGAGTCAAACAAATTACAAAAATTTAAATTTCTTGAAAACAGTTTGTCACTTGCAAATCTTTTGTTTTTGTTTTGACTTTTGCACAATCATTTGAAGACAGTATATAGCAAAAAATAAATAAATAAATAAAGCCATCTAATGATCGAACACTCCAATGCACATGCGAAATGAGCATCACTTTCAAATCACGTCAATGAATACAAATAAGTGAATTGATTGTACCTTTAGTCATGGAAGAACTCAAGTATGGCCACATTTTTCATCACACATGACTCGCTCAACACACTCGTCAGCAATTACAAACACAAGAACCACCTTTTATCAATTTTACCCCATAAATCTCCTATTCCTTTGATTCACTGAATATAATTATCAAACTAGCATCCCATCTCCACAACTTCATAAATTTACATAAGAACCCCCCCAAACAAAACAAAAAAAATTTCCTCTTTTCCATGACTTTATTATCAAATGTTATATCATGATAGCACAATGGACGGTACATTTTCTCAAGATGATGGCTTTAGAAAAATGTTTAGGAAACTAGATATCAAATTTTATCTGAACTAACATTTTTTTTTTTTTTTAGGGGGGAGGGGGTTGTTGCTTGTTTAAATTTTTGTTCCCAAGTATACAAAACTTGTTCTCTTTTTCACATGCAGGAAATGTTTAGCTTACACTTTATTTTTCTTTGTTTTAGCATGTGAGAATATTTGTACAACTCCACACTCTCACTGATACATTATAGTGACTGATTCATGAACAGTGCAAAGATACATGATATGTGCATCCCACACCAAGTCTCTCAACCTGGCCACCAAACATCATCATGTTACCATTCAGGGATGGTGGAAAGTCGTGTACTCATCATCCTCTTATCCCATTAATGTGTCATATATGCGGTAATTTCATCCAGTTCATGCCCCCAGAGCATGAAAAAGAGCCAAGCAAGCCCATCTGACCTAATCTCTTACCAAAGTGGCCAAGCTATAAGCCCCCCCCCCCCCCCCCCCCCCCAAATCCCCCCTAGCACAATTTGGGGTTAGTAGCGATCATCTCTACCCAAAATTCACTCAACCAAAACGTCATCAAACACAACTCTATGTTACCCACTATCCGACTATTAAAAAACTGAAAATAACAGTCAGTTCTTACTATTTGATTTTCAAGCCTTGTGACTTTCCAGCATGCATTTCATCTTAAAAGGGCACATCTTAGAGGGCTAATGAGTATCGTCACCAAATGCAGGTTTGTATTCTACTCCCTGACGTAGTTCTGTCAAATCTAGACAGTTACTCCACCAACAGTTCAATCTCTACATTGTCATGAGCTCCTTGCAGTAACATTTCTCCCTGGTACGTGACAATCTTCTTTCGTTTGGCAGCGCGCAGGGTGCCTACGAGGGCCTCGAACAGGTTGGCGCACTTCTCATCGTTGAACAGCACACCAAAAGTCACTTTAAACTTGCCATCATTACCTGAAAAATGAACAATGAAATTAGTGTTGATGGATATGCGTCACACAAGCAATACATTGACACATATAATGTGCGTGCATGTTTACTCATCTGCACACCCACACACCTCGAATACGTGTATACACACAACGGGGGGAAGCCTAGTGGTTCCAGTGTTGCGCTCATGATCTGAAGGCCCGGGAATGAGCCACCATGGAGGCGCCTATTTAAGGGGATTTTACCCTGGAGTTAACTAACATCAGTACTAAATTCCACTCCCCAAAAAGTCCTTCATATGAGATTTTAAACCAAGGCCCAGTGTGGGAGCACACAGAGAACATCTTGCACACACATTAAAAACCCCATTCTTCCTTTCAGTAGAGTAAGCCAGTTTGTGACCAGTAGGAACGGATGACAATTTAAAAAAAAAAAAGAGTGCATGCACACAGGTGTTGTGTTTAGACACCATCCCTGAAGTTGGAATGCAGCCACCTTCACAGTGGGTAAAAATGGTCACATGCACAAAATCTCATCATTGGTGAACTCCTTGGAGCTCTAGTCTAACTGAGGAACAAAACAAACAAACAAACAAAAGACACACAACAAAAACTGTTATTGTTTTAGCTCAGAATACTGTCTGATACAAGAAACAGGCATTTATATAAACACAATTATACTTGGTGGACACAAGAAGTCTGCACACAAACACTGTACACAAACACATATTGTACTTCAGTTGTTATAATTCTTTTTGCTGTACAAGAGGTTTAGAAATCATTGATAAAAAATACACAAAAACCCACCACCACCATTTCCAGACTTTTGATAACACATACTAAAATATTCTGTCATCAAACTATGTGCATCTCTGAATCAAAATTGTACTTAACTCCATATAGGTGTGTGTGTGTGTGTGTGTGTGTGTGTGTGTGTGTGTGTGTGTGTGTTGTATGTATGTGTGTGTCTTGTATGTGTGAGTGAGTGAGTGAGTGTATGTGTGTGTGTGAGTGAGTGAGTGAGTGTGTGTGTGTGTGTGTGTGTGTGTGTGTGTGTGCGTACATGTGTGTGCATGTGCTGTGTCTTTATTTTATTTTGAGGGTATTGGAATAAGCATTCATGTGCTTTTTTCATGCGGTCCCCATGTGTATGCAGTTTTGTCAATTTTGTCATCCGTTCCCACGGCACACAACGGCCTACTCTTCCAAAAACGGAACAGGTTTTAACATGTGCGCAAGATGTCCTGCGTGCATTCACACACGGGACCTCAGTTTATAGTCTCATCTGAAGGACTATCGGGGAGAGTGGAGTTGGCACTGATGCTAACTCCAGAGCAAAAATCCTCTTGAACGAGATTTGAACCCAAGTCAGTAGATGAATACATCACTCTAACCACCAGGCTATCTGGTGTGTGTGTGTGTGGTGTGCGTGTGCGCATGCGCATGATGTGTCTGCACATAAGTGTGCAAATAAGCAAAAAACAACTAGATTGAAACTCTAGACACATATAACATATATTTTCCCACGTGCTTCACCATTTGAAAACAAACCACCAGATAAGCAAATATTAAACTTTAAAAAAAAGAAAGAAATCCCCTCCCCCTGATGAAAACCGTCATGTATACAAACCTGCAGTTCCCAAACGCTTGATTTCTTCCTTCAGTAACTCGATCTCGTGCTCCACGTTCATGGTTTGATGCTGTTATTGGTCAGCTCTGTCGCAAAAGTAGATTAAATAACTGATTAAATAACTGGGAGGGACTGGGCCTTGTTGTCAAGTGGGTGGTTGTGATGATGGTACAGTCCATAAAACAGATAACTCTGCTTGGACTCAATACAATCAAATTCAAAGCAAGCAACCTTTTTCACACACACACACACGCACGCATGCACGCACACACAAAATGACACACCCACTTTCTTGTTAATTTGGACTGATTTAAGGGTTTAAATTGTGTGTGTGTGTGTGTGTGTGTGTTATGGTGTATGAGTCTGTGTGCAACTCTGAGCTTGTGTGTGTGTGTGTGTATACATCGTGTGTGTGTGTGTGGGTGTGTGTGTTCTTGCACATTTGCATGCTTGTGACTGCATATAATGTGTGCACACATGCATGTGTGCATACCATTATATTTATATTCGTATATGTCTGATGTGTATACCAGTCTTCAGTCTTTTTAAAAATTTAAATCCTGTCATTAACTGATTATAATTATGGCTTTCATTTCCTCCTGATGAGGAAACTAACCAAAGTGACCCAGCAGTAGCTGCACTGCTGCTGGGCCACTTTGGTGGTGTAGCATAGACTGACTAAAAAAAAAAACCTAAAAAAAAACTATCAGTAAACACCCCCTTACCCCCCCCCCCCCCCCCCCCCCCCCCCCAAAAAAAAAAAAAAATAATATAATAAACCAAAAACACAACAACCCACCAACCAACCAGCCAAAACAACATCAAACCAACAAAACAAACCAACAAAACCCAACAACCCCAAGCAAACCCAACAACAACAACAAAACAAACTAAAAACACCCCCAAAAGATGATGAAAAAAGAAAACTAGTGCGCTGTCGTGACTCATTGCGGCAGTAAAAACCCGGCAATGGGTGAGACAGGGCAATGGCTCGCTTAGATGAGGAAGCCAAACTTTAGAGTGCGATCTTTGCCACAACCATCGTAAACTGATTAAAAAAGAGTATGACGTTGCAGTTCTCAAAGACAACAATAATCAGGATCACTCTTACAGTTCAAATATCAAATCAAACGAATTGCTCACATGTCTTGCCGGTGTCGTCTGTGCACTTCACGTTCTGCTCCGCCTACTGGGAAAGAAGAAATCGAGGAAGTGAAAATTGATTGATGATGTCATTTCCTGCACGTGGCGGCATAACTCGTGTATAAACATTATTTGGTGCTCCGACACTATGGAACAATAAAACTTATTATATCTCCTGTGAAGCTTAGTACTGATGAAATATGTGTTTTCTGCTTGATTCTTCTGAAATTTTGCTTATTTTCCCAACCATAGAGTAGACCCACAAACATAGATATAATATTATAATGAAATATCTTTATTTTACATGAATCTGAGGAACTGGTTTTTGTCTCCCTTCCTAAATGTCTGCATAATTATTTGTCTGCCTGTCAGTCTGTGATTTCATTCGTGTCCCCTTCGGCTTAAACCATGCTCATCCTCTTCAGTTTCAATATGCTTATTCATTTTTTTCACCAAATGCATAAAACAAAAACAATGACAACAACAACAACAACAACAAAAAGATGACAACGTCAACACCAAAGGGATGTGTTGAGATAGAAAAGTCACACACACACACACACACACACACTGGCTTGCACCTTTACTACAGTAGTCGTTTTACAAGGACGGAATGAAGGAACCGAAATATCGCCTGCATTGAAATACCCAGAAAAACTAAATTAAAAACAAAATAAAACCCAACCAACCAAACAAACAAAAAGTCGAAAATTCTGCATATTGATGGAAGTTGATCCTCGAGATCCCCAAACTCCTCTGTGGAGATGCCCGGGATCTCTCCTGCATTTCCACCTTCTGGAAATTCTGTGCTAGGAATTTCCTCTTTTCTATCCCTCTCTTTGTTGCTTCATTGTTCTTTTTCTTCCCCCTTCTTGTCATTAAAAAAAAAAATTCCTTTTTGGTCTATTTCCTGC
>CM054159.1:9281591-9339091 GCA_028751875.1 Rapana venosa | reverse complement strand
TTCTTGTTAGCAACTACGAAGTGATATAATCACATGCATAGTCTCGGGGATGCTGAATAGGGAAATTTTGTTTTCCTACTGCTATTTATGGACATGAATAATTGAGCATGCATTATTCTCTCTCTCTCTCTCTCTCTCTCTCTCTCTCTCTCTCTCTCTCTCTCTCTCTCTCTCTCTCTCTCTCTCTCGGGTTATTATTATTAAGATGTATCCCTACGGGCGGGGACTGGATGTAAAAAAGCACATGTGTGCTTATTCATTATCCTCGAAATAAAAGAATTTGTCATTGTCATTGTCATTGTCTCTCTCTCTCGTGTATTTTGTTGATAGTCCCTAATCAAGGCAAGGGCCGGATGAAAAAGGATATGAATACTTACTATGTTACCCTTGGAAAATAAAGATCATTCATTCATTCATTCATTCATTCATTCATTCATTCTCTCTCTCTCTCTCTCTCTCTCTCTCTCTCTCTCTCTCTCTCTCTCTCTCTCTCTCTCTCTCTCTCTCTCTCTCTCTCTCTTCCCACTCTTTCTCTCTCTCTCTCTCTCTCTCTCTCTCTCTCTCTCTCTCTCTCTCTCTTCTCTCTCTCTCATGTTTGTAGTTTCCTTTCCTCGCCTTGTTGATCCTTTTTCTGATTTTCTGTTTCTGGGGTGCTTTCAAACTTCAGCTTCACGGTTCTTCTTCAGTCATCTGCTGTGGTCCAATGGGGGTGGTCTGTTGGTCTTCTTCGCTCAGGGATGTCTATGTTTGGTCTTTTCTGTAACCGTGTTCTACGGCAGGTTGGGCTGGCATAGTGTTGTTGTTCCTGGCAGTTTGGTTGGCTGGGTCTGGTGTTTAGTCGTTGCACTGTTCTTTTTCTTCAAGTTGTTCATGTCCTTGGCAGTAAGACATCAAGTCTCTTCTCTTCAGCACCCTCTATGTTTCTGAACCAAATGTCTGTAGGTCTGCAAACATTCTCACACTCTTTTATACTTCTATACCTGTGACTACATTTATTTCATTTACAACAATTCCCTCTCTCATCATTTCTCAGAGACTTATTTTAAAAAAATTGTATAATGATCAATGATAATGAGGATGATGTAATAATGCTGCTATGGAAATATATGTGCTTTGAGACTAGGCCCTACTTGATAGGGTTATACTATACGCTCATTATCATCATATATCCCGGCATCAACTGGGGCCGAGAGATACAGACACCTGCAGTGTTGGTCAGGGAAATATGAGAAACACTCTCAAACTCACATCCATAAAGTAGATGGAACTCGACTGTGTGGTCCCAGTCTTCCCAATGAGCCCACAGCACACTCAGTCTAGGTAGGGGCCTGCTGAATAAGGCATTTGTGTCCAGACATGGAGAACAAGCATGGCCTTGTGTGTGTGTGTTGTGTGTGTGTGGTGTTGTGTGTGTGTGTGAGAGAGAGAGAGAGAGAGAGAGAGAGAGAGAGAGAGAGAGAGAGAGAGAGAGAGAGAGAGAGAGAGAGAGACAATGACAATGACAATGACAATGATAATGACAAGTTCTTTTATTTCGAGGATGATAAATAAGCACTCATGTGCTTTTTATTTTATTTAACATCCCGTCTCCGCCCGTAGGGGGGAGGGAGAGAGAGAGAGAGAGAGAGAGAGAGAGAGAGAGAGAGAGAGAGAGAGAGAGAGAGAGAGAGAGAGAGAGAGAGAGAGAGAGGAGAGAGAGAGCGAGAGAGAAAGGGGGGGGGGGGGTATGTGTGTGGGTGTGTGCCTGTGGCATAGCAGGCCTGTGGCATAGTGGCCTGTGGCATAGTGAGTCTGTGTCGGGCCTGTGCAATAGGCCTAGCAGTAGAACCTAGGCTATTGCACAGTGGGTCTGTGGCATAGCGGGTCTGTAGCATAGTGGGTCTGTGGCATAGCGGGTCTGTAGCACAGCGGGTCTGTGGTTAACCTGTGGCATGGGGGGTTTGTAGCATAGCAGGTCTGTAGCACAGTGGGTCTGTGGCATAGCGGTACTGTGGCATAGCGGGTCTGTGGTTAACCTGTGGCATGGGGGGTCTGTGGCATAGCGGGTCTGTAGCACAGTGGGTCTGTGGCATAGCGGGTCTGTAGCACAGTGGGTCTGTGGCATAGCGGGTCTGTAGCACAGTGGGTCTGTGGTTAACCTGTGGCATGGGGGGTCTGTGGCGAAGGGGGTCTGTGGTTAACCTGTGGCATAGGGGGTCTGTGGCATAGGGGGTCTGTGGTTAACCTGTGGCATAGGGGGTCTGTGGCAAAGGGGGTCTGTGGTTAACCTGTGACATAGGGGGTCTGTGGCATAGGGGGTCTGTGGCACAGGGGGTCTGTGGCAAAGGGGGTCTGTGGTTAACCTGTGGCATAGGGGGTCTGTGGCATAGGCGGTCTATGGTTAACCTGTGGCATAGGGGGTCTGTGGCATAGGGGGTCTGTGGCACAGTGGGTCTGTGGTTAACCTGTGGCATAGGGGGTCTGTGGCACAGGGGGTCTGTGGCACAGTGGGTCTGTGGTTAACCTGTGGCATAGGGGGTCTGTGGCATAGGGGGTCTGTGGTTAACCTGTGGCATAGGGGGTCTGTGGCATAGGGGGTCTGTGGCATAGGGGGTCTGTGGTTAACCTGTGGCATAGGGGGTCTGTGGCATAGGCGGTCTATGGTTAACCTGTGGCATAGGGGGTCTGTGGCACAGTGGGTCTGTGGTTAACCTGTGGCATAGGGGGTCTGTGGCACAGTGGGTCTGTGGTTAACCTGTGGCATAGGGGGTCTGTGGCAAAGGGGGTCTGTGGTTAACCTGTGGCATAGGGGGTCTGTGGCATAGGGGGTCTGTGGCACAGTGGGTCTGTGGTTAACCTGTGGCATAGGGGGTCTGTGGCAAAGGGGGTCTGTGGTTAACCTGTGGCATAGGGGTCTGTGGCATAGGGGGTCTGTGGCATAGGGGGTCTGTGGCACAGTGGGTCTGTGGTGGGCCTGTGGCATAGGGGGTCTGTGGCATAGGCATAGTGGATATGTAGCGGGCCTTTGGTAGAGCGGGTCTGTATAGCCGGTCTGTGGCATAATCATAGCAACTTGCGGGCCTGTGGCATGACGGGCTTTGGGCTTAGCCCTATGGACCCTTCAAAGTGAATGTTTCCTTTTGCTGCTCCAAAGTAGCTGCTAAGCAAGTAGTCCATGTAAAACAATCATCATAATACAATGTATTTACCGGGATAAAACTTGACATCATTGCATAAATAAGGGAAGGTCTTAATACGAGATGGAGAAAAAATTATTCACACGCCTATGTGAACTTATGCCCTTGGCCTCCCCAAGGACAAATTTTGACCTTTTACGGAGTAACTTCCCTTGTCCTACACATTGTCGATAAAGATTTGCCGCAGTTAACCGTTTGTGTGACTGGTCGAAAGCTCAACAAATATGGCAAAGAAGTCGGTATGCATCGTTGGATCAGGAAACTGGTAAGTACAGTTTAGCTTTCCCGTGTAGGGACGACAGATCGGCTGAAGTATGCTCCTAGATGGTTGTTTATTTTGATTAGGCTAGGCCTACATCTGAAGCCGCCTTCAAAGACTCAAAGATGTTGTTCTGATTTGTCTTAAAGAAAAAAAAAAAGGTCCTGAATGTAGAAGTGAAAGTTGGACTATCGCCGATTTCAACATGCATCGTTAATCCTGTTCACCTTGATGACTGGCACCTTTGTTCACGTGGTAGAATGCTGTTGATCGAAGCTGTTGACTTGGCTGAAAGCCAGGTGTGATTTGTCAGGGAGTGGAGAAGTAAAACAGGAAGGATCTGATCAGTAACCTAATGTTGGTGTTTTCACTCTCACGCACTAAGCCGTATGTGCCACTCCCACTCCCCGCACCCACCTTGTACACACATTTATACCTGCATGATCTGATTAATTTCAGGCACATGTACATGCATAGGATCTATCTACCTGCACAAATTATGTGCGTACACATGCCTGCATGTATACAACACACACATGCATGCATGCACACATGCATGCATAAACACTCACATACACACTCACATACACACACGTGTAAATATATGTGCACACACAAATTCATACACACACACACACACAGACACACACACACACAAAAACACACACACACACACACAACACACACACACATATGTGCGTACAGAGACACACAAGTGTACACAACATACACACACACCCTCCCTCTCTCACACACATACACACACACTCTCTCTCTCTCTCTCTCACACACACACACACACACACACACACACACACACACACACACACACACACACACACACACACACACAGATCTGTGCATCTATAGACAAAGACCAGCAACAGACAGACAGACAGATCAACAGACACACAGACATACAGACACATAGACACACACATGCACATGCATGTCTCAAACAATGAAACATGCACGCTTGAATGTACATGCATGCATGCATGCACACTCGCACACACACACACACACACACACACACTGGCTTGCACACACACACACACACACACACACACACACACACACACACACACTTAATTTTTCACTGTTAATTGACAACATTTCAATCACCAAATAGAGGCAAAAGAGGTCAAGCTTTTGCAAGATATGACTGGCATAGTTGATAAAACTTAAGCTAAAAGGAGATCTTTGGTGATCAGATCTTCAGTGCAGTGTCTCACTGAGTCCCCATGGTTTTAAACTTCAAGTTATGGGAAAAAGGAGGAAGGCTGAAGGTTTTATTTTGTATACATAAATTTACTATTTGGGGACAGGATACTGGATAGCTCAGTGGTCAGAGCACTCACTTTCCCCAGCTAAGGTTAAGCAGCATTGAGCGTGGTTGCCAGTTGGATGGGTGACTGTTTGCGCACCTTGGCTTCAGTACAGTCCCCCAGCTCACCCAGCTGTAAATGGGTACCTGCCTCTTGAGGGTCAGGGAAGGTAAAGCAGCGAGGGAGAGGAGATGGTTGCTGTCTGCAATATGCTGGCCCTAGAGAAGTGAGGTCTCTGACCCCTTGCTCCCTTATGACCTTATACTGTTATAGGTTATGGGACACCTTTACCTTTAGTACTATCTACTTAATTGGTTTGTTATGATTGCTTGTAAAAGTTTTGCATGTACAGATAAAAGCTTACATTACTAAGATTTTGTTTTATATTGTTCCACTGCGACACTGGACACTGCATCAACATTTCTGAGAGAAACCAACAAACCCCTCCCCCCCAAAAAAAAAAACAACAACAAAAAAACCAGCCACCATGGTGCAGTGGTTAGGACCCTGGGTTATGGGCTGAAAGTTCACAGGCTCAAATCCCATAGGGACTTTTAAAAAACTCAGGCCTCTCCTGCCCAGAGGGAGTTTGCAATGGGCTTAGTAGGAAGACTGGGACCACACTTACCATTAAGCTTCATTCATTTTATGGATGCAGTTTTAGAGCGTTGCTCAAATCTACCTGATCAACACTGCAGGTGTCTGGGTCTCTTGGGCCTGGTTGATGCCGGGGATATATTATGATAAGGCTACAGTACAGTCCTGTCAAGTAGTCTCACTTGAGGCACTTTCACTTCCATAGCAACGTCATTACTTCTTCCTTGTCACCGTTGATCATTGTGCAATAAAAGAATATTGCCTCTAAATTATGGTGGTCCTTGTTGCTCTGATCTCATTGAGACCTCGCTCCTGTGCCTGTGGACGTGTGGTGAAGTAGTGTCACAGCCTTGTTCACAGGCGACAGTTGCTGCAGGGGCATTGTGGTGATCCACACTCCAGGTGGGCATCTCTCTTGGTCTGGCTCAGCAACAAAGCTATTAATTATTGTCTTCAGTAGGGGACTGCGTAGGTGGTGTCCTGCATATGTTAGCTCAGAACAGCCACCACTGAACACCTGTCACCACCAAAGTGACCCAGCAGCAGCGCAGAGCCCCTCTGGCTTGTAGCCCGATGGCAGCCTAACTTTGATAGGCCTCTCTGTCTACTTCTGTGCCTGAGGATGCGACATGCGTAATCTGGATATGGCTGGGGTTGAAAGATCCAGATGAGTGGCATGTCTACAGCAGAACAGGAATGACACAGAAGATGAGGAAGAAAAAACCACCAACCACACACCCTGTGATCCTGTGTGGCCATGCTTTAGTTAGTATAAATAGTATGAATAGTTCATTGAATGTATATCTATAGAATTGTGTTGATAGTTCTGTAGTACTGGTGATTAAATTAGTCAAATGCATACATATTTAATAATCTATAGATGAAGATTCCCTTTTTGGTCAACCCATGGCTAAAACTTTGATCTTTCCACCTTTTGCAAGATTTTTCATTGAGAGGACTAGGATGTATCTGGAGTGTAAAGGAATTGAATTCAAATATTTTATTACGATTTGACTGAGCACTGTGAGTGAGAACCGAACCCACTACCGTGGGAGAAAGTGCGAAATGTCAAACTCACTCAGACATCCAGACCTCATGATGAATGAGTGTCACCTACAGAACAGATTGCTGGCTGTTTGGATGCAAGTCATCTCCCCATGTGTGGGGTTGGGAAAACCCCCCTGAGCAAACACATGCGTGATATCTTGTGCACATTGTATGTTGTGTAAAAAGCCTCAACAAAGAGTAGGCCAGCTGTGGCTGGGCAGCAGTGTGAAAGACTCGGGAAGACACAGCAGGCATCTAACACTGTTAATATAAACATCTGACCTAGAGGGATAAGCTCTTCCCAAGTTCCAGTTGCCAGGGCCTGAAAAATTCAATGTAGCGCCCCAGTGACTCCTCAAGGAGTGAAGGGAGAAGTCAAGTCATGTATTCACAAGGCATTTTATTTTATTTTATTTATTTTATTTATTCTTTTATATCGAGGATAATGGAATAAGCACAAATGTGCTTTTTTACATCCAGTCCCCGTGTGTATGCGGTTTTTGTAAATTTTGTCATCCGTTCCCATTGGGAGAGGGAGGGGGGTATAGCCTAGTTGTTAGAGCATTGTGGTTGTGATCCGCTGGCTTGGGATCAAGCCACCATTCACGCACCTGTTTTAGGATATTTTACCCTGGAGTAAGCATCAGCACTGACCCCACTCCCCCCCCAAAATGTCCTTTGGATGAGACTATAAACGGAGGCCCTGTGTCTGAATGTGCACAGAACGTCGATCTTGACACACGTTAAAACCTGCTCTGTCTTTTGGAAGAATGGGACATTTTTCTGCTGGTAGGAATGGATGACAGAAAAGAAAAGCGCATGCACACAAGTGTCGTGTTTAGACACCAACCCCAAAGTTGGAATGCAAGTTCCTTAATTAACGGTGAGGAAAAACGGTTGCGTGCTCAAAATCAAATCGCACTATTAGTGAACCGTGGAGCTAGAGGCCAAGGAATGAAAAAAGGAGAAAAAAAGGCATTGTATGGATCCGAGAATTGAACTGTGGTACCCCAGTGGTGGGCAGAAACAATTGCCTACACAAAAATGTCACTGGCATTGGTGAACCGTGGAGCTTTAGCCGAGGAACACCCCCCCCTCCTCCCTACTCAAAAAAGCAGTGTGACCTGTTTCTGAGGATTTTGTTCTTTTTTTTTTTGTCAACAGGGGCTCAGCCATTGCCAAAATCATCGGGAACAACGTCAAGAACAATGAGCTGTTTGAAGAAAAGGTGATGATGTGGATGTACGAAGAGAAGGTGGACGGGCGAAACCTGACCGAGATCGTCAACACAGAGCACGAGAATGTCAAATACCTTCCTGGCATCAAACTGCCCACCAATGTGGTCAGTAGAGAGAGAGAGAGAGCGAGAGAGAGAGAGAGAGAGAGAGAGAGAGGGGGGGGGGAGAGAGAGAGAGAGAGAGAGAGAGAGAGAGGGGGGGAGGGAGAGAGAGAGAGAGGGAGAGAGAGAAAGAGAGAGAGAGAGGCCCTTGTGTTGTTGCTGTTGTTGTAGCCCATTCCCCAGCTTAACACTCTAGGGGGTCATCCAGAATATGCACTCTGTCTCACTCATACCACCTGGAAATCACTGTGTGTGAGACTGTCAACCCCCTTCCCCCCACACATGCATGCACACACACACACACGCACGCATACACGCACATATGCATGCATGCATGCATGCACACACACACACCAATAACAGAAGGGGTGAAGTTGGAATGCCTAACAAGAACATAGACAGACTAGAGTGATGATCTACCCTTCCGATGAGACTATAAACCAAGGCCCTGTGTTCAAACGCATGCAGAACATCTTACGCACGTTAAATCCTGTTCCGCTTTTCGGAAATGTAGGCCATCGTGTGCCGGTGGAAACAGATGACAAAATTTACAAAACTGCATACACATGGGGACTGGATGTAAAAAAGCACATGAGTGCTTATTCCATTATCCTCGATATAAAAGAATAAATAGATAAATAAATAAATCAATCTACTTTGTAAAAAATGTCAGGTCTTGATAGGGTGGAACCCTAAACAGGTAGACATGTCAACATGCAGATATATATATTTGCATATATCTATCTATATGATACTATCCTTGGATGGGATAGCTCAGTAGTCAGAGCACTCGCTTCCCCCCAGCCAATGTTAAGCAGCATCGAGCGTGGTTGCCAAGTGGATGGGTGACCGTTTACACACTTTAACTTCAGTACAGTCCCCCAGTTCACCCAGCTTTAAATGGGTACCTGCTCTCTTTAGGGTCAGGGAAGGTAAAGCAGTGTGGGAGAGGAGATAGGCACCGCCCTCAATATGCTGGCCCCTGGAGAAGCAGAGGTCTTTAATGCTTTGCTCGCCAACGATCTCATAGGGTATGGGACAACTTTACTTTTACCTTTTATCTGTTCAAAAACAGGTACACAGAAAGTGTGTCTTTTAGAAGAGGAATGCTTCATTTGGCAAGGTTCATTATATAGAAGTAGAAGTTCGTCTGTTCTGGATAAAAAAATCGTCTGTTCTATAAAGCTTCATTGAACTACATTTTAAAATCTTGGTTGAGAGTTTATGTTTTGTGATAAAAAGAATCTAAACAAGCTTAGCTGTGCAATACCAATGAGGCATTTGTTTGCATAAGGGGTGTCTGAATTTAGGCCAAACTGATAGTGAAAAAGATTTTTTGTGTGTGTGGGAGAAGATAGCTGGAAAGTTGATAAGGTTTTAAAAAAAAAAGTACAGTGACACACGCTTCTATGCATATGTGCACACACACACATACACACACACACACAGAGGATGCACACACACACAACACGCACACACACGCACACACAACACACACACACACACACACACACACACACACACACACACACACACACACACACACACCACACACACTCAACACACAGAGGCATGCTCACATACACACTAACACACACACACAAACACACACAATTCTCTCTCTCTCTCTCTCTCTTTCTCTCCTCTTCTCTCTCTCTCTCCCCACACACACACACTCACTCATACACACACACACACACACACACACACACACACACACACACACACACACACACACACACACACACACACACACACACACACACCTTACTCACACATTGAATGTATACAGTACATATTTTATGCTTGAACTTGGCTTTGAAATAAAAGAAATGCCCTAAGTCATAATGCAGCTACCTAAATGGGGGGGGGGGGGAGGGGGAGAAATGGTTGCATAGGCAAACATTTCACCATCGGTGATCCTTGGAGCTCAGCTGAGAAACAACCCCCCCCCCCCCCCCCCCCACCCCCCCCAAAGAAAAAATATAAAGAGGAAACCTTCCTATCTACTCTCTAAGAGAATACTAAACAAACAGCCACTATCTTATTTTATTTTATTTTTTAATTTTTAATTAAAATGTTTAAAAATTTGTTATCTTTTACATCGTGGATAATGGAATAAGCATGTATGTGCTTTATTACATCCAGTCCCTGTGTGTATGCGGTTTTGTAAATTCTGTCATCTGTTCCTACCGGCACACAATGGCCTACTATTACGAAAAGCGGAACAGGATTTAACGTGTACGCAAGATGTTCTGCGTGTGTTCGCACACGGGGCCTCGGTTTATAGTCTCATCCGAAGGAGTTTTGGGGAGAGTGGAGTCTGCACTGATGTTAACTCCAGGGGAAAATATCCCCTTGAACGGGAATCGAACCCAGGTCATCAGATTGCGAGCGCAATATTCTATCTAACCACTAGGCTATCCCGTCCCCCTATCTTAGGGATTCCAGATGTACCCCCCACCTACAAAAGAATACATATAAAACACACCAGTAACCGTCTACAAAAAACCCCCACCTTGTCTTGAAATCTATGTATCACCTTCACCTTTACCTATCCTGTAGTCCCTTGGACCGTGGAGGCACCCCACTGAAGATTTTGCTACGTATGAGGATACGTTAAATCCTGTTCCGCTTTTCGTAAGAGTAGGCCATTGTGTGCTGGTGGGGAACAGATGACAGAATTTACAAAACCGCATACACACAGGGACTGGATTTAAAAAAGCACATAAGCACTTATTCCATTATCCTTGATATATAAGAATAAAAAAAAGAAAGAAAAGAAAAAAAAAGAAACCTTCCTATCTACTCTTTACTTACTTAGGCCCATCACTCCCCCTGGAGCATAGGCCGCCGACAACAGTCCGCCAGAGTCCTCTGTCCTGGGCTATTCTCTCCAGCTGTCTCCAGGTATATCCCATCTTCCTGGTTTCTGCCTCAAGGTCGAGCCGCCAGGTGTTTCTTGGCCTTCCTCTTTTTCGTTTTCCCTGGGGGTTCCATGATAGTGCCTGCCTTGTGATGTTGCTGGCTGGCTTTCTCAGGGTGTGCCCGATCCATCCCCATCTCCTGCGCCGGATTTCATTCTCGGCTGGCAGCTGGTTATCTACTCTCTAAGAGAGTACTAAAAAAAACCACTATCTTAGGGATACCAGACGTATGTAACCGTCTACAAAACAAAACAACAATGTTCATTCAGGTGGCGGAACCGGACGTGACAAAAGCGTGCAAGGATGCGGACATCTTGGTGTTTGTGCTGCCGCACCAGTTTGTGGAGAAGACGTGCCAGACCATGATCCCCCACGTCAGGAAAGGGGCCGTGGCCATTTCCCTCATCAAGGTGCATTCTCTCTCTCTCTCTCTCTCCATGTGTGTGTACAGTCTGGGCACAGCTAGAGCTTTTGCTTTGCTTTGTGTTCTGTTCTGGTTTTTGGTTTATGGTTGGTGGTAGTAGTAGTTGTTGTTGGTGATGTTGTGATGGCTCTGTTGTTGTCTTGGAGAGAGAGAGAGAGAGAGAGAGAGAGAGAGAGAGAGAGAGAGAGAGGAGAGAGAGAGAGAGAGAGAAGAGAAAAAGAAAAAAGAGAGAGAGAGATGTGTGTGTGTGTGTGAGTGTGCTGTATGTGAGTGTTTGTGTGTGTGTGTTTGTGTGTGTGTGTGTAAGTTTATTTATTATGTTTTTAAAAATTTATTTATCCTTTTATTTTGAGGATAATGGACTAAGCACTCATTTGCTGTTTTACATCTAGTTCCCGTGTGTATGCAGAGTGAGTGAGTGAGCGTGGGAGGGAGGGAGGGGGGGGGGGGGAGAGAGTGTGTGTGCGTATGTGTGTTTGAGTGTGTGCATTTGAATGTCAAAATAGAAAGGAAGAGGAAGAGGAGAAGGAGGAGTAGGACGATGTGTGGCATAGCCAGCCTAAGGTTTTTGCGAAATGTTATAGGCATTATTCTTAAGGATAGTTGCCTCACATATATGCATGTATGCACACTTACCACACCACTCCACATCACACCACACCACACCACACCACACCACACCACACCACACCACACCACACCACTTCACAGTACACCACACCACACCACACCACACCACACCACACCACACCACATCACACCACACCACACCACACACACCACACCACACGACACCACACTGCAACCCAACCCAACCCAACCCAACCCAACCCAACCCACACAAAAATAAGAACTAAAAAAAAAAGTCTCAAAAACATTACGGGATTTTCTCATCCAGAAATATACATTTTGACAGTAAGGTGAATCTAAAATACATTCACATCTCTCTGTGTCCTCAGGGCTTTGCCATTACAGACAAGGGTATCAAACTGATCTCGGAGATCATCTCGGAGAACCTGGGGAACATAGATTGCGCCGTCATGATGGGAGCCAACTTAGCCGGAGAGGTGGCTAATGAGCAGTTTTGCGAGTCCACCATCGGTGAGTATTCTGTTTTCAGTAGCTTCGTCTTCTTCGTTGAACGCTCAGACGGCAACTGTTGGTGTTTGTCTGTCACCCGAGCAAGAAATCTGTCGCACTGCCGTTAACACTATCCCTACGTTAAGGGAAGAGAACCCCTCTTTCCCAGTACGTGTGTGCTGTGCGCATATGTATGCTTCTGTAACCCAGTAGTGGGGGTGATACAGAGGGAAGGGTTAGTAGATGGTTGGTTACCCTATAGCGGGTTACCTGTAGGGAAAAGGTTAAGTGGGAAGAGATGACAAAATTTACAAAACCGCATACACACGGGGACTGGGTGTAAAAAAAGCGCATAAGTTCTTATTCCATTATCCTCGATATAAAAGAAAGAAAGAAAGAAAGGCCCAGCTCATCCAACTTCAACCTGGGAGAGAATTGTTATCTTGTTACGTATTTGTTGTGGAAAGAAGACAGGAGAATGGACCAAGAAGGCAGAAAATAGACAAGAAGGAGGTAACAGGAAGAAAAGGAACGAGCCAGAAACAAAGAGAGCGATAGAAAAGAGAGGAAATCTTAGCACAGAATTTCCAGAAAGTGGGGATGCTCTTTATGCTGACTGGCCCCCTGGCAACCCCATGGGGGGAGTATAAGTAGGTGACACGCTATCCTTTTCAGCATTATGGCCCACATGAACTGGTTTTTTAACCTCTTAACTGCCCAGTGCAAGTGCACCCTATATGCCTGGGAATGAAATTCTTATGTACCACTGCTATGTTCATATCCCTCTTACTCAGAAACTACTACATGAATATTCCTGATAGTCTGCCCAATGACAGTATATATATTGTAGATTACTTCGAGGCAAGCTCAAATTAGTTAGCATGATATTTCACTGCGAAAATATATTTAAAATGTAAAATATCAACCAAAAATATGATTTCTTTATCACCACTGTCATTCTGAGTACCCCCGATCTCAATAACGTCAAAAATAAGTCTAGGCCAAATCTCATTCTTTTTTTTTTAATGCATGATCACCTGAATCATACACGATCGTTTTCATCACTGTTAGGTAAATCTACAGTTTTATTTGCCACTTTTACAGCTGTGTAAAGTTATTTATGCCTTCAACAAGAAGTGTCAGCCATTTTGAACAAGAACTTCCCAAGCAGTCATGCAAAAAAACACAAAACACAAAATACGATCTAAAAAACGATCGTTTTTGCTACGGTTTTTGCAGCTGGATGTTGCCAAGCAACAGGAGAGTGATCTCCATTAATTTTGGAGTTCTTTCCCTTTAACTGTAGTCAAGGAAGCAGGCTTGTTTACTTCGGTTCGACACCCCGGAAATTTTCCGGGTTGTAAGGCGTATAGGGTGCAGGTTTAGCCCCGGAAAATTTCCGGGGTAAGGCAGTCTAGTGGTTAAACCTGTTCATTCCAAGCTGTGTGTGTTGAAAAACAAGAAAAAGGATGAACTGCTACATGAAACGTGTGATAGGTGTGTACAAAGTGAAGGTGGCTGGATGCATGCCCCAAGGCTTTTATTTTGAGAACATACACAAGACACACATGCTTGCAGACTCAGCGTGACCTGAAGATTCAAACTGACCCTTGGTTGGCTGGAGGATGGGAGCAATCCGCTTGAGATTTTGAACGGTTGGGCTGAACAAGCCTCATGAGTTATGATATGTTTTATTACAGTGACAGACGATCCGTTTTCAGTCTGTTTCACTCTGACCATCCTGGTCGTACAGTTTGGGAGGCTGGGGTCTTTAGTCACACACATGCACACATGCACACACGCATGCACGCATGCACGCGCACACACACATACAGATACACACACACACACACACACACACACACACACACACACACACACACACAACACACACACACACACACACACACACACACACACAATGACATCTGTTTTAAGGGGGTTTTTACCCTGCACTTCACTCCTCTAAAAGTCCTTTGGATGAGACTAAACTGAGGCTATGTGTATGAACACACAGAGAACATCTTGCGCACACGTTAAAACTCATTCTGCCTTTCGGAAGAGTAGGCCATTTGGCTGGTGAGAACGGAGATAATATTGACAAAAACGCATGCAGTCGAGGACTGAATGTAAAAAAAGCACACGAGTACTTATGCCATTATCCTTGAAATAAAAGAATAAAGGAAAAAAAAAAAGATAAAGACATACAGACCAAAACAGAAAAAAATATGGTCTTGAAATATCTGTCTTTTTTCCCCCCCCCTTCTCATTACTTGGCTTAGAGCTCAGAGATATACCTATATATCTGCCTCAAGAAAGAAGAGTGCTCATATGTGTGTGTGGTAGAACTAGAATCTAACCTAGCGAGGGTGACCAAAGCTAGAGACTGTGAAGGAGACCATGATTTTTGTTGTTGTTGAGAGGAGACATACATTATTATTATTAATATTATTAATATTATTATTATTATCATCATCGTCATCATCATCATCATCATTATTATTATCATTATTATTATTATTATTATTATTATTATTATTATGATGTCCATGTTGGCAGGTGCCACCAACGAAGAGACAGGACAGCTGATGAAGAAGCTGTTTGAGACGCCATATTACCGCTGTGCCGTGGTAGACGATGCCTGTACTGTGGAATGCTGTGGGGCCCTCAAGGTATAATAATAATAACAATAATAATGTATGGAATTTATATAGCGCTGAATCTTGTAAAGCAACAAATCAAAGCGCTCAGATGACTTTAAAAAAAAAAATCGAGGATAATGGAATAAGCACTCATGTGCTTTTTTTTTTACATCCAATCCCCGTGTGTATGCGGTTTTGTAAATTTTGTCATCTGTTCCCACCGGCACACGATGGCCTACTCTTTCGAAAAGCGGAACAGGATTTAATGTGTGCGCAAGATGTTCTGCATGCATTTGCACATGGGGCCTCGGTTTATAGTCTCATCCGAAGGACACACAATCGATCAATAGACAAGTCTGCATCAGCAGTCAGGGATTAACATTTCTTGTCAAAGATCAGCTTTTAACTCGCATAATAGTGAAAAACGTAGGATTGAACACTTTTTTTTAACCTTCTCAGTTGCTCAGCTTGACTTTATTATTTTTTTCCCCACAAGCTCCCTGATGAGTTGTGGGCACTGCATTGATTTTTTTTTTTTAGGCAGTGTGTCCTGAACAAGTTGAACCTGGCAAGAAGGAGGGCAGCAGGATGGTTAAGACGTTCACATGCCAACAAGTAAACCGTGATGAGGTTCTGGGTTCCATTCCTAGCCTGGCTCCTTTCTTCCCGCTTTGACCACAAAAAAAAAAATCAAACTGAATGTCAGTCTTTTGGATGTGTGAGTGCATGAAGAACATCTAGTGCACATGTTAAAAACCCGTTTCACCTTTCAGAAGAATAGCCATTGCGTGCTGGTAGGAATGAATGACACCTCCCCCCAAAAACCCCCCCAAAAAAACCAAAAACCAAAAAACAAAAAAAACCAAACAAAAAACGCCCCAGCATTCATGCATAGATGTCGTTTTTTAGAGACCTGCTCCGAAGTCGGAGTGCAGCTACCTAAATAGTGCAAAAAGGGGGGAGGGGGGGGGGGGAGGGTGTTGGGGGGGGGGGGGGGGGGGAACGGTTGTATATGCAAAAAATCTTACCAGTGGTGAACCTCACAGCTGTAGCCGAGGATTGAAAAAAGAAAGAACCCATTCCTCTCCAGGTAGCAGGGTAAATGCTGCTAGGTATGTTAAATTCCTGGTAGTTCATTCCCACTTGTTTTAGTCTTTTGTTCCTCAGCTAGAGCTCTGAGGTTCACAGATGGTGAGATTTTGCGTACGCGATCGTTTTCACCCACAATCAAGGTAGCCTCATTCCATTTTCAGAGGTGGTGTCTGATGACGACACCTGTGTGCATGAGGTTTTAAAAATTGTTTGTCATCCATTCCTGCTACCATGAAGTGGCCTACTCTCATAAAAGGCAGAACCAGTTTTTAACATGTGCGCAAGATGTTCTACTTGCGTTAGCGCATGGAGGCTTGGTAACAAACATCCGAAGGACTTTAAGGGGTAGTAAGGACTTTAAGGGGTAGTGGAGTCAGTTCTGATGTTAATTTTAGGGTAAAATTCCACAAAATGGGCACCTCCTTGGTGGCAGTCTGACTACCCGGGTTCGATTCCCGTTCAAGGGGATATTTTCCCCTGGAGTGCGGACTCCACTCTCCCCAAAACTCGATCGCATGAGACTATAAATTGAGGCCCCATGTGCGAACGCACGCAGAACATCTTGCGTACACGTTAAATCCTGTTCCGCTTTTTCGTTAGAGTAGGCCATTGTATGCCAGTAGGAACAGATGACAGAATTTACAAAACCGCATACACACGGGGACTGGATGTAAAAAAGCACATAAGTGCTTATTCCATTATCCTCGATATAAAAGATTAAAAAAAAAAATTTTTTTTTAAATGATCCCAGCCCATGAGATCAAGAGCGCAATGCTCTAACCACTAGCCTATTCTTCCCCCCCCCCACCCCATTCCAATTCCAATCCTTGGTAGTTATCACTCCGTTGATTTTGTTGTTGTTGTGCAGAACGTGGTAGGAATCGGGGCAGGCATTGTGGATGGTCTGAAGTGTGGGGACAACACGAAAGCTGCCGTTATACGACTGGGGCTGATGGAGATCATCAAGTTTTGTGAAGTCTTCATGACAGGTGAGTGAGCGTGCTTTGTCAGTCTGTTCTGTCACCTTCTGCTGGTTACATTTTCCTGAAAAAACTCTGAAGAGAATCTTTTGAACTGAACGTTTTGTCAGACAATTACAGCTGAGTGGTTTAGACTACTGACTTCAATCCTGTTGTAGGTTCATGAAGTCCTGGGTTCGAATCTGGGCGTTCGCATCTGATGAATTAAGGGTGGGGATTTTTATGATCTCCCAGGTCAACTTCAAGTGCAGATCTGCCAGTGCCTTATTTCCCTTTGTGTCTCTATCTATCTATCTATCTATCTATCTATCTATCTATCTATCTATCTATCTATCTATATATATACACACACACACATGCAGAAGGTCAAATATGCATGTTAAAGATTGTATCAGCATTCGGTGTGTGTTACGGAAACATGAACATACCCAGCATGCAACCTGTACAGTGAAATGAGCTGCTCTGACGTTGGAATATGTGTCGGCTGAGGCCAGCAGGCAGATCTTCTGCAAAGTCACAACAAGCATACGAGAAGACCAGGCACTATGCACCACAGCTGTTGGGAATGCACGAGAGAGAGAGAGACAAAAAGAGAGAGGGAGAGAGAGAGAGAGAGAGAGAGAGAGAGAGAGAGGGAGAGAGAGAGAGAAAGAGGAGAGAGAGAGAGAGAGAGAGAGAGAGGGAGAGAGAGAGAGAGGAGAGAGGAGAGGGAGAGAGAGAGGGGGGAGAGGAGAGGGAGAGAAGAGAGAAGAGGAGGAAGAGAGAGGGAGGAGAGAGAGAAGGAGAGAGAGGGGAGAGAGAGAGAGAGAGAGAGGGAGAGAGAGAGAGAGAGAGAGAGAGAGAGAGAGGGAGAGAGAAGAGAGAGGGAGAGAAGGAGAGAGAGGAGAGAGAGGAGAGAGAGAGGAGAGAGAGGGAGAGAGAGAGAGGGAGAGAGAGGAGAGAGAGAGAGAGAGGGAGAGAGAGGGAGAGGAGGGAGAGAGAGAGAAGAGAGAGAGGAGAGAGAGAGAGAGAGAGGGAGAGAAAGAGAGAGGAGAGAGAGAGGAGGAGAGAGAGAGAGAGAGAGGAGGAGAGAGAGAGGAGAGAGAGAGAGGGAGAGAGAGAGAAGAGGAGAGGGAGAGAGAGAGAGAGAAGAGAGAGAGAGAGAGAGTGGAGAAAAAGAGAGAGAGTGAGAGAAAGAGAGATGAGAGAGAGAGAGAGGAGAGAAAGAGAGAGGAGAGGGAGAGAAGAGAGAGAGAGAGAGAGAGGGAGAGAGAGAGGGAGAGAAGAGAGAGAGAGAGAGGGGGAAGGGAACTGACTAAGGATTTTAATTGTAAGGCCACAGGCTTGCATACAAGGGGGTATTCATTTTGACAAAAGAAACTTCAAACAAAACAGTACAGAAAACATGAGAGAGAGAGGAGAACTGATTTTTGAACTTAGCAGACATGCTTGTGACCTAACCCTCTCTGCATCTCATTATAAGAAATTATCGGTACTTTCTTCATAATTCTCTTCACAAGCTAGAATAAGACAGGACAACCCCCCGACCCCCCATACTTTGTTGTCAACTAACACAATGACTTATCATTCTGTTTTTAAAGTTTCATGAACTGACATGCAGTAACTATTTTTGTGTGATTTTTTTTTTTTGGATTGACCCGTCCAAGTAAGCAGGGTGTGGTGAATAGCAAGGGAGAAAACTTTGCTGTGCTGAGTGAGCTGATAAAGGTGATGGAGGACATTTTCAAAGTCCCCTCCCTATAATCCATCAGATATCATGGAGACTCAAACAAGCAACTTCAAGATGGTTAGGATTAGGAGTCAAATGTGTTTATGCACTCTATCACCAAATGGTATTGTAAACAGACATTTGCTAAAAGGATGTAATAAATGTTGTTTTCTTCCTAGTAATTTTGATAGCACACAAAGTCCACAACATAATAATCACCGATTTGTTGTTTTGTTTAGATATTTATTTATCTTTTGTTGCTGTTGGTTGTGTGTTTTTCTTGTGTTCCTTCTTACTTTGTGTTTGTTTGTTTTTGATTGATGACACAGACTTTTTTTTAAACACAGAAACTCAGGGCTTGTTTCATAGGTATTCCACTTGTCGTCTGATTGCGTTATGGCAGATGGCAAAGGGAAGACGTCGACTTTTTTCGAGAGCTGCGGCATCGCTGACCTTGTTGCCACCTGTCATGGCGGCCGAAACAGAATGCTGGGAGAGGCTGTCGTTGAGTCAGATAAAGTGAGTCTGGTGTTGCTAGTGTTCGTGCGTGCGTGCATGTGTGCGCGCGCGCATGTGTGTGTGTGTTCAGTTTTACATCTGTTCACTTGAAGTGATATTATACGAAAGGTGGAGTAGGAGTGATGAAATGAGGGCTTGAAAGCAAAGAGAGAAGTGTTGGTAATTAAAGATGTTGTGTATGTCTAAATTCTGATTCCAAACAGTACAAACAACATGTTGCAAAAACTTGGCAAAGAAACGCAAATAGAACAAAAAAGCACAGAACAATTGAACTATTTGCTAAAAGCGGAACCTGCACAATTGCAAAGCAGTCGGAAAGTAAAACTATTACATTCTCGCGGTCGTACTTTACAAAAAAATAAATTATTGGAGACTGCATCAGCAACAGTGTGTGTGTGTGAGAATGTGCGTGTGTGTGTGTGTGAATGTGCGTGTGTGTGTGTTTTATTTATTTAATTAATTAATTTTATTTATGCTATTCTTTCATTTCGAGCATAATGGAATAAGCGCTCATGTGGTTTTTTTCATCCAGTCCCCTTGTGTATATAGTTTGTCAGTTTTGTCATCTGTTCTCATGGCACACAATGGCCTACTCTTCCGAAAAGCGGAACAGGTTTTAACATGTGTGCAAGATGTTCTGCGTGCGTTCGCACACGGGACCTCGGTTTATAGTCTCATCTGAAGGACTTTTAGGAGGCAATGGAGTCGGCAATTATGTTAAATCCAGAGGAAAAATCCTCTTCGACGAGAATCGAACCTGGGTCAGCAGATCACGAATACATCACTCTAACCACAGGATGATAACCACCAGGCTATCCTCTGTGTGTGTGTGTGTGTGTGTGTGTGTGTGTGTGTGATTGTGTGTGTGTGTGTGTGTGTGTGTGTGATGGTGTGTGTGTGTGATGTGTGTGTGTGTGTGATTGTGTGTGTGTGTGTAATGTGTGTGAGAGTCTGTGTGTAAATGTGTGTGAGTGTGTGTGTAAATGTTTTGTGTGTGTGTTGTGTAATGTGTGTGTGAATGTGTGTGTGTATGCGTGTGCATGCAGTGTGTTATGTATGTGTCTGTGTGTGTATTTGTGTGCTTGTGCATGTGTGGGTGCATGTGTGCATGGGTGTGTATATGTGTGTGCACGTGTTTGCATGCATTTATGTGTGTACATTAACATGTGTTCATGCATGTTAGCAGCACACACAGGCATGCGTGTTTATACGTATTCATACATGCTCATGCATGCAAATTTACAAAGCAAGGTGACGGGAGAGACGACATGATAACAAACTTACATCACAGCTGCAGACAC
The DNA here is from genome assembly GCA_028751875.1 of Rapana venosa. NCBI lineage: Eukaryota > Metazoa > Mollusca > Gastropoda > Neogastropoda > Muricidae > Rapana > Rapana venosa. Next base: position 9,318,672 of record CM054159.1, on the reverse strand, counting down.
TGCAGATGATTTTTTTTCATTCTTTCTTTCTTTCTTTCTTCTGTGTTTCAGACAATTCGCCAGCTGGAAAAGGAGATTCTCAAAGGGCAGAGTTTTCAAGGGCCTTTAGTTGCTAAAGAGATCTACAGTATGTTGGAGGACAGGAACATGTTAGGAAGGTCAGTGTCGTCTTTCCAGTTTTGTTCCTTTGTCAGTGTGTGTGTGTGTTGTTTGTTTTGTTTTGTTTAATGTCTATTCACTACATGGTGATTTAGACACACCCGCATTCATACCAAAGTACCTATTATTACACACTGCATCTCTCTCTCTCTCTTTCTCTCCCCTACACGCACCCCCCCCCCCCACACACATAAATATATATATATATATAATAATTATATATAAAAATATTATATATAAATAAAAAACATTACAGTAAAGGTCTTACAGGTGAAGAATATATGACTTCAGCAACTGACATTATGAATTGCTGAGAGTCATATAAAACTTTTTATGACTAGTGGCATATTTCTTATAATATTAAACCTCTCCTTTTATACATGTCAAGAAGATTGGGCAATCAAACAACAAACGGTGGACTGAAAGTGGAATAGAACAACAACTTGTTACATTTTTTGAATATTTAGTATTCCATGCATTTAATCTCAGTTTATGTATTAGAATTTCTAATTTCCGTGGGCAAGGAAACTGCTGATAATGTTTTTCTATAATCTTTGAATGTATGCATTTCATTAACTTAGAACGGATTTCATAAGACAACAATGCAAGATTAGAAGCAAACACGTCAGTACTGTATTCAGAGGCACCTTGTTTTGCCAACGAACCAACCAGCCCATTCGAATAAATTCCACGATGAGAGGGGATCCAGCAAAAAGTTATGTGTGGATTTGGGTGCACTCTGTGTTTCAGTTTTTTGTTTGGTGGGGCCAACTATTTAGAGCTCCTGAGAGAGGGAAGTGTCTGAATGTGTGTGTGTGTGTGTGTGTGTGTGTGTTTTCTTTATTGTTTGTTGGCTTTGTGCATTATGGTTTCCGTCTTAAACGTATATCAGACTATTTTCCACTTGGCTGTGTTGTACTGTTGAATAGAATTTTTTTTAATAAAAATTTTTTTCTAAAGATTTTTTTGGGGGGGTTTCAATACAGTACACTGTTTTCTTCTGGCAGTACATGTTGGTAAAATTACAATGTCTTCACAAAATTTATGTATAAATATTTTACAAAAAAAAGAAGGAATTTACACATTTTCTATATTATTATAAGGATAATTTACTTTGAACCAAAGATTAATTTTTCTCTCATTTCTCTCTCTGTCTCTCTTTCTCTCTCTCTCTGTGTTGCAGGTTTCCTTTGTTTGTGGCTGTGCACAGGATCTGCATGCGAGAGATTCCCCCAGCGTCGTTCATTGACTGTTTAAGGACCCACCCTGAACACTTGGAGTAGACTGGCCCATGTGCTGTACTCCTGACACAGCCTAGCTGACAACTCTGCTTGTCCCCAGACTACTGCTCTGGGGATGGGTGTTATCTCCCTTCTGATGCCTGCATCTTCCCCCCTTTACAAACCTTCCTAGACTGTACGAGTTTTGAAACAGAGTGTGCAGCCTCTTATCATACTGAAGATTTAAAAAAAAAATATATAGATTAAAATGTGTTTTTTTTTATACTGTGAATGGGAGAATTGGCCAGTGTTGGTAATTTGAGCTGGACTGATTGTTACTGACAGTTGTTTTTTTCTGTGTTTTTTAAAAAAAATGACGGAATTTCTTCTCCTCATTGACGTTTCACTGACAATTGCTGATATTATTTAAAGAAAAGAGGAAAAGGAAAGAAAAGACAGAGAAATGGAAAACGCTTGCAGCAGAGAGAAGGAACAGCATACACTGTGTGGTATGTCCTTCACAGTGTTGTTCATTCTTTCACCCTTGAAGATGTTATGTAGATTTCAATCCTTGAGGGACTGTTCCTGCTGTAAACCACAGTTAAAGACAAAACAAAGCAAAACAAAAAACTGCCCAGGCTAAGTTTTTGCCCGACCGTTAACTTTGACACATACACAAAGAAAAAGGAACAAAACCCCAAAGATTTGAATCTGGGTAATCCAGTGAATTTTTGAATGCATCAAAGAACCTCAATTACATTTTTTAAAAAGTATCAGAGGTAGAAGACAGACTTTAAAAAAACAAACAAACCATCAAACAGAAAAATCATGAAGAAAAGGGAAAAGACTCCAAAGATAAGTGCATGTCAAAGTAATGACATTTATTCTGAAAACAGAACTTTTACCAAATGAAATTCCAGTTTGAATGACTCTCTTCATTTCTCTGTCTGTTTCACTAGTGCTCTGAGTTCAGCAGTTGCTGAGGCATCTGCCAGGAGACTGATTTGGTGTAGCACTTACGGAATAATCTACTAGCTGTGACATTTTGGGGAGAAAAAAAAAAGAACGAATGAATGAAGGAAGTCCGGTAATGCTTTAAATGACTTTGTCATGGAAAAGGCCTGTAAAGTGTTGTGAAGATGTTCAGAAGGATTGATGTAACCATTTTCAACAGAATATCTACTATATTATTGTTTCAAACTTAAGGAATATTAGGTTAGCCTTTATTGTGAACAGGTTTTATTCAAACACAAGGTAAAGCACTAGCTTAAGAAACAGATCAGAAGCAGCACAGCGAGGTCAAACTGAAAACTTCTGTTGTGCTCAGGCACAATAGCAACATTAATATGGCGGCCAATGCATTAAAGTCATTCAAAAGTAAAGGACAGAAACAAGATTTGACAGCTGATTGAAATGATGTTTTAAAGATCACATTGTGACTTTGTGTTTCTGATATTGACCCATGTTAAAAAATATCTCTCGTTAAAAATCTCTGTCTTTTTTTCCCCTTTCTTTTCTCCTATTCTTTGTTTCTTTCTTTCTATATTTTTTTGGGGGTGGATCAGTCTGTCTTTCTTTCTCTGCTTCCTTCCTTTACTTCTCATTCTTTCTTTCTTTCCTCTGTGTCATATTTTCTTTTTGCCTGTCTTTCCTTGTTTCTTTTTATGTTTATTTTTTATATCTTTCTTTCCTCTACTAAGGATGAAGATGACCAAAGTGTCTTTCTTTCCCTGTTTCTTTCTATCTTTCTTTCCTCTACTAAGGATGAAGATCACCAAAGCCATGTAATATACATAGTCTAAAACAAACGCTACAAAGTAAACCGAAGCATGGAACAAATGATGATTTTTTATCGCAAGATGATTACGAAAGCTGAAGACGTACAGTTTGTTGAGAATGCCAGTACTGTGCTCTGTGTTTCACAGCAGTATTCTTCACTCCGTCTTGTCTCTCTGTGGCTTTTTGGCTTGTGTGTGTGGTTTATTGATTGCTTGTTATTATGAACACAGTGGAATGTGTGTGTGTGTGTGTGAGAGAGAGAAAGAGAGAGAGAGATGTTTGTGTGTGTGTTGTTGTTGTTAGTGGTATATCTGTGTCTATGTGATGTTCACAGAGAAATGGCACATTCTAGAGGTGACATTGTTCTACAATATTAGCTAAATGTCGAGCTGAAAGTAAATGGTCTTAAAAGTCAGATGGTATGTATTGAACTGGCATAAATAGGCGCACACATCAGTCATGTTCACATTCATACATGCCCGACATGCAGACAGACAGACAGGCAGGCACGTACATACACACACATACACTTATTTATTTATGTTTTTTAGTATAAAAAACCCTCATTGAGGGCTTGGATTGTTGCATGGAAAAGCGAGTCTTGGGATGAGAAAGGTTATTTAATTAAATCATCGCACACATTTTGGCTATATGGTGCTTTTTTTGCTTTTAAAAGAGTTGAGCAATGGTTGCAGTGTATGCAAAGATGATTGTGATAGATATGTGTATGTCATTCCATTGTGTTTTCGTTTTGTTCTTGTTTTTGATTTATCATCCACGCTTTGTGCAGTATTTGCTTTTGGCTTGTTGATCCTATACATTACTGTTCCTTCTGTGAACAGATTTGTCCTTATGTTTTTGTGTGTGGAGTTTTTCCAAGTCAGCATGGTTTATAGTGGCATGTATATATGCAATTCTGTGTGCTTTGTCTTCTTGTCACAAATAGAGTAAGCGCAAGCAATCGTCAATTCTTAAACTGTTGTTACTTACAAGGTTAGGGGTGGTTCACTTTTTGGAAAAAAATATCTGTTATGTGTGGGAGATAAAACCTTTTTTTTTTGTTGTTGGCAAAAATTTCAGCCTCATTTTTTTCTCCCAAGGGATTTTTTGGGGTCTGATTTTCTCTGCGTTTTCATGAAAGCATTTAAATTACCTTTCTAGCCATATCTTATCCGTTTATTTTTGTTTTATGTGAAGTTGGTAATATGTTTTCTGTCTTCATTGGATCTCAGGTTTTTGTGTTTGTTTTGAATCTCTTGTCAATCGGCAGGATTGGTCTAGTTCACTTTTCGCACTGTGAAGTTGTTCTGCCAAGTTACACCATTTAATGGGTTAGTTTTTATTTTTTGGTAGGTTGGTGATGTTTGATATGTTAGAGGGGATTTGTATTTGTCGAGTTTGAACTTAAGGTGAATGGTCGTGCCGGTTTTGGTATTGAAGAAGGTGACAGGCCTGATGTGGATGGCCTTTGTGGCTGATGGAGTTATAACACTAAACCCTACAATAAGGGAGAGATTCCCTCTTTCCCAGTACATTTGTATGCTGCCGTAACCCAGTAGTGGGTGATACGAAGGGAAGGGCTAGTAGATGGTTGGTTACTTTACAGTGGGTTACCCATAGGGAAGAGGCAACAGGTAATGAAATGACAGTTATGTTTAAGCCTATTTGTAGTATTTTAAGGGAGTGAATGGATTTTCTTCTTTTTTTTCTTTAAAAAACAATAAAAAAAAAATTTTTTTTTCTTTTTTTTTTTCTTTCTCTCATGAACAAAGTCAGTGTATCAGATGACTTTTTAATCATGTCAGAAAGATGATAAACAGGATAGCACAATGGTTTTGTCGTTGTTGTTGTTGTTGTTGCTGTCGTTGTTCCTGGGATAGAGCTCCGAGGTTAACCGATTAATGAGATTTTGTGTGTGTGCGACCGTTTTTGCCCACCATGATGGTAGCTGCATTCAGGCTTTGGGGATGGACAAGTCTTTGTTTAAAGAGAAGAATTGATATGGTGTGATGAAATAAGAGTTCTGGGGATGTTACGTAGGTGAGTGAGCAGATGTATTGTGTATGATTCTGTAGCTTGATGACATTAAACATTGTTATGATTTGAGAGAGAGAGAGATTGATTTTTGTTTCGTTTTCTTCTTGCCATCTTTTCGTTTTTATACACATTTTAATCATTGTTGTCAGTGATCACTGTATACACAAAGTAGGAGTAAACTCAAAACACAAATTAAGAGTAACAGTTTTATAAGAAAGAGAGAGAAAAAAAAAGCGTCAAATTAATATATTTTGTAAAGTTATGCAGGCATGGGGATATTGCATTTAATGAAATTGCATTTATACACAACGCATTATATTACACTTCATTGGTTTACGTTGTAGAACAAACCAAACAATGTCACCTAAGCATGACACAATAAAGATGTGCATGAATGCATGAAATGTCGATTCTGGCTTGCAATGCTTTTCATTTAAATTCTTAATGACATCTAAATGCAATGATTTGTTTTAAATGCTGTGTGTGTATGTGTGTGTGTGTGTGTGTGTGTGTGTGTGTGTGTAATTGTGTGTGTTAGTGTGTTTAATTGTGTGTGTGTAGTGTGTTGCTTAAAAAAGACAAATGTCTTGCCCTTTTTGAGAAATGAGACTGCAATGCACTAAGCACCTACACAACTTTATCAGATGTTAAAAGTAACATTGAAATATATTTTCTGTGTTTTGAAGAAACCATTTGGTGTGATGGCAATGCTTTTCATTGGTTGTACGCATTATGGGATGTATACACTTTTTGTTTTTATATTTATCCCCCTCCCTCCTACCCTCCTACCCCAAAACCAACAAAACTTTGTGTAATTTTGAGTTGCTTTTAACGTCAGTACTACCTTATTTTGTTGTCCACGTAAATTATTTTCATTGTTATATTGTATTATGTTCATTTGTTGACACAGCTGCACAGATTTGTTGTTGTTGGTCGTCATATCGAATGTTTGTGAAATATTTGCGTTATTGTCAAAAGTCCCTTGTGTCAATATCAGCAGAATCTCACTGATATCTTTCTATGTCCCTGGTATTTTTCTGTTCCTTTTTCCTTTTATCATTTGGACATTAACCTTTTTCACTTGTTTTAAAAAAAAATTGTTTTACTTGTTTGGATTGAAGTTTAAGCAGATGTGTGATCAGAATGTAATACATGCATATTGCGTGAAGAATTTGGAAAGTAATTGTTGCTGCTGTTGTTGATGATGTTCTTGTACATTTTCATATTTTAGATGAAACAGATGAATGAAGCATAAAATTCATGGACAGTTGAAATTATTTATTTTGCAGTGTATTTTCATTGTCCTTGCGAAGTATTTGTGCTTTTGTTCATCAGGAATTAAATGATAATGGGCCATGACACTAAATAGCTGGAAAACGGAGGGGAGTTTCATAAAATAGCTAAACTTTTTTTTTTCGCCCTTTCTTTGAAAACTTTCAAAGTCGAATTTCTCCAAGTTACAGATGGACATAGGATTCACTGTGTAGCTTACAGAGGAATGACAGGTACATGGAAGTCTTTTTTGTGAAGAAGCATTTCCTTTTATCTCCCTTTACCTGCACAAGCTGAGGAGTAGTATCAGAACTACTGACTGAAAGTTACATGCCTTTGCATGCTTTGGAAGAAACAAAAATAACCTATTTTAACTGTTCAACCGAATCAGACGTGCTCATTACGACAATTTTTACAATTCAAAATGGCAGTGAAAACTTGATTTGAGAGGCATTACTTTAAAAATTTTTTTTAATATACTCGTACTTCAAGTCACAGACACTGGAAGAGGAGTTGAAAGGTTGGGGTAGGGGGAGAATAAAGAATGAACAGGGAATGTATGGAAATGAACAAGAAGTGAAAGAAACGTTTTTAAAGAAATGAAGAAATAAATAGTGATTTAATGAACGGACACAACTTCTCACCTGTCTCACTTGTCAGTGTGACCGAGTACTGCATTAACTGCAGCACATAATAACACAGATATGAAGTAACACAAAGGAAATAAGAGAATCGATCAGCTTTATGATGATAGATTTTTTTAGCAGCTCAACTGGTCTGTATTTCTTACAAGGGAAAATGTAATTCAGATTTAAACTTCTTTTTTCGTGTTAGGGCTAAACAGTGATTGCTGATAACGCAGAAAGACCAAGTTATAAATGGATGTAATGCATTGTCCTCTGTGACTGTAACGTTATATTTTCTGTGTGCTGTGGAGAAACCTTGAATAAACTGACGAAATTCTTGAAAATTGTAACAGTTTGGGTTTTGTTTGTTGATCAATTTTTCATATGTAATTCTCAGCTGTATCTTTGTTATTGTTGCTGGTTTCCTTTTTTGTGTGGAAAATGTTGTATTATACCTTTTTCTGACTTTTAAACAGAAGCATGTTTTGATTTTGGTTTTTTTAGAAGTGCGAGACTGTCTTTACCTTATACACAAGATTTGTATCTATCATCCAGTGTGAAATACACCATTTAAGACAAAAACAAAAAAACCCCTTTTGATATAGTACTATATTTTTGCAGACGCAACAAGAGCTGTTTTTTCCTTTTACTCCGCTCCTATCCTATCCATGGTTTTGATGTTTTCCCATGGAAATAAACAACAAACTCATCCGTGTCACAGAAGTTGTGGTGATTTTGTAGAAATAATCAGAAAACAGCAGCATATGTCCAAACCTTTCAGCAACATGCAATATTCTGAGAATTGGTGTGGGTGTATTCTAACATTATTGGGTAAAAATTGTTTTCCTTGGCGGTATAGTATTGCCTATGTGTAATCAAATAGAAAAAAAAATTCACCTGGAATTTAAAATATTGCATGAGTGCAATGACCATTAACACTTAAAAAAAAAAAATCTTGAAAAAAAAGGAAGACGTTATTCTTATTTGGTTAAATCTTTAATTTGGTTGACATTGAAAAGGCAGGAAGTAACATAGGTATGAGGGGGAAAGGGTTGGACGCTGACATAGAGAAAAATGTTTGTAAAGTGAACATTTTGTTTTTTAAATTTTTTATTCTATTTATTTTTGTGTGTGGTAAAATGAACATTTGAGTTCACAGTCATAGGATACTGTCAGGCCTATTTTTGTGTGATAAAATCTTCCATCATTTATCCTGTACGCTAGTAGAAAGAAACTTGGTTGCCCTTTTTTCCATGTGTATACTTCTGAGTTAGCAGCGTAGACTGTGATTGCCTGTTGGTTTCTAAACAAGTCACTTGTAAATAATAGAAAATAGTCAGTAGATGAAGGGTCCGGTTTTAGTTCCAGCAGGCTTCCGGTTTTTTTTTTTGGGTGCTGAGTGAACATTTAATGAGCCAAAAAAAAAAGAGAAAGAGTTAGAGTGAAGTTTTACTTTATTCGTACCTTCTTTTCCCAGAAATATACTTTTGGGGGTAAAGAGTGCAACCTGCTTGTCCTTTCAAAGCTATCACGGTGTGTTATTTTCTTTTTGGACGAATGTGTTTTGATTTTTTCTTGGAGAGTTGTCAAATGTTAAAAGTAGGCTGGTGTGCACTAGATATGTATATGTATGTATATATATATATAATATAATATATATATATATATATATATATATATATATATATATGTATATATATATATATATATAATATATATATATAAAATTAATAATATATATTCATACATTTTCTTTCAGAATCATCACATTTTGGTATGGCCCAATATGCAAACACAAAGTGTTCTCTGTTGCCCCAGATTTACTAAACAACCTCCCCCCAAAAACAACAACCAACAAAAACAACAAACAAACAAAAGAAACCCAAACAAGCAAAAGATTCCCCAACATCAATAACCACCCCAGGTTTTATTAAAAAAAAAAAAATTAATGTGGTTATCTCCCTGACATGGCCTCTGTAGTTGACTGAACACAGCCCATTCCTTCCCCCCCTTGCCCTCCCTCCAACTTCCCCCACCACCCCCCAAAAACAAGCCAAACCCAACCCCAAAAACAAAATCACCAAAAACTTCAGTTGAATTCTACAAGTATTATATACAAGTATTGCTTCATTCCATACAGTTTTGATAATAGTAGACCCATAGTCATAGACATGGCCATACAAATGCCTAACCGGTGATTTTGTAACATAAAAACACATTTATATCAAACCTTTCGAATCATTCGCATGCAGTTATAGATCCTTTTTTTTTTTTTTTTTTTTTCACAATATGGAGGCGGAATAGATCCCGTTCATCAGAGTTTATGTGTGATAAAGGTTAGTTTGTTTATGAAAAAAAATGTATGTAAAAAAACTGGGGACCCCCACCCCCCCCCCCCCCCCCCCCCCCCCCCCCCTACCCCCCTACCCCCACCCCCACCCCCATCCCCACACACCAAAAACAAATCAAAAACGATGTGTCAAATGCATTTAGTGGCAAGAGAAATACGGGAATAGAAAAAACTCATATAGGTATGTAAGCACACACTATGTTTGCACAACACTAAAAAATTTTTGGTACATTTTCTCGATTTTGTTGTTTTGTTATCGTGGTGGTGGGGGTGGGGGCGTGGGGGCGGTGGTGGTGGTGTTTAAAAAAAAAAAAAATTAGATTTTCAAAATTTTTTGAGGACAGTCCCTTCAGGGGATCTTATGTTCTTATGTGGGTTATGTTTGTAAAAAAACATATTGTGTTTTTGTGTCAAATGCCACATAGTTGTAAAAATTTTTATTTCTTTATTTTTTTATTATTCATTTATATCCTTTTGATTGAAATAAGGGAATATGCACTCAGTGTTTTTTTTACACCATTCCGTTAGGCAGTTTTGTAAATTTTGTCATCTCTTTCCACTGGCACACAATGGCCTACTCTTTCGAAAAGCGGAACAGGATTTAACGTGTGCGCAAGATGTTCTGCATGCGTTTGAACACGGGGCCTCGGTTTATAGTCTCATCCGAAGGACTTTGACATTCAGTGTGTGTGAGACAATGACAAATGACAATGACAAATTCTTTTGAGGATAATGAATAAGCACTCATGTGCTTTTCTACATCCAGTCCCCACCTGTTGGGATACGTCTGAATAATAACCCAATTCTTAATACTCTCACACAGTAGAAACAAAGGGAAATAACCCCTTCAAAGAACAAAAACAAAATAAACAACAAACAACAAGAAGACCAAACAAATAAAAGAACCCCCCTCCCCCAAAAAACCCCAAACAAACCCAACAAAACAACACCCCACCCCAACAAAGAAACCCCCCCTAAAAAAAAACAAAAAAACCAACCCAAAATGACACCCCCCAAAAAAAGAAAAAAGAAAAAAAAAGAAAATTAAGGGGGGGGGGGGGGGGGAAGAGAGAGAGAGAGAGAGAGAGAGAGAGTCTCTCTTTCTCCTTCCTGCCAGCCCCAGCCCTAGCTGACATTGTGCCAGTGGTCATAAGGGTTAACAGAATTATCGAGAGCTTAACAATGACAAACAGAAGGAGGGGAGGCAAACGACAACAGCACACAAACAACCCAGTGGGAGTGTTATCCCCTGAATGAAGGGCTTTGTGGCAGGCGACTTAACCCGTGGCCCAAGGCAGATGCCCAAATCAAAGTTCGTGAGTTGGGCAGTTTGAGGCGTGCTTGTTCTTAGATCTGCTACAAACACCACGGCAAACAGCAGACTTTTCACCACTGGGCAGGCTTGGGAAAGCTAGTGGTGGTTGTCAATGTTCTCAGTGGATCATTACATTTAACAGCTCAAGTGGGGAGAGAGAGAGAAAAAAAAGTTGAGGGTGTGGTAGGCTGCTGTGCTTGAGAAATTACCCCCCCAAAAAAACCAAACAAACAAACCAACAACAAACAAACAACCCCCCCCCCCACAAACAAAACAACAACTCCCAAAAAAACAACAACAGCCCCCCAAACAAAACAAAAAAAACACCCCCCAAAACCAAACAAAACAAAACAACCGCCCCCCCAAAAAAAAACACCAAAACAACAACAACAAAACCAACAACCCCAAAACAAAACAAAAAAACCAAACCCAAACTTTAAAAAATGTAAAAGATAGACGGGGCATAGATTTTGAATACGATTTAAAGCCAGCTGTTTTCAAGTGGCTCAGTTATTTTCCTTTATTCATCAGTATTTCAGATATTCAGCTCTTTCAAAGACTTTATTCTTTAAAAAAAAAGTCTTATTGTAGTAGGATATTATATTGCCCCTGGGTGCAAATCCTTCATCTTTAACCTTGAATTTAAAGCTGCACATTGCGTGTTGAGAATGTTGGTGTCACCCATAACATCGGTCAAGCCTGGTTTAATCTTCTATGAAAGAAAGATTTATTTTTAAAAAAAAGGGGGTGGGTGGGGATGAGCCAACGGTTATGCATTCATTTGCAGATGGGATTTTGGTATTATAGCCTTATCTGAAGGACGTGTAGGAGAAGAGTCGGAACCAATGTTAAATTCAGGGTAAAAAAAAATCTTCTCAAACAAGCGGCTCATGAGAGATTCGAACCCACCCCATCGTATTTCTCCAGATCACAAGCCCAACACTCTAACCGCTGATCTACCCCCCCCCTCCCCTCCCCCAGTCCCGTGAATGTGGTCTTAGAGGTCACACACCCGTCTAGAAAGCTAAACTTCCCAGGTTAGAACCATGTTTGAACTTGAACTTTTCCTCCATTCAGTATTCTTTGACTGTTCAAACCATGTTTGAACCTGGACTTTTCCTCCATTCACTATTCTTTGACTGTTCGAACCATGTTTGAACCTGAACTTTTCCTCCATTCACTATTCTTTGACTGTTCGAACCATGTTTGAACTTGAACTTTTCCTCCATTCACTATTCTTTGACTGTTCGAACCATGTTTGAACCTGAACTTTTCCTCCATTCATATTCTTTGACTGTTCGAACCATGTTTGAACCTGAACTTTTCCTCCATTCACTATTCTTTGACTGTTCGAACCATGTTTGAACCTGGACTTTTCCTCCATTCACTATTCTTTGACTGTTCGAACCATGTTTGAACCTGAACTTTTCCTCCATTCACTATTCTTTGACTGGTGGTCTGGTGGGCTGGGTGCTAGTCGTTCGGATGGTCGATAAATCGAGATCCTATGTGCAACATACATTTAGCGCAAGTACAACCCCCCCCCCCCAACCCTGCTGCAACAAAAGAGTAGCCCTGGCAAAACTCTGGAGAGAAAAGCTAGTCTCATATGGAAGCAAATTAGTGCACAGACAGAATAATTAAAATAAAAGCCAAGAAGAAAAGAAAAGAAAGAAAAAAAGGTGATAGTGTTCTTGATGCAAAGCGAAAGTAGTTCGAATTTCACGCAGAGCAATCTGCCGTGAGTAAAAGTGGAATACAATACAACACAATACATTACAACAATACAATACAACACAATACATTACAACAATGCAATACAACACAATGCAGCACAATACAATACTAAGTGGTACGACATGATACAATACGATACAATACAATGGGATAGGACACAATACAACATAACACAACACAAGATAATAAAAAAAATACACGACAGTAGAATACACTATGTGTTCTTTCCTTCCAGCCCATAAGTGTGGAAGATCCAAGGTGTGTTGAAAAGAATGACATTGATGTTATATGAACTACATCCCATCTTTTCGTGTCTCTACAGCTTTTCTCTCTACAGTCGTAAATGTTCATAAATTTAGATATATAGAACATGATGATGATGACCTCAGGTTGCTATGCCCATTATGTAAGCAAACAGTGGAAGGTGAAGTGCATTTTGTGCTGTGCTGTCCAGCATTAGAAGATGTAAGACAGAATTACATTCCGGTAAAGTATAGTGTGTCACCTTGTCGTGGTGGGATGGCTTGCGTGCTTCAATGACCCCCAGAGCTATGTGGGCGGGGACTTCGGCCCCTGCGGTTAAAAACCCCCCAAAAGTTGTGGGGGAAAGGCCCAAGTTCCCCTGCCCCAGGTTGGGTGGGAGGGCAAGACCCTTCCAAAAAAGTCTTTCGGAAAACGCCATTCCTTTACAACACTGGGGGGGGAAGATCCCTTTAACAAAGGCTGGTGGGAAAGTTTTGGGAAAGCCAGCCGGGCCTTTTAAAAACCAGAAAACCAGGATAACCTAACAAACCCCGTAAAACGGAAAAACAGAAAAGGGGGTGAGAAATGAAAAAAAACCAAAGTTTGGGGTTGCAGCCCAATTAAGAACCGGCGCAACTTGGGGGGAACACAAAAAAACTCGGGAAGACCATCCCACCCCTTGGAGAGGGCTATAACCCAAGGAAGACCCTGTTTTTGGGGGAATAGAAGGGGCAACCCGCTTCAAAAAAGGCAAAAGGTTTTAACCTTCATTAAAAAGCAAAAAATACACAATTTTAAAGTAAAAAAAAATTTTGAAATAAAAAATCTAACAAGCAAAAAGGGCAAAAAATAAAGGGGCCCAAATCCAAAGGGGCAGAAAAAAAAAGAAAAACAAGGGGAAAGGCACTGGAGAACAAAATGAAAATGGAAAAACCTCTTAAAGAATTTTGCATGTTCAAAAACCGGGTATTGGAGGACCATTCCCCCCACAAGAAAGCCACAAGACCAATGGCTTCCCGTGGCAAGCCCGAAAACCAATTGACCACATCACCATCAGGCGAAAGGGGAAAGGGAGCCTATGTGTAGGGGTGAAGGGGAGCGATGCGTCAGAAAACATCTTGTTTTTCCCACCTCAAAACCAAGCTCAAACCCTACCGACCGGGCAGGAAGCCCACACACAAGTTCAGTGCAAACCCTGAAGGAAGAAAAAAAAATAGAAAATTCATGCTCGAATGAGGAAAAACTTCAGTGGTTTTCCCCAGCTGCCAGAGGAAACAGTGAAGAGCAATGGCAAGCCCGGGTGAGACCGGAAGAAAATGCCAAAAAATTGGGAAAAAAAAAAAAAAAAGGAGTGGGACAACAGAAAAAGGGGCACACAGAAAAAAAAGGAAAGATCAAAACCAAAAAAGAAAAAAAAGAAGCAGGAACGAACAACGGGAAAAAAAAGCAAAGAGAAAGAAAAAAACAAAAAAAAAAATATTGGGGAAGCGGGAAAGCAGGCCAGAAAAAAAAATTAAAAAAAAAACTTAGAAAACCCGAAACCTTCGAAAAAAAGAAAACCCACCCCCGGTAAGGAAGAATGGCAAACATTAAGGGGGGAAAGCCAAAGAGGGCAACCTTTCAAAGAAACCCAAAATGAACCCCCCCCCCCAAAACTCCCCCAAAATGAATCCGCATAAAAGGCCCCCCAAAAGAATAACCCCCAAAGATAAACTAAACGGGCAAACCAAACCAGAGGTTTTTCCACCAAAAACTAAGGAGAATCAAAAAATAAAAAAACCCAAAAAATTTAAAAATTCCCAAAAATAAAAAAAAATTTTAAAGCTGAAAAAAAGGGGGATTTTCCCCTGCAAAGGGGGGAAAAAATTTCTCCTCCAAAATTAAAGGATCATGCTAAAAACAAGGGGACTGGACAAGCTTTTCGGGAAAAAGCAGGCTTGGCAAGAAAATCGAAGAAAAACCCCCCAAAGCGCATATCAGACATCCCATGGAAACCCCCTTTTTACTTTTGCGACCCCAAAGGCCTTTGACGGGTTTGCGGGCATTTGGAAACTGATGCATCACTATGGCTTTCCCCCAAATTTCATACCATCATCCGCCTATATGAAGATCCCAAACCGTAAAGTCATCCATAAAGGGAAAAAACTGAGGGAAACCCCTTCCCCGTAAAACCCGGGGTTCGTAGGGCTGTCTGTTGTGTAACCATTTTCCTGTTGGTGGTTGACGGGATAAGTGAGGCCACAGCGGCGGGAGAACCGGGATACAGTGGACCCTATGAAGCAGCTGGAAGACCCCGGCTTCGCAGACATGCCCTTTTCTCCCCCAGGGAACAAACTCACAAAAGAAGTCTGTTGTGTTGCCGACGAAACTGAAAAAACTGGGCCCCCAAATCAACATCGGGGGAAAATGGGGGTCTGAGGGGGGAACAACAAAACACATGACCCGTGCGACTGCAGCAAGAAACCATCAAAAAAGTCAGCAAGTTTATTTCCCGGGCAGGCGTCAGGAAAGAGGGGGAAAGATAAGACTCAAGTGCCGAATCAACAAGCCCCTCACGCCTTCAACACCCTTCGGCCAAATTTTGGGGGTCAACAGCCTCTCATTCAAAAAAAAGATTCGGTCTACAAAAACCCTTTTCAAATCGGTCCTACTTTATGGGTCAAAACCCGGGGGGGGGGGGGGGGGGGGGGGGGGGGGGGGGGGGGGGGGGGGGGGGGGGGGGGGAAAAAAGGGGGGGGGGGGGGGGGGGGGGGGGGGGGGGGGGGGAGGGGGGGGGGGGGGGGGGTGAAAAAAAGGGGGGGAAAGGGGGGGGGGGGGGGGGGGGGGGGGGGGGGGAAGAGGTCCCCCCCCAAACCCGGTTCGGGGGTTTTTGGGGGGGTTGTTGTTGCAGCCTATGTTCCCCAAAGGAACCCAAGAGGGGAAGTCAATTTTAAGTCAAAGTCAAAAATATGTAGACGCCTAATTTATTAGTTTGTTACTCATGGGATTAGTCACCCCCGGAATTTTGCGGCAGGCCCTTTCTTTTATTTGTGTAAAACCTTTAGAAAAAAGAGATATCTTGGTTTCTTAAGTCATATTTTTGTAAGTTTTATTTGGGGGTTTGGTTTACAATAACATTTTGGTTTTTTTTTTTTGTTCCTTATTTCTTCATAAAAACTAAGCGCTCGGCCCCAAACCCCCCTTCATGTTGGCCCAATGGGTTTTTGTGAATAAATCTTTCGAGTTTGAGTTCTCTCTACAGTCGCAGACAGATGCTTTGCCATCTGTTTTCAAAAACTTTCTTTTTTTAAACCTGATTTTTAAAACTTAATGTATGTTCTTTTTTGAGCCAGAAGGCCCCCTAGAGCCGGAGTTTTTTCCCGGTTTCTGTAGCGTTGGAAGATGGTTTTTCACCCCCCCCTGCAGGCGCTGTCGTCGCCTACTTTCCCAGAAGCTGGTACCCCCATTGTCAACTGGGTGGAGGAGGAAATAGGAGTAAAGTGTCTTTTTAAAAAAAAACCCCAACACCGAGCCCAGCGGGATCGAACCCCGGCCTTGGACCGGTTGACCGCCTAAACCCTCGACCACGGTGCCCCTCAAAAAAATCAATGTTTGGAAAAAAAATGAACACAGTCTTTTTGTGCTTGCCTTTTTTTAAAAAAAAAAAGCGTACCTCGCACTTGATGTTGATTGAAATAGTGAAACCACCCTCCCTACCCAAAAAAAAAAAGAAACAAAAATAAAACCCCCAATCAATATTTGTAAAAATTTTTTTGTTTTTTCAAAAACAAGTCAGCAAAAAAAAATTGCCTTTACGTTTTGGGAAAAATCGTATCGAAAGCATTTCTTAAATAAAAAAATCACCTTCACTTTTGGGAAAAAAAGACCATTAAACAGGACGGGGGATCATGTACACACCACCACACACCCCAAAAACACCCCCACCACACACAACCACACACACACACAACACACACACACACACACCCCCACACAACCACACAAAAACACACACCCACCCAAAAAACACACAAAAACACACACACACATGTACAAAAAAGTCAAACGCAAAACCAAAATATTTCATCCCTTTGAAAACACAAGCAGTAAAAGAAAAAAAGGAAGCCGGCTACTTTTACGATTGACACTTCAGTCCCTTAGTTATTGAGGAGAGCCCCCCTTTCTCCCTATCACCCAGCCCTTTCAAAAAACCCCTTTCAGATTTCCCTTTTATTTGGGTGAGACTATAAATGAGGTCTCGTGTACAAACGCACGCAGAACATCTTGCGCACCCGTTCAGCTTTTCGGAAGAGTAGGTCATTTTGTGCCGGTGGGAACGGATGACAAAATTTACAAAACTGCATACACACGGGAACTGGTTGTAAAAAAGGAACATGAGTGCTTATTCCATTACCCTCAAAATAAAAGAATAAAAGGAAAGAAATAAATTTCTGAGGGCAAGACTCTGAGAAGCCCATCACAGGGCATACAGAGAAGTTTGAGTTTGAAAGACAGCATGAGAAAAATGGATGGAGTGGATCTTTGCCAAGCCGACCCCAGAGAGCAGCAGAGGATTTACAGGGATGGTGGAAAATCGTCAATGCATTCAGTGAGGTCCTATGATTCACAAGTGAAAATTGAAAAGATTTGGCTGGGGCCTTTATATGCTTACAGTCTTTTTACTGGGAAGTTAATAGCGTCAACACAAGGCGACCACCCCAACCCCCCCCCCCCCCCACAACAACAACAAAAACAACAAAACAAAACAACAACACCACCCAACAAAACAAAACAAAGGAAAACAACAACAAAAACCCAAAACAAAACCAAAAAACCAAACAAACCCCCCTCAACAAAAACAGCAAAACAAAACAAACAAAAAACCCCAACAAAAAACAAACAACAACAAAAAACCCACCCAAACAAAATCCTCCCAACAATAACAAAACTGAACAACAAAAGAACCTAAACAAAAACCAAACAAAAACAGAGGGATAGACAAGGATTAAAAAAAAGCACAAAAACCACATTATTTTAGTTCCATGAAAGAAATATAAAAATCCTTGAAAACATGATTCCCCCCCCCCCTCCCCCCCCAGAACAAATTTAATCTGTTAGAACCAGCAAAGTAGCTTTGGGTAGTATACATATTGTGATTTGAAGTTTTATGCTCTTATGTATGTTGAGAAATGTAGACGTTTTCTTTCCTCTTTACCATTTATTTTAAACATATAAATACACATCACGAGCGTTTTTTCTATTGAAATTCAGACACAAAATAATGCATAATTTTGAAATGCAAAATCTGTGCCCTTGAATTTCACACATAAATCGAGATTATAGTCAAAAAGTGTGCCGCATCGAAATTTAAAAACCCAACAACCTATATAAAAATATCATATCTATCAAAATCTGGCTTGTAAACTTAACGGACGCAAGCAGTGTCGGATTTTAAAATGTTAATGTACACGACAAAATCTGCTGCTGCAGACAATGCATCAGTGAGGATTACTGGATATCCTTGGGTTGGTTGCCCTTTGTAACTCAACATCATGCATTAAGGTCCTGATTCACAGAGTTACTAACCCTTGTGCCTGATCTTTCGCCTGGACGACAAAAAACAACCCCCCCCACCCCCCCCCCCCCCCACAAAAACAAACAAAACCCCCAACCAACCCCCCCCCAAAAAAAACCCACCAAACACCCCAACAAACAAACCCACCCCAAAATAAAAACGGTGTCCTGCTCACTCGTTTCCTTCGAACAAATCTGAGGGTAGCTTATTCTTCATGCCACCATAGCCCACGTTCCCGGGAACCAAATCCATCCAGATCACTCCCATAGTCCCCTCACCACACACACACACACACACACACAGAGTACACGCTTTTGATCAGAAAGTGCACGCCCTCATGGGAAGGATTTATCGAGATATCATAGCATAAAGATCGTGTTGACCACAGAAATCGCAGCAGGCTCTCAACCTAGGAACCGCCAGGGATTCGACCCAGTCTCCTGAAGGGGATCTTCTGTGATGATATAGGCTATGTGTTCCCTCCACGCCATGACCACTCGGTTATTGCGTTCATGCATGCCGTTGCCAAAAGCAGGCGAAATTCTGAAAATCTGACTGCAAACAAAAGGCTTAGCATGTATGGGGGGGTCGCCGCCAACGGCTTGTGCGTACGCGGGGAATGTTTTCGTTTCCATATTTTCACGCAGGTCTTCTCGTCCGCTCCAGTTGACAGCCAACAAAGAACGATGCGTTTGTGTAGAGTGAAGGGGGTGGTGAGTGGAGGATGTGTGTGTGTGTGTGTGTGTGTGAGTGTGTGTGTGTGAGTGAGTGAGTGAGTCAGAAGCTGATCCACACCATCAAGGAACTCTACTCAAAGGCCACCAGTGCAGTACTCGTACAGGGCACGGTAGGGGAATGGTTCCGTACCTCAGTTGGGGTCCGACAGGGATGTCTGCTGTCGCCGACACTGTTTAACATTTTCCTCGAACGCATCATGACTGACGCCTTGGAAGACCACACAGGCACAGTCAGCATTGGAGGGCGAACAATCACCAACCTCAGATTTGCCGATGACATAGACGGTCTGGCAGGAAGTGAAGAGGAACTGGCCAACCTAGTGAAGCAACTGGACGAAATATCCTCACGATACGGCATGGAAATCAGCGCCGAGAAAACCAAGCTCATGTCAAACAGTGCCCAGCCAATCACCACCAAGATCACTCTCAGCGGAAAAGAACTGGAGACAGTTGACCATTTCAAGTACCTTGGAGCCATCATAAGTGAGGAGGGATCGAAGACCGAAATCCTAGCAAGAGCGGCACAAACAGCAGCAGCAATGGCAAGACTGAAGACCATATGGAGAGACAGAAACATCCCTCTCGGAACCAAGGTTAAGTTACTAAACGCGCTAGTCACCTCAATCATGCTTTACGCATGTGAGGCATGGACTCTGAACGCAGACCTACAAAGGAGGATCCAAGCAGTAGAAATGAGATGCCTCAGAAGGCTCCTTGGCATCTCATACAAGGACCATGTCACCAACAATGAAGTCCGCAGAATGATCACTCAACAAGTGCAGGACTATGAAGACCTACTGACCACGGCAAAAAAGAGGAAACTCAGATGGTATGGGCACGTAACACGCTCAGAAGGACTTGCAAAGACCATCCTGCAAGGAACAGTCCAGGGGAAGAGAAGACGGGGCAGACAGAGGAGAAAGTGGGCCGACGACATCCGTGATTGGACAGGGGAGGACTTCAGTGTCGCCCAGGCACTCGCCCACGACCGCGCTAAGTGGAGCCAGCTGGTCCACCGTTCGTCCACCATGCAGCGCCCCTACGACCCTGGCGGGTTACGGGACCAGTGAACAGTGAACAGTGAACATCCGTTCCTACAGGCACACAATGGCCTACTCTTTCGGAAAGGCAGAACGGGTTTTGGCGTGTGTGCAAAATGTTCTGCCTGCGTTTGCACACTGGGATCTCCGTTTATCATCATCTCATCTCATCTCTGCTCCCATAACCCCCTCCGGGGTCGTAGGGGCACTGTATTGACGAACGTTGCACCAGCTGGCTCCATTTGCGGCGGTTGCGTGCAAGTGCCTGGGTTGTGGAGAAGCTCTTCCCTGTCCATTCAGTGATGTTGTCTGCCCATTTCTTCCTCTGTCTGCCTTCTCTTCCCCTGCACTGTTCCCTGCAGTATGGTTTTGGACAGCCCATCTGATCTAGTCACATGTCCGTACCATCTGAGCTTCCTCCGTTTATAGTCTCTTCCAAAGGACTTTCGGGGGGAGTGGTGTCAGTACTGATGTTGTTAACTCCAGGGAAAAAAGTGCCCTGGAACGGAAGCCTTGGTGTTGGCTCGAACCCGGGCTGTCAAGATTGCCAGCACAACGTTCTAACCACAAAGCTTTCCCACCCCCCTGAATATGTCTGAATACAATCTTTCTTTCAACATAAAATAGGAGATGTATGTATGCTCACGTTTGCTTTGTTTTTCTTTGTTTCTTTGTTTCCTTCTTTCGTTCTTTGTTTGTTTGTTTCTTTTTTTCCTTCCTTCCTTCTTTCTTTCTTTCTTTCTTTTGCTTCCTTCTTTCTTTCTTTCTTTTATGACCCCGCTGCTCTCCCGTGGGAATGTCGGGCGCCTGTCAGTATAGATAGCATCCCCATTTTCTGGAAATTCTCTGCTAGGAATTCCCTCTTTTCTATCCTTCTCTATGTTTTTGCCTTGTTCCTTTTCTTCCTGTCACCTCCGTCTTGTCTATTTTCTGCCTTCTTGGTCCATTCTCCTGCCTTTAAAAATAATCCTGAAAGACTTAAAAGATAGTAACTTATTCTCTCTCTCAAGCCGAAGTCCGATGCGCTGGGCCTGACTTGTCAGGCGCTTAAGGGCAGCGCCACGCATTTTCGCTCGTGTGACAGGCAACAATAGCTTGCTGTCTGAGAGTTCGATGAAGAGGAAGATGATGATCCCGCTGTAGGCGATGTATCTGTTTAGTTGGAAGACTATACCCCCACCCCCCCAAAAAACCAAACAAACCCCAACAACAACAACAAAAAACCCCAAAACAAACACCCAAAAAAACCAACACCCCCAAAAACCAACAACCCCTAAACAAAAACCCAACCAAAACCCAACCCCCCAAACAAAACAAAACAAAACAGCAACACCCCCCCCCCCCCAACAAACAAAAAAAACACCAAAAAAATCCCACCAAAACAAAACAAAAACACAATAGTGTTACACTGATCCAAACAGGAAACAAAGGGCTTGAATTACATACACAGTGGCATGAAGGGACACAGCACTGATGCAATACGTCAAATTTCAAGACCAAAAAAAAAACAAATGCTCAGCAGACATTATTCATGTGTTTCTTGACTTTGTGGACAGTGTCTGATCTAGTTTAAAACTTAAGGTATTTAACAGAACACTAGTCTTCCTAAATGATTGCTTGCACAGCATCCTTATGCTTGCATAGCACTGTTGCTTTGAGAAATGTACTATCTTTAGGGTGGCATGAGGGTGCCGAAGCGGGATAGATGACTTGCCTTTACCACAGTCCCTAAATAGGATATCTGCCGCTGGGACTATAATATAATCTCCACCAACCATAACACTTACCATCATCATCAGCATTAACCATTACACCCAGTGGTGTGTAGGGCAGCAACAAAGCGCTTCCACTCCTGTCTATCCTGGGCCAACCTAGTCACTGATCCCCAAGAGTGCTGCATGGACTTCGTCTCACTTTCTACAGTCCTCATCCTCCACGTTGCTTTTGGTCTCCCTTTCTTTCTCCTTCCTTCTGGGGTCCAGTGCAATGCTGCATAACACTTACAGGCAAGATTATATGCGATAGGTTTAGTGTACATTGACTCGCTACTACTCTGCCAGTCCCTTCATCGATAAATCAGGAAAACAACTGGGCTACATCTGATAGAAAACATGTACTCAAAACATATTGAAACTGAGGAAAAAAAGTATGTTCTTTCGAGCCAGAAGGCCCATAGAGCCGGAGCTTATCCCGGTTTCTGTAGCGTTAAGCGAACTGATGGTTTTTCACCACCCCTGTGACAGGACGCTAGTCTGTCGCCAGATACTTCCCCAGCAGAGCTGGTACCCACTGGTACACCTGGGTGGAGTGAGGAAAATAGGAGTAAAGTGTCTTTCCCAAGGACACAACACCGAGCCGAGCGGGGATGGAACCCGCGACCTCTGGATCACGAGTTGACCGCCTAAACCACTCGACCACGGTGCCTCCCTAAACTGAGGAAAAATGGTGATTATTATAAAAAAGTGAAAAATGTGAATGCATGGGTGATGTGTCGCTGCTGGTCAAGGCCTGTGTGTGTGTGTGTGGGGGGGGGGGGGGGGGGTGAGGTGGGGTGGAGGGAGGAGAGTTTCAATGTTATTCAAAATTTATTCTACTGTTTTTTTCCAAAACGGACTTTGTCTAGAATCATTATTTCATGTAACAAGAACAAGAACACACACACACACACACACACACACACACACACACACACACACACACACACACACACACACACACACACACACATTCAATCTTAGATTGTTTAAAAGGTAGTTTTGTTTTACAAGATTCAGCGCTGTATAAATTCCATATATTATTATTATTATTATTATTATTATTATTATTATTATTATTATTATTATTATTTTGAACACAAAAAGTCAGAACCAATGCAGCTACACTTATGCTCCTAAACTTCATTTTGAGTGAGTATCAATGAGGAAAATATTTTCAAATGGTCCTAAGAATTAACCTTTCCCATTCAAATGCCAGTACCCACCCCCCTCCCCAACCCCTAAAACTTCTACTCATATTTCGTTCTCATCTTAAAATGTTTTTAAAAGTGCAGTGACTTTTGAAGAGGTGACCATGATTCAATGGTTGTCGTGGAAAGATAAAGGTAAAGGTGTCTCATAAACTGTGGTCGTAGGGGAGCGAGGCGTCAGAGACCTCACTTCTCTAGGGCCAGCATATTGAGGGCGGCGCCCATCTCCTCTCCCTCGCTGCTTTACCTTCCCTGACTCTAAAGAGGGCAGGTACCCATTTACAGCTGGGTGAACTGGGGGAACTGTACTGAAGCCAAGGCGCGCAAACGGTCACCCATCCAAGTGGTAACTACACTCGATGCTGCTTAACCTTAGTGGGGGAAAAGCGAGTGCTCTGACCACTGAGCTATCCCGTCCCCTGTCGAAAGGGATGAGCGAGAAAGCAATATGATTCCTGTCTTCTATCTGCTTATCTAAAACCTAAACATTATTATTCCTGTTGAGCACACTGCAGGCCTGTGGGTTGTTGCTACTCTTTTACGTGAACATGTATGACTTTCTTTGCCCTCAGCGCCTGGGCTTTATCACAGTTCTTGATTAAACCATTGACGCTGGGGGCAACAGCAAAGTGAGAGGCTGTATGACCAGTGGCTTTTCCACTCATGGAATTCCACTTTACAGCTTAGTCTTTAATGATCGACTATGACTCTCTGACTAGGAGGCTTGATTTGCACAGTCCTTATGTGCTGCAGCCCTGGGGGCTAGTTGGCCTTTGGAGAACATCTCCAGCGCTGACTGTCCATCTGCCCTCTTGGCTGAGAGAGTGGGGATGTAATGTGGCCAAGGCATCTCCACTGTAATCAAATTTCTACCCAATTTCCGAAACAGCAGCTGCCTCCTCTACTGTTTTGGAGGTCATCGTTGAGCACGACAGACAAGCGTCACGACTTTCTGAACAAATTTTGTTTAAAGCAACACAGAATCAATAATAAATATGTGTTCTAGGATGATACCGTCCTATCTAAGTTTTTTCGACTAATAACCAAACTTCAACTAAACAAACATCATGTTCAACACACAACCCTTTTCATAATCACAAATCATGATAAAAAAAATCTCCAAACTCATCACAAAACTTTCTTCCGTGACCCAATCACCCATTCTTTAAAAAAAAAATCCCCCCCAAAGCCCAAACAAACCCCCCAACCAAACCAAATCCAAACACAAAAAAATACAAATAAAGATTCGTGAGACAAGGAAACACCAACAGAAAGGTTGCAAACGAAAGTCTTTTTGGGGAGGAAGAGACAGTGCAATTCATTGCTTCTGGCACACACACACACACACACACACACACACACACACACACACACACACACACACACCACACACACACACACACACACACACACACACACACACACACACACTGAACGTATTTAGACGACACAGGTATTCAAGTGACAAGACTAGGCAGACAACACCCTGTATGTGTGCTGGACAAACCTCGGGGTCCTGATTTAGATCTGCCCCTCCCTTAATGTCCACTACCGGCAGACGAGGAAGAAAGGAGCGAAAGAGAGACACAGGGATGGAGGAAGGGAGGTGAGGAGGGCTCCAGGGAGGTAAGGAGGGGATGGGGAGGGGCAGTTTTTTCCGTCCCTCAACTTCGTCTTCGTCTGTTGATGTAGTCAGTTGACATTTGGGTCTGCATTCCGTGGATGGTAGGGATGGGGGTAGGGGGAAGGGGAAGGGGCAGGGGAGGGTGGTGGTGAGGGTGGGGGTGAGTGTGGTGGTGGGGGAAGGGTGTGGGAAGGGTGTGGGAAGAGTGTGGGAAGAGTTGGCAATGGCCGTTTTTATGTTGGCAACTTCCCACTGTAGGAAGAGCTTAGGGGTGTAGGTTTATTTCGTTAGCGTTGTTGTCCTGGCTTCGCTCTCTTCGTGAGACTGTAATGGGGGAAAGTATGTCTTTCTTTCTGTAAAGCAGTGATAGGATATATACATGGAAGACTTGAAGACAAAGACGCATATTTGTGGTCTGTTTTCTTATGACACAATTCCAGAAATAAAAAAAGAGACCCCTTCCCCCCAAATTGCCATACCATACCATACCATACCATACCATACCATACCATACCATACCATACCATACCATACCATACCATACCATACCATGCCATACCATACCACACCATACCATACCATACCATACCACACCATACCATACCATACCATACCATACCATACCATACCATACCATACCATACCATACCATACCATACCATACCATACCATACCATACCATACCATACCATACCATACCATACCACACCATACCATACCATGCCCTACTCTCCCCTAACCTACCACACCATACTGTGCCAAGCGTTCTGTCCTCTTTGTAGCATTAATTTTCGTTTCGTATACCATACCATACCATACCATACCATACCATACCATACCATACCATACCATACCATACCATACCATACCATACCATACCATACCATACCATAATCTCCCCATAACCTACCACACTATACTGTGCCAAGCGGTCTGTCCTCTTTGCAGCATTAATTTTTGTTTTGTATACACGTTTCCCTTCATTACGGACTGTCCTCATCAGCAGTCATCAGCATCAGCAATCCCTTGACCAAGACGATCGTCAGTCCAGATCTTCAGCCTTTCGCAGCAGCTACAGCACCATGGGAACGGTTGACAAAATTTATAAAACTGCATACACATACACGGAGACTGGATGAAAAAAGCACTATAGTGCTTATTCCATTATCCTCGAAATAAAAGAATAAAGAAAAGAAAGAAAGATCCAATCTGTGATATTCTGCATCCAATTCTTCATCTGTCTGTCCCTGTGTCTTCTTTCCTCAATTACAGTTGTCTTACAGTTTCTGAAAATCATAAAAGAAACGCAAGATCGTATTCTTGTAAATGTCTTTATCCAATCTATACGTAATGTCCCTCATAATTATCATTTTTTTCCAAGGACAAAGACTGAAGGTGATCCCATCTTCTTCTTCTCTCGTTCGCTTTTTACGCCGTCAGATGTGCTTGGGATAAATAATGGCATGTCCTTTCCAGCTCCTCTCGTGGTGGGCCGTACAGCTTGGTTTGCAGGGTTATCTCCGTTGGCCACACAGTCTTCCTCAGGTCGCTGAATAGCGTGCACCTCTGAAGGATGTGTTCGCCAGTCTGGTTTTCTGTAGCTGGTGATCCCATGAAAGGGCTCTGGATAAAGGTAAGGTAAAGGAGTCCCATAACCTATAAGGTCGTAGGGGAGCGAGGCGTCAGAGACCTCACTTCTCTAGGGCCAGCATATTGAGGGCGGCGCCCATCTCCTCTCCCTCGCTGCTTTACCTTCCCTGACCCTAAAGAGGGCAGGTACCCATTTACAGCTGGGTGAACTGGGGGAACTGTACTGAAGCCAAGGCGCGCAAACGGTCACCCATCCAACTGGTAACCGACGCTGCTTAACTTGGCTGGGGGAAAGCGAGTGCTCCGACCACTGAGCTATCCCGTCCCCCCTGGCCCCAGGCTCTGGATTTCTGGAGGAAAAGAAAACCCAGGGTTGTAAAAGCAATAATCGACAGAAGTAGCTGAACTGAAAGTGCTTCGGTTGTGTCTGGTCGAAGAAGAACCAAAGAGAATATTTTGTAAGGAATAGTTTCCATGTTAACAACAGGTGTCCTCATTTTGTAACCAGCTTCCTCCACTCCTCGCGGTTCTCAGCTTTCTGTAGTTTGTCTTTTCACCCCTTCAGGGAGATGAAGAGGCATACAGAGAAAACTATGGGAAGACAGCATCAGAGAGTAGATTGGTTTTGAGCGGAATGACATACTACGGAAAGCTGAGCACCTTGAGGGGTGGAGGAAGCTGGTTGCAAAATCTTCATCGGTGCCCAAACGGTCCACCAGACTACGCGATAGGCGAAGGTGAAGGTGAGGTCTTATGGATGAGTTGTTAAGTCATCAGTTACAAACAAGATTCGGCCAAAAGATATCAAAGATTCTGAGGCCTCAGATACAAGTCCCGGTCTAATCAGGAGAAGCAGACAACAGCAACAACGGGAAAAAAGACAACAGCAACAAGGCATTCAGATCTCACGAACTAGATCTGAAATTCGGCCTCAAAATAGGAAGTATAAGGTAGGAGGCCTATTTGAGCACATTTACCCTAAAGAGCACTTTTCATAAAGTAGGAAGTAAAAGGTTAAAACTCATCCTTAAAGGGTTTTTTTCAGGTGCAGACTTAATGATATCCAACTCTGTCAAGAATGGTCTTCTCCTGACACCAATTGCAATTAAGAACTTGGCAAGTTCTGTGAAGAAAAAGAATCTGTTCTATGTTATTCTGCATTGTTTATTTCATATAGTTTTTTGTCATCCCTAAACTTCAACTTACATTGCATCCTTACCTTTTTCTCCTTAAAAAACCGCCATACTAAATTGCAGTGACCTCTGAAGAGGTAATTTTGAATTCAGTGAGTATCAGAAATGTGTCAGCTAAACAGTGTCATTATGCATGTCTTCCACCTGCATGGCTTAATGTAAAAGCTAAACATATTATTTCTGTTGAGCACTCTGTAAGCTTTTGGCTTGTTGAGGCTCTTTTGCATATGTAACTTTACAGGGCTTTCTGAATAAAATTTGGCTTAAACCATGAATAATAAAGTAACAACATAATCTGAGGAACTGATTACCATGTTTTACACACAACACACACACACACACACACACACACACAACACACACACACACACACACACACACACACACACACACAACACACACACACACACAAACACACACACACACATACACACAGACAGTTTTTGTCACATACATTCATAAAACACTGTTTTCATTTCTGGATGGATGTGTCCAGACACTAAAAAACAGAAGGAGTATAGACTAACTCAGTCTTGAACCGTGTTTGTCCACCCTGTGTCGTGGCAGTGACAGCATAACTGTATGACCATCATCATGTTGGGAGGAAAGGTAGGACGTAGGCCTACACGCAACTCTGGTCTGCTCACAAGGTGGGAACAATATCATCTCGAACACTTCTTTAGACTCGAGTCTCCTTCAGAGAATGCAGATATTTTACTCACGCAAGTTTTCATGGCACACACACACACACACACACACACACACACACACACACACACACACACACACACACACACACACACACACACACACACACACACACACACACACACACACACACAGAGAGTCGGATGAGACTATAAATCGAGATCCCGTGTGCCAACGCACGCAGAACATATTGCGCACACGTTAAAACCCGTCCCGCTTTTCGGAGAGTAGGCCATTGAGTACCGGTGGGAACGGATGACAAAATTGACAAAACTGCATACATACGGGGACTGGATGTAAAAAGAACACGAGTGCTTATTCCATTTTCCTCGAAATAAAGGAATGATAATAAACAAAAACAAGAGAGAGAGAGAGAGAGAGAGAGAGAGAGAGAGAGAGAGAGAGAGAGAGAGAGAGAGAGAGAGAGAGAGAGAGAGAGAGAGAGAGAGAGAGAGAGACAATGACAAATTCTTTTATTTCGAGGATAATGAATAAGCACACATGTGCTTTTTTACATCCAGTCCCCGCCCGTTAGGGATACATCTAATAATAATAACCCAATACTGCATTGGAGAGAGAGAGAGAGAGAGAGAGAGAGAGAGAGAGGAGAGAGAGAGAGAGAGAGAGAGAGAGAGTAACATCTGCGCTTTCAAGTTCTAAGGAATGCCAGCAAGGACTAAAGAAGTCTACAGTTCCTTCATAATAATAATAATAATAATAATGATACTACTACTACTACTACTACTACTACTACTACTACTACTACTACTACTACTACTACTACTACTACTACTACTAAATGGAATTTACATAGCGCTATATCTTGCAAAAAACAAATCAAAGGGCTTTCATTCATCCTACTCATTCACATGCAGCCAGATACAATTAATAGTTTGTTTAAAAAACAAAACAAGTTCAAATGTATACACACATGCTCGCACGCACGCACGCACATCACACACACTCACGCACACACATAAAGGTTGTGCATTCGGCAGGGTGATGGGGTTTTGGCTGTTGAGGGCAGGACAAAAATGAAATGGAACAAGAGGGGAGAATCTTAGGTTTGAAATAAATGTGTCTCGAGGCCGGATTTAAAAGCGTCATAAGGAGGCTTTTGACGAAGGGAGAGATGGAGGTCATTCCAGATCGATGGACCAGAAACAGAGAAAGGGCGTCGGCCAACGGTTTCATCTTCCTGGTGTGGACCTTCTCACACCTTGTTTCATGATAATGTTGCATGGTTGTTCTTATCTTGCTCATACATCTGCCCCCTTGTATTGTTTTTGTTACGTTCTGTCTTCTTTTTGCTTGTTTGTTGTTTCTTTTCCTGATACTTTCAAGGTATGAACATATTATATTTTTGCTTTATTTTCTTTCGATATGATGCGATGTTATTAAGATGCAGTCTATATTTGTATAAAACAAACAGATGACAAAATTTACAAAACCGCATACACACGGGGACTAGATGTAAAAAAGCACATGAGTGCTTATTCCATTATCCTCAATATAAAAGAATAAATAAATAAATATATCTACCCTCAAGAGTACTTTCCATAAACTGACTCTTGTTGTAGTCATACTTCATGTGTTGCTGTTAATATTATTTTGATCTAATAAAATTCTGTTCAAACCAAAAAGAAATGGCAAGATAGTTATGTACAAATAAAAGTGAACTTTGGAAAAAAAGTTTAAAAAAAAAAGAAAAAAAAGAAGACCCCCCCCCCCCACCTGAACTTTGGAGCCTTTTGCATTTGTTTGACACCGACAAGAATGATAGTAACAACGACAATAACAACGACAAATAACAATGAAACATCAAGAACAATGGTGATGATAATGATGATGATGATGAACAAAATAACTCTTCAGAGAGAACCATTGAAAAAAATCAAACAAACCACTTACAGCTTTATCAAGGCGGGCATATCTATCTATCTATCTATCTATCTATCTATCTATCTATCTATCTATCTATCTATCTATCTATCTATCTATCTATCTAGCTATCTATCTCTCTCTCTCTCTCTCTGTCTGTCTGTCTGTCTGTCTGTCTGTCTGTCTATCTATCTATCTATCTATCTATCTATCTATTTTTCTGTCCACCGGATGGAACCCAGGTTCCACTTACTACCGGGAGGCTTGTTCCAGGGGATTTTTCCCCTGGAGTTAACATCACAACCGACTTCACTCTCCCTAAATCCTTCGAACGAGACGATGAAACAAAGGTCCTTTACGCGAACCACAATATTTTGCGTGCATGTTAAAACTTGTTCCGCGTTTTGGAAGTATAGGTGTAGGCCATAAGTTCCGATGGGAAACGGATGACAAAATTTAAAAAACTTCATGCACAGGGACTAGATGCAAAAAACAACCCCCCCCCCCCCCCGTCTCTCACGCACACACACAAACACACACACACACACACACACACAAACACACACACACACACACACACACACACACACACACACACACACACACACACACACACACACACACACACACACACACACACACACACACACACACAATAACACACACACACACACACACCAATAAATAACACATGAGTGCTCATTCCATTATCCTGGAAATAAAATAATGAATAAATGAACAGATATACTGTTTAGCAGCACACGAAACGACATGGGAAAGGAAACAATGTACCATCATAAGGAAACAGAGTATATCACTGCTGTGGATAAAAAGGCACACAAAATCACAGGTCCTGAAGTAAAACAGGGGTTGTTTTGACAGACAGAACCAATTCTCAAATACGCAAGAACTTAAAAAAATTTAAAGAAAAATCTTAAACCCAAAATCAGTTACATAAATCGAGCACTTACTTCACAGAAAGACGAACCGTTTAAAAATCTAAGTACTTTGAGAAAAAAATCACACTGGACAGATTTTAAACAGAAAAAACAAACTCCACTATAAGCACACAGGGACTGCATGTAAAAAACCCACACCCACATGAGTGTTTATTCCATTATTCCTGAAATAAAAGAGGAAATAATTAAAAAAAAAAGAAATAACAAACAAAACCTTTTAGCAGCACAACAAAGACAAGAAGAATTTGCTATTGCAGTCTTTTGCTCAAACACACTTGTCTCCAGCAATGCATAAATCTTGGCCTTATTCAACTGTTTATTTCTAATTCTGACCACTCCGACAAAAAGTAGTAAAGATGAAAAATGCTTGCATTTTGAAATGATTAAGACTATACGATTTCTCAGCACAATTCAAGATGATGATGATGATGATGATGATGATGATGGTGATGATGGTGATAATGATGATGAAGAAGAAGAAGAAGAAGAAGATGATGATGATGATGATGATGATGATGATGATGATTCTTCTTCTTCTTCTTCTTCTTCTTCTTCTTCTTCTTCTTCTTCTTCTTCTTCTTCTTCTTCTTCTTCTTCTTCTTCTTCTTCTTCTTCTTCATTCTTTTTACAGGATGATTATACGTCTAGACTTCAAGTATAACTACCAATTCTTATTCAAATCCTACTTGCAGAGTTAATTCATCCTGTACACACAATTCCTTTTCTTCTTAGTTTTAAAAACTATTGATACGATGATAACTCTACAGTTATCCTTTAGGTATAAGTACCATTCTTAACTAAAACTTCATACACACTGATTGCATCCCACAGACAAGAATATCTTTTCTCTGAAAAAACCCAAAACAAAACAAAACACCAGGAAAAAGGAAACGGAAGCTTGATTAAGCCTTCCCCTCACCGATATAATTCTCCATCCCAAATATCTCTCCTCCCCCCCTTCTCTCTCACCACCCCCTACCTCTCTCACTCTCTCTCAACCCTCCCATCCCCTCATCCCCCTTCACCGAAGGTCCATACATGCAATGTCGGCGAAAGGAGTGAGAAGTTGGCCTAGGACAGGATCTGTTGAGGTTGTCCAGCATACACCACACACACACACAACACACACACACACACCACACAACACACAACACACACACACACACACACACACACACACACACAACACACACACCACACACAACACACACACACACACAACACACACACACACACACACACACACACACACACACACACACACACACACACACACACACACACACACCACACGCACTACACACACACACACATACACACACACACACACACACACCCACACACACCACTCCCCACCCCACACACACACCTACACACACACACAACACACACACACAACACTACACAACACACACACACACACACACACCTACACACACACACCACCCACCACCACAAACACACCAACACCACCACACTACACACACACACCAGCACACACCACACACAGACACACCACACACACACTACACACCACCCCCCACCCCACACACACACACACACTACACACACACACCACCAATACACACACACCACACTACACACCACACCAACCACACACACACACACACACACACACTACACCCACCCATACAACACACACACACTACACCCACCCATACACACACACTACACACCACCCAACACACCACACCCACACACCACACACACATACACACACAACACACACCCACCCATACACACACACCCCCACCACACCCACCCAACACACATACACCACACACACACACACAACACACACACCCACCCATACACACACACACACACTACACCCACCCATACACACACACACAAAC
This sequence comes from Rapana venosa, assembly GCA_028751875.1. NCBI lineage: Eukaryota > Metazoa > Mollusca > Gastropoda > Neogastropoda > Muricidae > Rapana > Rapana venosa. Next base: position 9,285,806 of record CM054159.1, on the reverse strand, counting down.
CCACACCATAACACACACCACCCATACAACACACACACAACACACACACACCACACACATCACACACACCCCCACACACACATACACACACACACACACAACACAACCTACACCACCACACCACACTACACACACCCACCATACACACTACACACCAAAACACACACACAAACACACTACACCCACCCATACACACACCATACACACACACACACACACTACACACCACCCATACACACACACACACACACACTACACCCACCCATACACACACATACACACACACACACACAACACACACACAACACACTACACCCACCCATACACAACACACACAACACACACACCCACCCACACCCACCCCATACAAACACACACACACACACACACACACACACACACACACACACCACACACACACACCCACCCATACACACACACAACACACACAACAACACAAAACACACACACACACACAACACACACACACACACACACACACACACACACACACACACACACACACACACACCACACACACACAGGCCCACGCTTGTTCCCGAGCTGTTGTTTTGGCGTGGTCAGGGTTTTGTCAGAGGTGACAAAATGACCACTCCCTTCTCTCCTCACCTCTGTTTGACCACCTTGGTCAAGTCTGCATCTCAAACCCTTTCCTTCCCCCCTTTATTTTTATTTTATTACTTTTTTTTTTTTTTAGGACGCAGGGAAGCTGTGGCATGGACAGGAATAGAGCATGGGAGGATGAGGATGAGGAGGAGGTGGAGGTGGAGGAGAAGGGGGAGGGGGGGGGGGGGGGGGAGGGGGGGGAGTGGGGGGGGGGGGGGGGGGGGGGTTGAGGAGGGGGGAAGGTGGTGGGTTAGAGGAGGAGAGGGGGAATGAATGTCAGTGGACTCCTGAGAGAAAGGGGGGGGGGATGAGGGAGGGTGGTGGTGGTGGTGGTGGTGGGTGGTGGATAGGGGAGGTGTATCACTCTCTTTTTAAAATTCCCATGTCATTTGCATTCAGTCTCCCTTCCACCCCCCTCCTCCCCTATTTTTTTTGTTTCATGCCAATGTTTGATACGAGCGCCCCCCCCTCCCCTCCCCTTTATCCTTCCTCTCCCTCCATCCCCACACCTCTTAACAAAAGACAATCCAAAATAACACGTCATTCCACAAGCTGCCCATTTAAAAGGCCCCATGCACTGCTTCAGAAAGCCAAAAGCTCTTTGAGTCTTCTTCCTATTGTGCCATTGAAGGAAGGAAGTCTTCTGTCTTGAAGAGTCTGACCGTAGCTCAGTAGAATTGTCTTAAAGCAGGAAAGTTGTGACTGAAAAGAGAAAAGTTACGAGAAAAAAAATCTTCGACTTGTATCTCTGACGAAAATTTTGGCAACGATTTTGGTGATTTGTAGCTTTGTGATTTGATTTTACAGCATAATTTCTTTTGTCTGATATTACATGTTGAACAAGAAGACAATATTTTTTTTTCTCCAACTTTACAACTTTTCCAGTTCGTGGCTGGTTTGGTTTTTTTTCTCTCTAGAAGAACAGACAATATCTTGGGTTCATTCTAGTTACATGCTAAAAAAACCCAAAAACTTTGGTAATAACGACACGTTTTCTGGGTTTTTATTGATATCTATATATTTTGAAAACTGAAAGTCTTGGAGTACTCTGTACTTCATTCAGCTCAGACAACGTGTTTGACAATCATTATATTTTGAACTATTCGTGCGCAGACTTTACCTACTGAGTCTGAGTCTCCTTACTGACAGCAAACTGGTAAAGACACAAGAAAAGGAATTGAATTGAAGCGGAGTTGGTGAATTGAGGGAATGAAATGTAGACACGTCTCTGCCTGCTGTGCGTAGATTTCTGGGATTCTTCAGTGTCTTCATACCGAACATCTTCTTCTGCAACAATTAAAGAGGTGAGTGTATGGAATCTGTTTGTGCGTAACTTGTGTAATTCTGGCAAGTTTTGAGGTTTTTGTGTGCAGACTAGAAAACTCTGAGACAAATCAAGCCTTCATTCATCCCTGAAGTCGGAAGGCAGCTACCTTAATGGTGGTTTAAACGGTCGCATACGGTAAAAACATCTTACCATTGGGGATCCCCCGAGCTTTAGCAAAGAATGAAGAAAAACGAAAGAAAGAAAGAAATAAAGAGAAAAAAAGGTTCTCTTGATTCTCAGCTCTGTTTTATCTTGAGTGTAAACTGGGTTTAAAATTTTTTTTTAAAACTTCGAGACAAAATAAAAGTTCAGTTTAAGTTTAAAGTGCTTCAGTTCAAACTGAGATTGCAGATTAATTTGTTTGGGACAAGCTAGAAATGTGTGTTTAGTACTTAAACACAGGCTGATGATGAACAGATGGTGGTGACAAATAGTTTGATAGAAAAAGTGGGAGTGTGGAGAGAGGATTACAATCTCTTTGAGTCTTCAAGCATACCTACCTTCTGCAAGTTCTGAGCTAGAAATACTTTTCTGTCACTCTCTTTAGGTGTCGATTCTTGTTTTCCCTTTACAATAATTATATGTCTCATTGTCCTCGTTCCTTCTTTCCCTCTCTGTCTGTACTCCTTTTTTAAAGAGCAAGACCTGACTCTCTTTCTTTTTTCTTTCTTGATTAGATCTGTTCCCCCCGTGGGGATGCCGGGGGTCTGTCAGTGTAAATAGCCTCCCCACCGTCTGGAAATTCTGTGCTAGGATTTCCCTCTTTTCTATCCTTCTCCTTGTTTCTGCTATGTTTCAGTTCTTCCTGTCACCTCCTTCTTGTGTGTTCCCCCCCCCCCCCCCCCCCCCCCGGGTATTTTGGTCTATTCTCCTGCCTTTTTTCCAGAAAGACTTACAATATAACAATTCTCTCCCCTCCCTCCATCCCCAAATAAAAAAAAAGCCAATTCTCTCCCGCGCAGAGTTTGGATGCGCTGGGCCTGACTTGTCAGGAGCTTAACGGCAGCGCAACACATTGTTGCTCATATGACAATGATAGCTGTCTGAACGTTCAATGAAGAAAACGAAGATTAGGTCTGTAGCTTTGTATCTATTCTGAGGATGCCTATTCAGCTTTGAAGTATATTTCATCTGTAGTTTTCTTGCTATATTGATGTCTTAGAAATATTGATATATACATTTAATCATTTTTTAAAAAAATAGTAAAAAGTTTTGGGAATGGGAAGTCAAGTGGAGGAACTGGCGTCTTTATCTTATTCAGGTATGATGATAATGATAATGATGTATGTGTGTGTGTGTGTGCACTTGTGTATTTGTGCGCATACGCGCGCGCACGCGCGCGTGTGTGTGTATCCCCATGATTTCTTTGAGAGGTAAGAAGAAGAGGGAAAAAAAAGAAGAGGAATAAGAGGAAGAGAAGGAGAAAGACGAAGTAGTGGAAGAAGTAATAGAAGTAGTAGTAACAGTAAAAGTCGAAAAAGAAGACATTTTAATTTCATTTATTCTTTTATTTCGAATATGATGGAATAAGCACTCATGTGCTTTTTAAAATCCAGTCCCTCCTCCCTCGCCCCTGTGTGCATTCAATTTTGTGAATTTTGTCATCTGTTCTCGCCGACACACAAATGGCTTACAAATGGACATATTCGCCTTTGCCTACAAATTTTCTATGTCTATGGAAATGCTCTCTTGTCAGACAGTGCAGACATGATTTAAACGCGAAGAAGTTGATCTGGGATAGTTTAAAAATCTTTTAGGGTCTAGTATAGCTCAAATCGGATATATCGCAATGCAAGATGTTATAACAAGGTAAAGGTGTCCCATTACCTATGAGGTTGTAGGGGAGTGAGGCGTCAGAGACCTCAAGGTCTCACGGGGCCAGCATACTGAGGGCGGCGCCCATCTCCTCTCCCTCGTTGCTTTACCTTCCCTGACCCTAAAGAGGGCAGGTACCCATTTACAGCTGGGTGAACTGGGGGGACTGTACTGAAGCCAAGGCGCGCAAAAGGTCACCCATCCAAGTGGTAACCACGCTCGACGCTGCTTAACTTGGCTGGGGGAAAGCGAGAAATTGTAGCATAGGTTCATCAAGCGTTTGACCTAAAGATAAACGTAAATACCTCAGTTTAACACTGGGGTATCTGAAACAATTTATCTTTCATGGATATTCATTTATTTTGTTTTTCAGATGGAGAGTGACAAGAAACGTCTTGTCTTAATTTGCCGGTGGGGAAAGAAGCCGACGATGCACGTGTTGCCGA
>CM054159.1:9224091-9279091 GCA_028751875.1 Rapana venosa | reverse complement strand
TTACATCCAGTCCCCGTGTGTATGCGGTTTTGTAAAATCTGTCATCTGTTCACACGGCACACAATGGCCTACTCTTACGAAAAGCGGAACAGGATTTAACATGTGTGCAAGATGTTTTGTGTGTGTGTGTGTGTGTGTGTGTGTGTGTGTGTGTGTGTGTGTTCCCCTCTGGTTGTTCCTGTTAATATTTGTGAGCGTGCACGTACACATGCGTGCATGCTTCATGCTCATGTCAATATGTGCTTGAATAACTTCACCCACACACATGCCCTGTCTCACTCTCTCCATCCCTATCTAAATAGTTTATTTTTTGGGGCAAAAAATCCAGATATCTGAACAATTTAATTGGAGAGTTTTTAACGATCTGTGAAGCCAATACACCCAGAATGAAAACTTTATATACCCTGACCTTTTTAGCCAGTAGTCTGCTCCGTTTATGCAACTGGCTGGTGTAGGGTCTAACGAGTTAATTTATACAGAGTCTAATCGGGGTAGCGGAACAACAGTATCTGGTGGGTTGTTTGAGGCAGTGATCAACAGGCGTTGGCACATAACCGACATAGATTGAGAAAATTGGTAAACTGCTCTTTAGTGCAATTGGGTAAGAAGGAGGAGAAAGAGGTGAATGAAATGGATGAAGAAGAAAAAAAGGAAAAGATGGGGGGGAGAGGGAAGAGAAGGAGGAGGAGGAGAAGAAGAAGAAGAAGTAGGAGAAGGAGGAAGAGGAAGAGGAGGAGACAGTGAGGAGGAAGAAGAACTGTTTACTTTCCATGGAAATTTTAAAAAAAAAGACAGACCATCAGCTTCTCTCTTTGGCAACATCACCAAATCCTGTGGCATGAGAATCCATGAAGTCAGCAGCAGGGCAGTACAGCGAAGACCGGAGCACATGGAGAAAAGTAGTTCTGTCTGTGTCATAGAAGAAAAGTAGTTCTCTCTGTGTCATAGAACTCAGGGGCTAGCACAGAACCCGGTTATGCTGACAGGTGATACAGGTGAGACTTTCCAAGGCAACTCATGAGCTTACATCATACCTGTAAAACAACAACAAACAAAACAAAACAAAAAAATCATCCCTTTCCGCGTTGTCTGTTTTCATTTTTGATTCGAAAAATAATGTTGACAGGGAGCATAAAACTCTGCCACACACACACACACACACACACACACACACACACACGGCAAGATTGTCAGCAAAAAGGTTAGTATGGTATATGGCTGATGGGAAAGAAAAAGGTAACTTTCTGTGAATCTCATGTGTCACGTAACATACTTATAGCGTTCACGCCACACTACATGATTTGACACAGAAAGTAAAGAACTGCCGAAAACAAGGCAGAGAGACGACAAGGAAGAGAAAGGATAAATTTCAGAAACAAAAACTAATTGAACAAATAAAGAAATTCCGAGCATTTTATTCTAGGAGTGGGCATCTTTGTACTGAAGAGGACACTAACAATAAAATTGCCGGTGTGGATTTTTTTTCAATGGCCTTCAAAAGGTCGAATAAGCAGAGGACCATCGAACGGGATAAAAAAAGAAATAGACGAATACTCCACTAGCCCTCTCCTCAAGGCTAGACGGGGGACGGGATAGCCTAGTGGTTAGAACATTGCGTTCGTAATCTGACGACCCGGGTTCGATTCCCGTTCAAGGGGATATTTTCCTCTGGAGTTAACATTAGTGCAGACTCCACTCTCCCCCAAAGCCCTTCGGATGAGACTATAAACCGAGGTCCCCGTGTGCGAACGCACGCAGAACATCTTGCGCATACGTTAAATCCTGTTCCGCTTTTCGTAAGAGTAGGCCATTGTGTGCTGGTGGGAACAGATGACAGAATTCACAAATCCGCATACACACGGGGACAAGATGTAAAAAAGCACATAAGTGTTTATTCCATTATCCTCGATAGAAAAGAATAAATAAAAAAAAATAAAATAAATAGATATGGTATTATACTGGATTGCTTTGTCATAACAGCTTTCTGTGCAAAAGAAAAAAAGAATTGCATCGCATTCTCTCCAAGGAGAATGTGCAACATGAGGTAACACTATCCACTTCTTTTCAGTGCGCTGGTATAGTTCTCTACCCGTGACTGTACACTTGTAAACTGACGAATCTCTTCTTGACTTGGGTTCTTTTACCTGATCTATAATTATGCGTGGATGCACGGGGGATAAGAATAGGCGCTAGATAGCCGCTCAAAAAGTGTTTTGGAATGAAGTTTGAAAAATGAGATTAGGGATGTAGTTTGAATGGTTAGACTGTTGCTTCCATCAGGTCAAAACACTAAAAGTTTCCTCACTTTTTTTTTGGGGGGGGGGGGGGGGGGGGGGGTAGGGTGTGTGTGTGTGTGGGGGGGGGGGGGGTACTAGTCGCCTTCTGAAATTCCCATTTATTGTGTTCCCCATCACACACGCTACAGACTCTTTCTCAGTTTACCCCCTCTCTCTATTCTCTCTTTTTTTCTTCTTCCCTTCCCCACTCTCTATATGTGTCTGTTATCTGCCAGTCTAGTAATTCAGTCTTTGTTGAGGTAGTATGTTTTGAAGTTGATGATGAACTTTAAACTAATTTGAATGATGTCACTGCACTCTTACGTGAGCAGGAAAACACACACACACACACACACACACACACACACATAGAGGGAGACAGACAGACAAACAGAGAGAGAGAGAGAGAGAAGAGAGAGAGAGAGAGAGAGAGTCACGTTACACAATTCAACCGTACAGGAAGTATACTTTTTAAATCTCCTTCTCAGAAAACTTCCCTTTAAGAAACTCAAGACACCTCCAAGTCCCATCCCAAATAAGGAAACAAGTCAAGGGGGAGAGCAGCAAGGAACTCTTCTTTTTTTGTGTCACCGGAAATCAAAACCTTTGCTTTTCCGAGAATGTTTCGGAATCTTGTCACGTGTCGTTATTTGCATATATGCAGCCCAGAGGCCCCGGATGGAAGAGAGGGGAGCGATTGTCGTCTGTTTGCACACACAATGGCGGCAAGGGGGAGATGAAGCAAGTTTGAATTTGGATTTCTCGTGCTGGCCGGTGTGGAATGTTGGTAGGAATCTGGGGAAGGTTTGCAGACAGACACAGCTTGCATCGCAGTGGCCGAACAGAATCAGGCTATTGTCACATGGACACTGGTGTTGTTAGTTCAATCCTACCCCGCCCTTAAACCAATTTTCCTCTCTTTTCTCGTGTGATGAAAAGTTATTCAGTGCACAGAGAAACCCCCCCCCCCCCCCACACACACACACACCTTGAGTTTTTTTTAATGCAGTTTTGTTGTTGTGAATTTGAAGAAAAAAAAAATTGTTTAGGCAGTGGGAAAGGAGATGGAGCAGGCTATGAGAAATATGACGTGAAATTCTTTTAATAATTTTATTTTTTTGGACAGAAAAGAAAGGAAAGAGAATGAAGATGAAACAGAGTTGACGCAGAAGCAATGGAAAACAGATGAATTCCAATCCATGAGTCTCTCAGAAAGTTCAAAATGGTGTTCGGGGAGGGGGGGGGGGGGGAGGAGACATCGCAAAATAGATGAATTTACTATTTGAGGATTACTTTGGTATCTGAGAAGCACAGAGTAACATTGACAAGCAAATTACAGACTGACAAAACTTTACACCAACCAACAAACTGAAAGACAGGCTCAGAAGACAGACAGACGGACATGTTTTGTACTGTATTGTATATTACATGATCATGTACGGGGACAGACAGATTGATGGAGAAACATGTAGATGGATAAACAGAAATTTAGAAGACCAACAAAATCAGGCGTTCCGTTGGGAAACAGTGCAGAGAAGAGCAAGATAGAAACTGATTAGTCTTTCATGCATTCATCATATAGGATACGTTTTCAAAAGAAAAGCAGTTTATTCCAATTTCAGTAAACGTTGTATAACCTTTTTCAGTAAATATCTTTACTTACTGAAGCAGGTATTATTGACGGAAATGAAAAAGGAAAATATCATTCAAGTCTCCAAATCTACTTCTGAATAACCACAAAGGCAGACAAAAACGGTCACATACGCAAAATCTAACCATTTGGTGAACCTTGGAGCTCTAGCTAATGAAAAAAGAAAAAGCAAATACAGACAGGAAAGATGAAAAAGGAAAAGAAGGGAAAGAATAAGAGTGAAGGAAAATCGGGGAATTTCTATCACAGAATGTCTATCTATCCATCCATCTATCTATCTATCTATCTATCTATCTATCTATCTATCTATCTATCTATCTATCTATCTATCTATCTATCTATCTATCTATCTATCTATCTATCTATCTATCTATCTATTGCTTGTGCTTTGGTGTTAAAACTTTTTTTCTTCGTTTTTGAGGGCTGGATAAAAAAAAGTAATTGCACTTAATCTACTGCCCTCTTTAAATAAAATTTCTTATTTCTTATTTCTATCTATCTATCTATCTATCTATCTATCTATCTATCTATCTATCTATCTATCTATCTATCTATCTATCTATCTATCTATCTATCTATCTATCTATCTATACACACACACATTCGCAGAAACCCAGACTAAATGGAGGAATCTGGTCACCAGCTCTTTAACCCAGCACCTCAACAGAGTGAAAGGAAAAATCCGGACTAGAAGAAAAAGAAGAAGAAGGAGGAGAAGAAAGAAGAAGAAGGAACAAAAAGGAAGAAAGAAAGTAAAAAAGAAATAAAGAAAGAAGAAGAAGAAGAAGAAGAAGAAGGAAAAAGGAAGTAAGAAAGAGAGGAAGAAGAAGAAGAAGAGAAGAAGAAGAAGAAGAAGAAGAAGAAGAAGAAGAAGAAAAAAAAGAAGAGAGAAGAAAGAAAGTAAAAAGAAAGAAAGAAAGAAGAAAGAGGAAGAAGAAGAAGAAAGAAGAAGAAGAGGAGAAGAGAAGAAGGAAAGAAAGAAGAAGGAAGGAAAGAAAGAAGTAAAGGAAAGAAAGAAGAAAGAAAGAAGAAGAGGAGAAGACGACGACGACGACGACGACGAAGACAAAGAAGAAGAAAAGATAACTGATCGCAGAATTTTTTTGATACGTGTCTGTTTTCAGGACCTAAGTTCCGGAGGGTGTGTTACTACACGAACTGGTCCCAGTACCGGAAGAACGGAGCCCGATTTTTGCCGACTAGCATCGACCCCTTCCTCTGCACACACATCGTCTTCGCCTTCGCCAAGTTAGACCATGAAGGCAGACTGGCTGCCTATGAATGGAACGATGCCGAGTATCCGTGTAAGTGTTATGCTGTTGCGTTGTGGTGTGGTGTGTTGGTGGTGTTGTGGGTGTTGGTGGAGTGGTGGTGTGGTGGAGTGGTGGTGGTGGTGGAGTGGTGGTGGTGGTGGTGTGTGCTGTGGTGGTGGTGGTTGTGTGTGTGTGTGTGTGTGTGTGTGTGTGTGTGTGTGTGTGTGTGTGTGTGTGTGGTAGGGTGTGTTGTTGTTGTTGTTGCTGTTGTTGTTGTTGTTGTTGTGGTGGTGGTGGTGGTGGTGTGTGTGTGTGTGATAGAAAGTCAATGTTTAAGTTTTTTCCCCCATATGATACATTGAATAAGCATTTATCTCAGAACAAAAACAACTTCATCAATAATTGTGTGTGTGTGTGTGTGTGTGTGTGTGTGTGTGTGTGTGTGTGTGTTGTGTGTGTGTGAGTGATTGAAAGTCAATTTTTTAAAATTTTCAGATGGTGCATTGAATAAGCAATGCATTTGCTTTTTCATTCATCAAGCCATCTATATAAGAACAAAAACAACTTCGTCAGTAATTGTGTGTGTGTGTGTGTGTGTGTGTGTGTGGTGTGTGGAGAGAGAGAGAGAGAGAGAGAGAGAGAGAGAGAGAGAGAGAGAGAGAGAGAGAGAGAGAGAGAGGAGACAGACACACAGACACACAGAGACGCAGAGAGAGAGGGGGACCTCTTTCTTTGCACGCCCATGCCTAGGCCCAGAGAAAAAAGCTTTGCCTAGGCCTACATCAAAATGTTGTTATACCTTAAAACGTGACATTGAGATACCTTAAGCCATGACAAAGCTCGTAGAGTAACCATTTACACTCTTCTTTAAACAGAACAAGAATCCTTTTGAAAGTCAGAGTATGACTGTTTGATATCCAGCGAGGTACTTGAAAAAAACCCAAGTCATGCACACCTTTTAGCAATGTATACTTACGGTCCCACGGTGATTCCCAGGAATTATACGTGAGACAGAATAGTACATATTCTGGGTGACCCCCCAGGGTGTTAAGCTGGGGAACGCACGAACGAACGAATGAACGAACAATATTAGCATGCCTCTCTGAGCCCATACATTGTTCATGCACACGCAGGAAAGCGCATTAACTCGCTTTCGTGCATGCACACACACACAGGAGGGGACGGGATAGCTCAGTGGTCGGAGCACTCGCTTTCCCCCAGCCAAGTTAAGCAGCGTCGAACGTGGTTACCAGTTGGATGGGTGACCGTTTGCGCGCCTTGGCTTCAGTACAGTTCCCCCAGTTCACCCAGCTGTAAATGGGTACCTGCCCTCTTTAGGGTCAGGGAAGGTAAAGCAGCGAGGGAGAGGAGATGGGCGCCGCCCTCAATATGCTGGCCCTAGAGAAGTGAGGTCTCTGACGCCTCGCTCCCCTACAACCTTATAGGTTAAGGGACTCCTTTACCTTTACCTTTTACACACACACACCTCACAAACACACACACACACACACACGCGCGCGCACACACGCCACACACACTACACACCACACACACACATACGCCATACACACTACACCACACACACACACACACACACACACACACACACACACACACACACGCACACACCTCACCACTAAAGTCCTTCGGATGAGACTAGAAACCGAGGCCCCATGTGCGAACGCACGCAGAATATCTTGCGAACACGTTAAATCCTGTTCCGCTTTTCGTAAGAGTAGGCCATTGTGTGCCGGTGGGAACAGATGACAAAATTTACAAAACCACATACACACACGGGGATTGGATGTAAAAAAAGCACATGAGTGCTTATTCCATTATCCTCGATATAAAAGAATAAATAAATAAATAAATAAATAAACACACACCTCATCACTCTAAACAAAGTCCTGTGTCTTTCTCCAGTCATGTACCGACAAGTCACCGGCTTGAAGAAAAAGAACCCAGAGTTGCGGGTCCTGCTGGCTGTGGGCGGATGGACCCTGAGTTCCCCCCCTTTCAGCAAGATGGTGAAAACGAGGGAAGGAAGGCGCCGCTTCATCGACCATGGATTGAAGTTTCTGCGACTGCATGGATTTGACGGACTGGATTTGGATTGGGAGTATCCGGGCAACCGTGGCAGCCCTTCGGAGGATAAGGACAGGTTTTCTGCTTTGCTCAAGGTATGTGGGTTTGTGTGTGGTCGATTTGGTGTGAATGGAAACTAGGTCAGTAGTACTAGGGAAGAGGACAATGTCATTTATGATAATGATGATGATAACAACGATAATAATAATGGCAATGATAATGATAACAACAACAACATCTACCACTACTACTACTACTACTACTACTACTACTGCTGCTGCTGCTGTTGCTGCTGCTGCTGCTGCTGCTGCTGCTACTCCTCCTCCACCTCCTCCTCCTACTACTGATGATGATGATGATGATGATCGCAAACTACTACAACAACTACTGCTACTACTACTACTACTACTACTACTACTACTACTACTACTACTACTGCTGCTACTACTACTGCTGCTGCTGCTGCTGCTGCTAACAATCGCAAACTTACGGCCCGGATTCGGGCCACCACTAAGGCATCCACTCGAGGGGATTTTTCCCTTGGAGTGATCTCCAGTACTGACTTCACTCCCCTGATCTCTTCAGTAAAATTCTCGTCATTGGTGAACCTGGCGCCTCTAGCCAAGGTACCCCCCCCCCCCCCCCCCCGCCCCTCTTCCAAATATTAGTGGCTTTTACAGACTCCTCAAAGAGTTAGGTGACTATTTTTGGAGTTTTTTTTAAAAAATCGAGGATAATGGAATAAGCACTCATGTGCTTTTTTACAAACAGTCCCCGTGTGTATGCGGTTTTGTAAATTTTTTCATCTGTTCCCACCGGCACACAATGGCCTACTCTTTCGAACAGCGGAACAGGATTTAACGTGAGTTAACAAAGAGTTAGGTGTGAGTGTGTGTGGGGGGGGGGGGGGGGGGGATGAAGTCATATGAAGAAGTCTGTCCCAAAGTTACCAGCTTTCCTGTGTAAACAGTGTGATATAGCAGTGATACAGCTGCTGGTGGTAGTTGTTGTGTTGATGGGGGTGGTGATGGTCATTGACGATTATGATGACTTCTCTCTCTCTCTCTCTCTCTCTCTCTCTCTCTCTCCCTCTCTCTCTCTTCTCCCTCATAACTTCCTGAGGAGTGATTTAGCGATCTGCAATGAAACGTTCTTGGAGTGTGTCTTAAGATGAATCTAGCGGAACCCATCTCTCCCATGGTCCATATTGCATGCTGGGTATATCCCTGTCACGTACTGATAAGCAACCAGATCTTAACTGTTTTACTTTTGCACAAAACAGTGCAAGGGGATTTTAACAAATGTGCAAGATAAATGCGTGTATTCGTAGTCGGGACTTCGGCTTCTAGTTTCACCCCAAGGTCTTGCAAGGAATAGAATCGCGATCTCTATAGCAACAACAACAAAACTCTGCTAAAACGGACAGCTCTGCGGGGATTTAAACCCGCACCCTCCGACAAAGTTCGAATCCCCCCGAGTCCGACGCTCTATCCACCACACGATTTCGTCCCTAGTTCTTGAGGATAATGACGTCATTCTTTCCAGTCGCGGTGGGTCTGCTGACACTGGTGATGCTTAAGTTTGAGTGCAACGACGCGAATATTACAGCAATGATGATGACGTGTAATGACGTTGTTTATTTTTTTAAAAAAATGACGAAGATAATGCAATGATGATGATGATGATGATGATGAAGAGGAGGAGGAGGAGGAAAGCGACCATAATGATGTCGTAGATCACGACAGTGATGATGGTAGTGATGATGATGATGATGGGAACAATAATGGCAGCGATAATAATGCCGATGACAACGATGATCATGATAATGATGAGGACTATGATGATGGTGATAGTAATGATAATGCTGACGACGATAATGATGATGATAATGATGACTATGATGATGATGGTAGTAACAATGACAATAATAACGATGACAATAATGATGACGCCGACGATGACCATGATGACAAGGATGATGACGATAATGATGATAATAACAATGATGGCAATGACGACGATGATGATGATGAGGATGACCATAATGATAATGATGACGATGACGATGATGATGATGACTATGATTTTTTTTTATCGACACCCAGGAGCTGAGGGAGAGCATGGAGCGGGAGTCCCTGCAGAAGAAGCAGCCACGTCTTCTGCTGACAGCCGCTGTGGCCGCTGGAGAGAAAATAGTCCGTTCTGCTTACGATGTGCCGCAGCTCAACAAGTTAGTAGTAGTGGTAGTAGCAGTGTGTGTGTGTGTGTGTGTGTGTGTGTGTGTGTGTGTGTGTGTGTGTGTGTGTGTGTGTGTGTCCGTTGGCATGTCTGTAGTTCTGTCTGTAGGTCTGTCTGTTCGTCACTTGTCTGTATATCTGTCCGTCTGACTGTCTGTCCGTCAGTTGTGTGTGTGTGTGTGATTGTTCGTCTTTCTCTATCTGTCCATCAGTTGTCTGTCAGTCTGCCCGTCTCTCTATCTGTCCTTCAGTTGTCTGTCAGTCTGCCCGTCTCTCTATCTGTCCTTCAGTTGTCTGTCAGTCTGCCCGTGTCTCTATCTGTCCGTCAGTTGTTTGTTTGTCTCTCTGTCTGTCCGTCAGTTGTTTGTATGTCTGTCCGTCTCTCTATCTGTCTGTCAGTTGTCTGCAAGTCTCTCTATCTGTCCGTCAGTTGTCTGTCAGTCTGTCTGTCTCTCTATCTGTCCGTCAGTCTCTCTATCTGTCCGTCACTTGTCTGTCAGTCTCTCTATCTGTCCGTCAGTTGTCTTTTGTTCCTCTATCTGTCCATCAGTACTCTGTCAGTCTGTCTGTCTCTCTGTCTGTCAGTTGTCTGTCTGACTGCCCGTCTCTCTATTTGTCTGTCAGTTGTCTGTCAGTCTGACTGTTTGTCCGTCAGTTGTCTGTCTGACTGCCCGTCTCTGTATTTGTCCGTCAGTTGTCTGTGAGTCTGTCCGTCTGTCTGTCTGTCTGTCCTTCAGTTGTCTGTATGACTGTCCGTTCGTCCAATTTGTTTTGCTACCTGTGTGCATCTATGCATATTTTAAAGCTATGTCACCGATCTCTTAGACATTTTATGCACGCAGGCAAGCTTATATACATATAGCATTGCTTGTCCTTCATATGAGTGTGTATTTGTGTGTTATGGTAGGCAGGAACGCACTTCTACATGCACACACACACACACACACACACACACACACACACACACAACACACACACACACACACACACACACACACACTGTTATCGAGGATATTTCCTGATTTTTCAAACAATATTACCACAGATATTTCCTGATGTTTTATACACTATTACCACTACTCAGATATTTCCTGATTTTTCAAACAATATTACCATAGTTATTTCATATCTTTTCATACAATATTACCATAGATATTTCCTGCTTTTTCAAACAATATTACCACATATATTTCTTGCTTTTTCAGACAATATTACCACAGATATTTCCTGCTTTTTCAGACAATATTACCATATATATTTCCTGATTTTTCAAACAATATTACCATAAAACAGTTCATATTTTTTTCAGACAATATTACCATAGATATACCCTGATTTTTTAGACAATATTACCATAGATATTTCCTGCTTTTTCAGACAATATTACCACAGATATTTCCTGCTTTTTCAGACAATATTACCATAGATATTTCCTGCTTTTTCAGACAATATTACCACAGATATATCCTGATTTTTCAGACAATTTTACTTAGACACTGCCTGCTTTCTCAGACTTTTTACCACAGATATTGTCCTGCCTTTTCAGACAATATTACCACAGATATTTCCTGCTTTTTCAGACAATATTACCATAGATATTTCCTGCTTTTTCAGACAATATTACCACAGATATTTTCCCGCTTTTTCAGACAATATTACCTCAGATATTTCCTGCTTTTTCAGACAATAGTACTATAAATATTTTGTGCTTTTTCAGACAATTTTACCACATATATTTTCCTTCTTTTTCAGACAACATTACCACAGATATTGTCCTGATTTTTCAGACAATATTACCATAGATATTTCCCGATTTTTCAGGTATCTGGATTTCATCAGCCTGATGAGCTACGACCTCCACGGCTCGTGGAGCAAGTATCTGGGTCACAATGCTCCTCTGTACGGCGGAGACTTCAACTCTGACGAAGCCAAGACGACGCACAGCGTGGTAAGTTTGACGTCATAGTCTGTGGCGAATATGACGTCACTGTGTGACATCAATTAATTTGTTGAGTTCCATGAGCCACGATGTTGCCTACTTACTAGTCATCTGTGGTCTAGAGACAGATCTAGCTGTTTACCTGGTGGGTCGGTGGTCAAGAGGTAACATATCTGTCTAGAAAGCGAGAGGTTGAGGGTTCGATCCCCGTTTGAACCCAAAATTGTCTCCCCCCCAACTCCCTCCCCCCCCTTCCCCCCCAAAGAGACCTTGAGGGGGGCGGCTAGGGTGTTATTCTTTGATATTAGACAATAAATCAAGGTGCAATACACATTCAGAGCAAGCTAGAAAACCCACGGCAACAAGAGAAAGAGGTACTCATACAGAGAAACAAATTGATATACTTGAAGACCAAAGAAAAAAAGGGTGGCGCTGCTCTTGTGGCGACGTGCTCTTTCTAGGGAGAGCAGTCTGAATTTCAGGAAGAAAAATCTGTCGTGATAATACCTTATGATTATTAAATGCAACGCAATACACTCCACTCCACTGCACTGCACTGCACTACACTACACTACACTACACTACACTACACTACACTTACACTACACTACACTACATTGCAGTACAATAATCCAATAGAGCAGACTAAAAAAGAAAACAAGACAGTACGATACAATACAACACAACACAATACAACGTATTACAATACAAGACAGTGCGATAATACAATACAATACAATACAAAACAATACAATGCAATCCAATCCAATACAACACAATACAATACAATACAATAGAGAAAATAACCCCCCCAAAATGGACGATGATGCTTTTGACGCCCAAATTTCAGAAGGGCTACCCCAGCCTCCAACGGTTTATTTTGTTTTGCTGTTGCTTTTTAAGTAAGAAAAATTCCTGTGTCTTCATCATTTATCTCTCTTGATTTGCAGGATCGTTTCCCTCTCCCCCTTTCCCCGTCCTCTCTGTCCCCTCTGTCAGTGTCGGTCTTTTTTTCTCTGTCTTGTCTGTCTCTCTTTTTCTTGCTCTGTATGTGTGTGTGTGTGTGTGTGTGTGTGTGTGTGTGTGTGTGTGTGTGTGTGTATTTATTTTTATTTGTTTCTTTTATTCTTTTATATCGAGGATAATGGAATAAGCACGCATGTGCTTTTTTTAAAAAAAACATACAATCCCCGTGTGTATGCGGTTTTGTAAATTGTCATCTGTTCCCACCGGCACACAATGGCCTAGTCTTACGAAAAGCGGAACAGGATTTTAACGTGTGCGCAAGATGTTCTGCGTGCGTTCGCACACGGGGCCTCGGTTTATAGTCTCATCCGAAGGACTTTTGGGGAGAGTGGAGTCTGCACTGATGCTAACTCCAGGGGAAAATATCCCCTTGAACGGGAATCGAACCCGGGTCGTCAGATTGCGAGCGCAATGTTCTAACCACTAGGCTATCCCGTCTACCCCTGGGACGTGTGTGTGTGTGCGTGTGTGTGTGTGTGCGTGCGCGTGTGCGTGCGTATGCGCATGCGTGTGTGTGAAGTAACGCCTCTTAATTGCTTACGTCTGCATTTGTATACCAATCCAGACAACGAGTTCTGGCCGTCTGGCTATGTATCCCCTCACTGTCTCTGCCACTCTTAGTGTTTCTTTTCCTCTTCAGCGGTAGTTAACTCTGCAGGAGAATGCTAGAGAATAACCACCCCTCCCCCAACCACCCTCCTAACACGACCTTGACATTGATCTTCACTACAGAATCAAACGAAACTTGACATAAAGAGACATTTAAAAATCTACATTTAGGGGGGGGGGGGGGGGGGGGGAACAAAAAAAAAACGAAGAGAGAAGAAAGACTGGCCATGGTCAAAAGTGTTGTCTGTTCTTGACGCAAGCTTTAAGTCTCAAGACCTGCATTTAAATGGCTGTTATGTGTATGGAGACTGTCTTCAGACAATACTTGTCCTTTTTGTGAGACTGTCTTCACTTGTCCTTGTTTTGAGACTGTGTTCAGACAATACTTGTCCTTGTTCTGAGACTGTCTTCAGACAATACTTGTCCTTTTTGTGAGACTGTCTTCAGACAATACTTGTCCTTTTTCTGTGTTCAGACAATACTTGTTCTTGTTCTGAGACTGTCTTCAGACAATACTTGTCCTTGTTCTGAGACTGTCTTCAGACAATACTTGCCCTTGTTCTGTGTTCCCTGGCCATGTAACATGTTGGTGTTTTTTAAGCCCGTTTTGAACGGGAAAAGTCTGCAGTTTCTCGCAGTGACCTCACACCAGGTCCTCACAGAGTCTCCTGGAGCTAACCTGGCTTGGTTGTGTCTTTTTATAAAGGCTGGAATCCCCGCGCAGTCACCTTCTAGAAAATCCTGGTATGAGCATCCGACCGTCAAATACCATAGCCATTTTGGATGGAATTGCCATATATTGGGTGTACCATACTGCGTACCAATTGAGACGAGATAGCTCAGAGGTCGGAGCACCCAGCAAAGGTTAAGCAGCATCGAGCGTGGTTACCACTTGGATGGGTGACCGTTTGCACGCCTTGGCTTCAGTACAGTCCCCCCCAGTTCACCCAGCTGTAAATGGGTACCTGCCCTCTTTAGGGTCAGGGAAGGTAAAGCAGCGAGGGAGAAGAGATGGGCGCCGCCCTCAATATGCTGGCCCCCTAGAGAAGTGAGGTCTCTGACGCACGACCTTATAGGTTATGGGGCACCTTTACCGTTACCATTGCCATATTGGGTGGAATGCGTAGTACCTGGTCTTCTCCTTGTTTTTAACGGTGTGCAGGAGGAAACAGATGACAAAATTTACAAAACCGCATACACACGGGGAATGGATGTAAAAAAGCACATAAGTGCTTATTCCACTATCCTCGATATAAAATAATAAAAAATAAATTAAAAAACAAAAAAACTCTGCAGGAGGTTTGTCTGCTGAACTCAGCCACATTCCGACTTCAGAGCAGCTCATCAAAATGTTCACAGAAAAAAACAACAACAGATGTGCTTGACAAAAGGCAGGAGGATGGGTTGGGTAGGCAAAAAATAATCGTGTTTGTGTGTGTGTGTGTGTGTGTGTGTGTGTGTGTGTGGAGAGAGAGAGAGAGAGAGAGAGAGAGGAGAGAGAGAGAGAGAGAGAGAGAGAGAGAGAGAGAGAGAGAGAGAGAGAGAATGACAATGACAAATTCTTTTATTTCGAGGATGATGAATAAGCACCCATGTGCTTTTTTACATCCAGTCCCCACCCTTAGGAATATATATGATAATAAAATAAAAATAAAATAAAGCGAGCGAGAGAGAGAGGGTGGTAAGGAAAAAGACATAGACAAAGAAAGTGACAGAAAAGGGCAAATTTATAGCACAGAATTTGCAAGAAGCGTGGATGCTGTGTACACTGAAAGGACACCCGGCATTCCACACTGGAAAAAAAAATCATCAATTCCATATCACGGTTGATTATTTTAACCTCATTTTTCAGTAGGATAAGTTTAATCAGTTCATGTTAATGTGACATCACAGTCGATTATTCGATGTCATTTTATTCAGTAGGATAAAGTTAACCAGGTTACGTCAATGTGACGTAACTGTATTATTATTTGACGTTATTTTCAGGATGATTCCGTCAAACTGTGGCTACGTCTTGGGGCATCCAAGGACAAACTGGTGATGGGTATTCCCTTTTACGGCCGCTCCTTTACCACGTGCGGGGATGACGTCACTCCAGGATCACGTCATTGCGGCGTGGGCAAAGCTTCCCCCTACACCAGGGAGAACGGGTTCGTGTCTTTCTACGAGGTAAGAGAACGTTAGCATCAGAATAGTAGTAGTAGTAGTAGTAGTAGTAGTAGTAGTAATAATGTATGGAATTTATATAGCACTGAATCTTGTAAAGCAACAAATCAAAGCGCATGTTTTCAAACTGATTATAATTATGATGTTAGATCTTGCAATTGTGTCCTCTTCATCGTGTGTTGTGTCGTTAACTGGTTGTTTATCGTAAAGTGGATAGTTTCAACAGAGATAAGAACTCCCCTGATCTGAAAACTTCCCGTGGACACTTTTACCTTCTCCTTTCCTTCACCGCATCGAGCGTGGTTACCGAGTGGATGGGTGACCGTTTGCGCGCCTTGGCTTCAGTACAGTCCCCCAGTTCATGAAGCTGTAAATGGATACCTGCCTTTTTGGGGGGTCAGGGAAGGTAAAGCAGCGAGGGAGAGGAGATGGGCGCCGCCCTCAATATGCTGGCCCTAGAGAAGTGAGGTCTCTGACACCTCGCTCCCCTACGACCTTATAGGTTATGGGACTCCTTTACCCTTACCTTTCTTTCACGAGGGGGACTGCCAATGCACAGACTGCAAATCTCAAGACAAATATAGCAACAAAATCTGACAGTTCCTATTATTTCTGTGATCGTGCGAAATGGGATAAAACAACAAGTTTTCCTGGGAAAGTTAGGGAGTACTCGTTTTTTACGTTCGCAATCTCGACTGAGGTTTTATTGATGCGATATGTTTTGTATTGCTATTATTTTGGGTCGTGTTGTTATGTGTGTTGATAGAAAACGATGTGTTGAGCAGTTATAAGAATAATTTCCAGTAACGTCTGGACCAAGTTCGCGCATTTTTAAGGCCTCAATCCAGTTAGCGGCAAGAAAACCATTTAAATAAATAACACCAGAATCGTGCTTCTTCAATTTGCTTATTCCTTCCGTTGTCGTTATTTGTTCATTCGCTAGCTTGTCTGTTTGTTTAGTGTGCTTCTCACCGAAAATTCCTTCTGTCACATTGTAGCCTCACACTATTCTCTCACAATTCACCCCCCCCCCCCCCCCTGAAGATGAAGATAGCATTTATATACTACCAACCAACCAACCAACCAATCAACCAACCAACCAACCAACCAACCAACCAACCAACCAACCAACCAACCAAACAATTAATTAACCAAAACACCTAGGCATGCCCCCACCCCCCTATGAGATATATAAACTATTTGCCCTTTTATTTATTCTTTTCTTTTATATCGAGGATAATGGAATAAGCACTCATGTGCTTTTTTACATCCAGCCCCCGTGTTTATGCGGTTTTGTAAATTTTGTCATCTGTTTCCACCGGCACACAATGGCCTACTCTTCCGAAAAGCGGAACAGGATTTAACGTGTGCTCAAGATGTTCTTCATGCGTTCGAACACGGGGCCTCGGTTTATAGGCTCATCCGAAGGACAACACAAAGTAAAACAAAACACAAAAACAACTTTTAAACAAAATAGGTAGACAACCTATATGTCACTTTTCACTTTCACATATCCTGTAGTCTCTTGGACCGTGTGGGGGGCACCAATGAAGATTTTGCAACCAGCTTCCTCCACATCCAGCGGTTCTCTGCTTTCCGTATCAAATCGTTGCACTCAAGGCCGGACAGTCCACTCTCTGATGTTGTCGATCTTCCCATCGTTTTCTCTGTCTGCCTCTTCTTCGTCTCCCTCCTTGTACTGTTCCCTGTAGGACAGTCTTGTGTAACGCAAAAGAAAACGCCCCCACCCCCAATCCCCTCCCCCCGAAACAAAAAACACTTAACCCCCCCAAACAAACAAAACAAACAAAATCAACCAACAAAAAAAAACCCACACAAAAACCCCCCAACACAAAAAACGAAACCCCCCCAACAAAAACAACCAACAACAAACAAAACCACAACCACCACCACCCCTTCCTCAATCTCCTCCCCCCCCCCCTCTCTCTCTCTCTCTCTCCACACACACACACACACACACACACACACACACAACACACACACACACACACACACACACACACACACACACACACACCAAAATCAAAACAGAACAAAAAAAAACAACCCACCATAACCCCCCCCCTACCCCCTCTCCCCCCACCCCCTCAGGACCCAGACCACCTCCCTCAGAATGTATGTATAAAGGCCCAGCGTGTTCTGCCGACAGATGGAGGGCAACCTTCAGTCCGGGGACTGGCAGAGGGTGTGGTTGACCAGGGAGAAGGTGCCTTACGCCTTCAACCGCAAGACTCGTCAGTGGGTGGGCTACGATGACACCCACAGCGTCAGGAGCAAGGTCAGTGCTGCACCCTTGATGGCCGTGGACAGTTCTGTGTGTGTGTGTGTGTGTGTGTGTGTGTGTTACTGTCTGTCTGTCACACACACACACACACACACACACACACACACACACACACACACACACACACACACCACACACACACACACACACACACACACACACAAAGCAACTCAATGCAGTCAAACACACATCCCTCCCCCCCCCCCACACACACAACACACAAAACACACACACACATGCACACACACAACACAACACACACACACACACACACACACTCACACACGCACCCCCACTCCCCCCACACACAGCAAAACAGACATCCCTCCCCCCACACCCACACACATGCCCTTCCCATCTGTCTGTCTATCTGTCTGTCATTCTCACACACACACACACACACACACACACACACACACACACACACACACACACACACACACACACACACACACACACACACACAGAGAAAACCAACGCACTCAGACACACACCCTCCCCCCTTTCTCCCCCCCCCACACACACACACACAACACAGCACACACACACACACACACACTTACGCACATCCCCCACCCCTCCCACATACACAGCAACACAGACATCTCCCCCCCCCCCCATACACATCCCTTCCCTCCTCCCACCCTCCCCTCCACCCCCACCCCAACAAACCCATAACACCTCACACCTTAACTAACAACACAGCCCCGAGAGAGACAAACCCCCCGTATAACCTACCGTGTTCAATCTTTCACTCTTTATCATCATCATCATCATCATTCCATCATCATCACTCATCATCATCATTCATCATCACCACTCATCACCATCACTCATCATCATCATTCATCCTAATCACTCATCACCATCACTCATCATCATCACTCATCATCATCATTCATCATCATCATTCATCATCACCATCACTCATCATCATCACCATCACTCATCATTATCTATCTTCTCTTATCCCACAGGCGGAGTATATCCGCGAGAATGGGCTGGGAGGGGCCATGGTGTGGTCGCTGGATTTGGATGACTTCGCTCCACTGAGGTCTAACCTCTCCTATCCGCTCATGAACACCGTCCGCTCCGTTTTAACCGAGGAGGCCCAGTTCCCCGAGTTCCAGTCTCCCTCCGCACCCAAGAGAAAGAAGGTAGGTTGGCTGGCTGGGTGGGAGGCTGGGTGGGAAGTTGGGGGATGGGAGTGTGTGGGTGGGAGGTGTGGGTGAGGGTCTGTCTCTCTGTTTGCTCCGTTTTAACCGAGGAGGCCCAGTTCCCTGAGTTCCAGTCTCCCTCCGCACCCAAGAGAAAGAAGGTAGGTTGGCTGGAAGGGTGGGAGGCTGGGTGGGAAGTTGGGGGATGGGAGTGGGTGGGTGGGAGGTGTGGGTGAGGGTCTGTCTGTCTGTTTGCTCCGTTTTAACTGAGGATGCCCAGTTCCCCAAGTTTCAGTCTCCGTCCCCACCCAAGAAAAAGAAGGTAGATTGGATGGGTGGGAGGGTGGGAAGTTGGGGGAGTGTGTGTGGGGGTGTGGGGGTGAGGGGTGGGGGGGTGGGGGTGGGGCGAGTAGTGATGGAGGGAGAGAAGGGAGGGAGAGAAGGGAGGGAGAGTCTGTTCGTATGCTCCGTTCTGGTTGATGATGCCCACTTCCCCGAGTTCCAGTCTCCGTCGGTACCTAAGAGAAAGAAGGTAGGCTGGGTGGGTGGGAAGCTGGGTGGGAAGTTGGGGATGGGGGTGGGTGGGAGGGTGAGGGGGTGGGTGAGGGAAAGGTGGGGAAGGGAGAGGAGGGGGGGGGGTTGTCTGTCTGCTCCCTTCGAGCTGAGGAGGCCCACTTCCCCGAGTTCCAGTCTCTGTCTGCACCTAAGAGAAAGAAGGTCGGTTGGCTGGGCGGGAGGCTGGGTGGGAAGTTCGGGGAGTGGGGGTGGGTGGGGGGTGGGTGAGAAGGGAGAGGAGGGAGGGTCTGTCCGTTTGCTCCGTTCTGGTTGATGATGCCCACTTCCCCAAAGTTCCAGTCTCTTTCCGTACCTAAGAGAAAGGTAGGTCGGTAGGCTGGATGGGAAGTTGGGGGAGTAGGGGTGGGGTGTGTGTGTGTGTGGGGGGGGGCGAGGGGTGTGGGGGTGAGGGGGTGGGAGTGGTGGGGGAGGGGTGAGGGAGGGAGAGGAGGGAGGGAGGGTCTGTCTATTTGCTCTGTTCTGGTTGATGATGCCCACTTCCCCCAAGTTCCAGTCTCCTTCCGTACCCAAGAGAAAGGTAGGTTGGGTGGGTGGACAAAAAATCGGGGAGTGGAGGTGAGTGGGTGGGTGAGGGGTGGTGTGAGGGTATGGTGAGGGAGAGAGGGGGTTGGGAGGGGAGAGGAGGGAGAGGGGAAGAGAAGAGGGTGGAGAGGGGAGGTGAAGAGGGAGGAGGGAGGGAGAAAAAGAGAGATATGATGAGTGTGAGTGCGTGTGTGTGCATGTGTGTGAATGTGTGAATGTGTGTGAATGTGTGTGTATGTGGGTGTGTGCGTGCGTGTGTGTGTATGACACAGAGAGAGAGAAAGAGAGAACGGTAAAAAGTGTGAGTGTGTGTGTGTGTGTGTGTGTGTGTGTGTGTGTGTGTGTGTGTGTGTGTGTGTGTGTGTGTGTGTGTGTTGGGAGGAAGGGACGAGAGGGAAGGGGAAAATGAGAACAAAGAGTCCATTGAAATCCAATCGACATTTGCGAGTAAGAAAAATCTTGGACAAACATTCTAGCTCGGTTGAGGGCAAGAAAACAGTTCAGGATATAGATAAAGTTGATAATATTTATTGAATGAAAACAATGCCTAAAAGGTCATATAGACAAGCGGGCTGTATAATTCCACAAACCGATTGCGTTGGTCACACTCACAATTTTGTTTTTAATTTCTTAGGAATGTGCCATCTTTCACGATTTTGTTGTTCTCCTTTTTAAAACCAATCTTTTACAGAAGTAAAAACATGTACTTAGGTAAGAATCAACCGTTTCACAAAATAAGCGATTCGGTTTGCTTGCTTGACAAGATTCAGCGCAATATGAATTCCGTACATCATTATTTAAAATCTCTTTTTTTTCCAGATTCAACCACCGCTGAGAAGAACACTCAGACCCAGAAAACCATCCCCCAAACCACCTTCTTACACTAAAAAGCCATTGAGGAACCCCAAAGACTTCGTGAAGAATATCCCCGGTATGTCTGGCAACGGTTTCAACAACAACAACAAGCAGAAGAACGCACCGGAACACCAAAACAAGCTTCTGAAGGACTTCCAGGACAACAAAGTGGTGATGAAGCGTTTGAAGGAGAGCATGAACGACCCCAAACGATTCCTGGCGACGTTGACACGCTACAGCGCTGTCAGCGGTATGGAGATCAACAAGAACACCCTGGAACACATAGCGGAGAGTCTGAAGGCCCCTAAACACTTCGTGAACCTGCTTCTGAAGCAGGCTGAAACCACCAGCGCTACCGAAGTAGACACCGCGAAAAAGATCAGACACATAGATTCCCCTTTCAGCGGTTTGTCGAACATTCTTAGCGACTTCAGAGTTACCACAAAGAAGCCTTCCACAACAACCACAATGTCTTCTGTGGAAACGTCACCGCAGACTTCTTCACCGTCAACAAGCAAGGGAGGAAGAAGCACGCCTGAGGCGTCACCAGTAACGGTTCAGTCCAGCACAGAGAAAATGTCGGACTCCATTTTCAAGAGGCGTAAGCCTGTGGATCACAACAAGGTGAAGCAAGTTACAAAAGATACACGCCCCGCCAAGGAGACAGCCGAGAAGCCAGCACAGCTTCCAGACAAACAAGATATACCCGAAGAAGAGGATATGTCTAAAGTAAAGGGCTTGAGTTCTATCTATAATTCCATCACGAGAAAAACGGAGCCACCGAAAATGTCCGTCACAACCAAGCCATCTACAGCATCATGGGTTGCAGGAACAGCAAAACCCAAAATCTCCATCACAACCAAAGGGTCAACAGAGCCACCAGTGACGTCATCGTCCGTTCTGTCTACATCATCGACGACACCGGTCATTATTTCATCACCCACGAATTCCAAATCTGAGCCACATTCGTTACAGTCATCTGACACCACTCCTGGTCTCCAGGAAACGAGAAAGACGTCCTCCTCACGGAAAAGAAACGAATGGCTGTTCGGATCTTTGACAACGTTGATTGCTTCAAGGCCTTCTACATCCTCTCACACAAAGGCAGTTGTTCCGGAGGAAAGAACAACGGAAAGATCCCACCACAAATCGATATTCTCAAAGCCAACTTCATCTCCGAATTCAGCATCAATGTCAACAGCTACTTCCAGATCATCATCATCATCCACATTGTCATCAACCTCCACCCAAACAACCGCAGCACCACTTTTACGATCTGACCTTGGCTCAAGAATGGCTGCGAAAAATATCAGCTCAGGATCAGGAAGCCTGGCAACAGAAAGTAAAGACACGGACCTCACCACCAGAAAAGCTGAGAACAAACCTACGAAACCAGCTTCGTGGATTCTACAAACAGACAAACGCAACAAAACCAAATTGAATTCATCTGCAGGCCTGGCTTTGAAACAACCGATCCTGACCACAACGCTTACCCAGCCAACAACATTCTCCTCCCCAAATTCTCCGAAACTGATTTCAACGACGTCACCCGCAAGTAGCCGCCACAAGAAACCGAGAGGAGACATGACGATTAACGAGGACGGACCTGCTCGGCGGTATTCCATTTCTCCTGTAACTCAACAACGGTCAACCGAACGTTTAACTGCCACTGTACCCACTCCGCGCGCACAGACGTCAACCGTGAAAGACACCAACCGTCCATCCTCTTCCACTGCAGGGTCCTCTTCTTCAACGGTTCGTGTCAGCGTCTCAGTTCCAGCCAGACGAAGAAGAAAACGCCAGAAGAAGCAAGGACAACAGCTTCCACGACACTCACTCCACAGACACATCCACTCCGACCTCAGAACGCTTGTCAACCACTGTCCAACAAACCACACAGAGCAGCACGCCAGGCAAGAAGACGACAACAACACGGCCCACCTCTACAGAAAGCTCTGCAGAGAAACAGAAGATTCTCGTGGCATCAGCACACCAACCAAGAAAGACACAGCCACAACCGACGTCTTCAGAAACACCTACCACAACATCTATAACCCCGAGGACGGATCCCCATACCAAATCCACACGTCGTACCAAAGCCACGTCAACCACCACCACCACAACAACAACAACACACGCGTCTCGTGGTCCAAGCCCAAGACAAACGCCTCAAGCTTCAACACCCCCTTCCAAGACCAGGCACAACTCCCACCTCAGCACCCTTTATCCTAAACCCCCTCGTCGCCAGGAGGAGGACCCCAACATCCGCGTTCGTTCCAAATCAATCCGGAGACGTCCTCAAGGAGGCTTCGGTGAAGACCCAGCTCCCATACGAAGACTCCGACCGTCAGGCACCGCGGGAAGTCGGACATCCTACGGGACAACATTGAACACTTGATCTGGTGGGAGAAAAAGGACCATCATCTCCAACACCGGAAATGGTGGGAGGAAGCGGAAGCTGACGCCGAGGTGCAATCTGGGGGATGGCTTCCGGCCTGGAGGAGACGGAAGGGGAGGAGGAGGTTGCCAGTGTCGTTGTTGTCTGCCTTTGATGGTCTGAAGGACTGCGACTTGGATTCTGATGGCGGCGGTTTTAGGGTGAGTTTTCTGTTGTGTGTGTGTGTGTGTGTGTGTGTGTGTGTGTGTGTGCGTGTGTGTGTGTGTGTGAGTGTGTGTGTGTGTGTGAGAGAGAAAAGAGAGAGAGAGAGAAGAGAGAGAGAGAGAGCGAGAGAGAGAGAGTGAACTCTCAGAGTTCAGAGAGAGGGAGGGATGAAGGGAGAGGAGAGAGAGAGAGAGAGAGAGAGAGAGAGAGAGAGAGAGAGAGAGAGAGAGAGAGAAGATGTAGTTAGTTGTATTATAAGTACGTCCTCAAAATTGTGCACCAAGATAATATACGTGAATTTGTTTACATACACAGACATACATACAAAGACAAAGACACACAGACAGGCACACACACAAACACATGCATACACAAAGACATACAGACACACACACACACAGGAAGGCAAGCAGACACGCACGCAAACACACAAACACTCATACATATGTACATGCACGCATCACACACTACACGCATACATATAGACAGACAGACAGAGAGGCACACCCCCTACAAATATGCAGGCACACATACTCATACTTATACATTCAATATGCACGCAAATATTCTATTCAGATACATGCACTGGGAAGTTTCAAAAAGTCGTACTGTATCTCTCACTCTAGTTTCCTCAGTACCAAAACTATGTTTATTTCATTGGTGTTGGCCCAGATCAACATCTTTATTAAACATTGATGTAGGGTTAAATGCTGAAACCTTAATTAAACTGATCTCATGCTTTAAAAATGTTATGTGGAGATTATCTTCAGCCATGACGACCTGCATGGTCCTTTAAGGGAGAAAAAATCCTCTGAGGTCGGAGTATGGCTTGCCTATGTGGCGAGGTACTTGAAAGCAGTCACACACACACACACACACACACACACACACACACACACACACACACCACACACACACACACAACCACACCCCACTTTTCATCCAGTATCTACTTACAATCTCACTGTGATTTCCAAGTGGGGTGAATGAGACAGAGCACAGGTTTTTGAGAGGCCCTTAGCTGGGTATTAAGCTGGGGAATGCGCATCATCATCATCATCATCATCATCATCATCATCATCAAAAGCAACAACAACAACAACAACAACATCAACAACAACAACAACAGCAACATCAAGAATAACAACAACAACCATGAAAAGAAGAACAATAGCAGTTCATTGATGTCATTCTTTGCACGCCATTTACAATTGAAATATGTACTGAAATATTCATGGAAAGTATTCATAACTGCAAAGACAAAGGGCGATAATAATGTCCTACTTCCTATTCAGGCCACGGACTGCAGCCACCCAGCATGCACGCGGCACTTGAGGTCAACGGAAAGGTCAAACAGCCGGGTACTTCGCCAAAATCAGTAACCAGGCCACACATAACGACGACAACGTCACTTCCGCCAGTTCACCACACAGTAAAGCAGCCTGTTGTTCCCGTATTCTCTCCGAAGTTTGGTAAGTTTAATAGACACAGGGACCGCTTTAAGTGAACAGACGTACCGCAATTTTGCTTTTTTACCCTTTTCTCAAACCCAAACTGAAAATGGTTCATTCCTGATATCTCTTTGGGGATATATAGCATTATGCAAAATATCGGAAAGCAAACAATGATTACTGAACAGTTTCAGTTGTTGCACACCATTCACCGTATTTCAGCACAATCTTATAGGACCATAAAAAAGCCATTTCATTTTCCGTTTACCAATTTTTGATTCCTTAAATATTTCTTAAAGCTATTTCTAAAAGCATTCATCAGTTGAAAAACATATTTAACAGAGTCTTCATGTTTATTGTGAGAGAAGAGGTTTTCATACTAGGAAGTATTTTGATACTTAAGGCAATATTCTGGTATTTCGACCCTGAGGATACGATATACCGAATCTGGGTATGGTTGTGGCAGAGAGATTACAATAAGAAGCGTGGAAATAGCAGGACAGTAACATCATAGAAGATGAAGTAGCAAAAAAAATGAAGGAAGATATTTTGGTACTATCCCCACAAAGGATGTTGGTGTTGGCGGTGATGGTGGTGAGGTTAGGAGTAAGAGGGTAGGGGGGTAGGGGGGGGGGTCACATTTTGCAGAATATACCAAATACTTCCCACCACGTCCTCGGAGAAGTCATATATCAGATGTTTCACCCGCTGGGAAGGAAAGGCCTAGTGGGTAGAGCGTATTACTCGTGATCTGATGGTGACTGAGGGCGTGAGTTTGAGTCTTCATTGAGGTCAGGGTTTCAGGGAATTTTTCTCCTGTACTTAGATGATACTACTATTACTACTACTACTACTGCTGCTGCTGCTGCTGCTGCTGCTGTGCTGATGTTGCTTGCTGCTGCTATACTCTAAAACATACTACTATTTACAATCTATTCTTACATGCAGCCAATAACAATTAACAGTTTTAACAATTCAAATATATTGACTACTGACTCCTTTACATAGGTACTGGTACATAGATACTGTTTGCACACCCTAAAAAGTCCTTTGGATGAGACTATAAGTCGTATATAATAATAATAATAATAATAATAATAATAATAATAATAATGATGATGATAATGATAATAATAATATATGGAATTTATATAGCGCTGAATCTTGTAAAAAACAAACAAATCAAAGCGCTTAATGAACACACGCAGAACATCCTCTGCACTTGTTATTCCCCCCCATCCCCCTTCACTTTTCGTAGAAGAGTAGATCAGCTATGACCGGTGGCATGGATGACACCAACATACTCAGCATGCATCCAGATACCTGGAGAGCCGTGGAATCTGCCAGGTTCAGTTTGTCCCCGGAATACTGTCAGGAAAAAAGTCAATGCTGTTCCCCATCGACTCCTGAAGGAGTTAAGAAGTCACTGTCTCAGTCAGACACCAGCTGTGTACACTGTATGCACTGGTGAAGATTGGAGTTCATGCTGATCATGTTCTTCTTTTTGGAGTATACCAAATGCTGGCACACATTACCCAGTCTTTAGCGTGCATACTTACATACCGTAAAGCTAAAAAGGTATTAGCAGGTCGTTATTTTAACTGAAGGGGTCATACAGATTTTCATCTGTAGGTGCAATCAACAAGGTGTTGAGGTTCGAACCCTTGACCTGCTAAAGTTTTGGACTGTAAGGATTTGAACTCGAATGTTGTATCCATTCGACTGCCATACTAATTAAAGGAACACAGATAAACATGCGTGCAAGCAAAGAGATAAAGAAGCCAAAATGAGAAAGAACAGAAAAAAGACTGCAAAAACAGTTTCAAAAAAAAGAAGAGTAAGTAGCGTAGTTGTCAAACTCAAAAGACTCTATGGCAATCCTTTTTTAAAGTCGAGAATCAGCATATTCATTTTTCACCCTTTTCATAGTTGACAACTTAAATATGCCTCGGGTAGCAGTTCACAACAGAAACAGTAATCATTGCTGACAGTCTTGAAAACACATTGTTCACATGATCTGAAGATTGTAAATATCCTGACCAACATTCAGCTAACAGAAGTAATAATGGCCTTAGCAGCAGCTGTGAAAGTAGAAGCAGCAGCTGTAGCAGTAGAAGCAGCTGTAGCAGTAGAAGAAGCAGCTGTGGAAGTAGAAGAAGCTGCTGTGGAAATAGAAGCAGCTGTGGAAGTAGAAGAAGCAGCTGTGGAAGTAGAAGAAGCAGCTGTAGCAGTAGAAGCAGAAGCTGTGGCAGTAGAAGCAGCAGCTGTAGCAGTAGAAGCAGCAGCTGTAGCAGTAGAATCAGCAGCTGTAGCAGTAGTAGCAGCAGCTGTAGCAGTAGTAGCAGCAGCTGTGGTAGTAGAAGAAGCAGTTGTGACAGTAGTAGCAGCAGCTGTAGCAGTAGAAGCAGCAGCTGTAGCAGTAGTAGCAGCAGCTGTGGCAGTAGTAGCAGCAGCTGTGGCAGTAGAGGCAGCAACTGTAGCAGTAGAGGCAGCAGTAGTAGTCATGTCAAAGTAGTGGTAGCAGAAATAGCACTAGTCGTAGTATAGAAGTATTGATAATCATCGAAGAAGTAGTTGTGGTTGTACTAGTGGCAGCAGTATTGATAATAGTAATAGCAGTGTTGCAGCAGCAAGAGTATAGTATATTAGTAGTGGTGGTGGTCGTGGTAGCAGTAGTATAGTAGCAGCAGCAGCAGTAGTAGTAGTAGTAGTAGTAGTAGTAGTAGTAGTGATAGTAGTAGTAGCAGCAGCAGAAGCAGCAGCAGCAACATCAGTAGAAGAGACAATAGTAGCAGTAGAAGAATTATGTCAGGAATGATATGATATCAATGGTGATGGCAAAGAAGTTCATAAAAATGACAATAACCACAATGATGATAATAGTAATGATGCCCTTTGTTGTGATAAGGATATTGGTAACAGGAAATATACTACTACTACTACTACTACTACTACTACTACTACTACTACTACTACTGATAATAATAATAATAATAATAACAATAATAATAATAAAACACGATAGAATAGAAGTTGATAGTATCAGAGGTGACGATAGAAACTAAAATATTGCAGAAGAGAAGAAATAGCATCAGATAAAAGAGAAGATGGCGATCACGTATATAACAACAATATGTATAAATTAACTGTTGCAGACTTCGAGTGCCCAAGACCCTTCGGCCTGTACAGGGATTCCAAGGACTGCCGCCGTTTCTACCAGTGTGTCTGGCACGTCAGTTTCCATCACATCTGCGGCCAGGGCACAGTCTGGAACAACAGGGCCAAGATCTGTGATTGGCCCTCAGCCTTCTCCTGTCGCACGTGATCTTCTCCCGCGTCTCTGATAGGTTGAAAATTCAAAACTTTCCCACCTTTTTTGCTTTTGGTCCAATCAGAAGTAGGTTGAAGGAGTAATGCTCAGATGTTGATTTGTTGAAGCCTTTGACTGGTTGAAAATGTACAAGTTTTGTGTTTGGTGCGTTCCGTCTGAGACAAGCTGTGATTAGAGGAATGATGCGCTTATTATGACTAGCTGGAAGTTATTTGAGCTGTCACATGTAAAAGGGTTTTCCTCATTACTTGAAAAGCTAATGAGGAAATTTCTTTGTGACCATGAAAAACCTGACAGAACTGAAACGTTGAAAGGCAGGCCTGTGATTGAGTGAAATCTCTGTGTAGAGGTTGACAAATTAATGTCTTCAACAGTCTGGGCAACTGATTCTGTTTGTTGCTGGTATTGGGCAAGATCCAATGATGGTTGAACACTTGCCCGTTTGTGACAGACACTAAGGATAAACATGGACCAGTGGGAAATGGCTTGCCATTATCGATCTTTGTTTTGTATTATCTCCCAAAGTCGATTGTTCAGACAAAAAAGTACCTGACATCAGCTGGTTTTACATGTCAATTAAAGCTGAAAGTGATTTAAAAGCGGAGAGGATTCGCCTGATCTTCTCCAAGAGAGCTGGTCAAAAGTGAACAGTGCTGTGAGAACTGACTGAAGGAAACAGTGAATCACAAAGAGACCATTTCCTAATTGCACCACTTGTCTGTCCTGTGCGGATGTCTAAATGAAAAAAAAATTAACCTGAGCACAGATTTGGAATGAAACCCCACAGCCTGACCTTGTGACTTTGCTGGAAGGGGACGTCTTCTCTGATGACCTTCTGCTGTCCAGCTCTGCCTGAGCTCTTTCCTGCAGCCTTGTGTTAGGACTGTTGTTGTTGAAGGCAGACTACAAGATTGCCAGTTAAAAAGCTGTATCACAGCTTTCCCTTCATCAGCTGAAAATGTGACTTCGTCCAATTGCTCTCATGAGGCTGGATCAGCTTTAGTGCTTCGTGTTTGGTGGACATTTTCAGCTTTGAAAATTGTAACCTTAATCAGAACGACAGCATGTCCAGAAGTCTGTGGGTAAAGCTGCTTTGATGCATGTGATCTTTCGAACATTTATAGCTAGATGAAATGTCATTGTGGAAGCAGGAGCATGAACTGTAGTGAAATGAAGACAAACCACCATGAACTTTTTTCTTGGGAACATGGCTTGATGTTTGATCTGTCTGAAATTCGGGCTATGACTATGAAGCGCCTAATAGTGGGTTCATAGTGCTCTGAAAATTAACAGGACTGCTCTGTTGACTCGGCTTATGTAAGTTATACATCAGTGTAGTCTACTTTCTTTGTATAGCTGCAGATTTTTCAGCTTGAAGAGAGAGTATTGTGCTTCCTGTATCATGAGATACTTTTTAGTATATGATGTGATAGTAGACTTTGTTTTTAGTGATAGTGTGGGTTTTACAGGATTAACAGTACATACGTTTCTGTTCTTTTCAGTCACTGCTGTGTTTTATGTTTGAAGTCAGCAGTAACTGTGAAGTAGAAACAAGGAACAAGGGTTTATCCTGTTTCATCTCTATGTACGGGATGAACAGAACGAACCTTTTGGTCACTATAAAGTGCGTTATAGATGTATAATCACAACAAATATCTTTGTATTTATTTTTGCAATTCATATCTATGCTTTCATACTCAAACAAGCACTCACATACGTGTGTACACATGCATGCAAATGACCCCCTTTAGAATCACCACAACACCTCCACTAAAGAACGACAAAACAAACAGATCAAAACAAAATGGCTGCTCATTTGAATGTAAATGTCATTGTGTCCATGCCCTGATCTTTTGTTTTAAGTTAATTGATTTCCGTTTGAAAATTTTTGTGGAACGAAAAGTATAAAAACAAGTTTGAATGATGACAATGGAAAACAGAGAGAGAGAGAGAGAGAGAGAGGAGAGAGAGAGAGAGAGAGAGAGAGAGAGAGAGAGAAATGGCTGAAAAAGAAAGGGAGTGAAGATATCTGTCCACTGAAATTTGCAGCCTGTGATTGCGCTAGTTTATATTATGTAGAAGGGAGTGGGGGTGAGGAGGGGTCAGACAAGGCGAGTTTTCTATTTCGGACGAAAAATACCTTTCTTTCAACTATTAAAAAACGAGGTTAAGAAGAGGGAGAGGGGAGGGAGAGGAGGGGAGAGGGGGGGGGGGGGGGGTAAGTGATTTACGATTTTGTTAGGGAATAGACAGGAGTGATGAGTATGGTATCTTGTTGGAGGAACATTATTGGGGAGTTGGTGCAGTTCTGTTTTCTTTCTGTCCGTGGAACGAACAATTTTTCTCGCTAAGAGCAGGTTCTTAAATAAAATAACATTTTCTGCTCTGATGCTGCTCCTGTTTCTGCTGCTGCTACAACTACGACTACTATTGCTGCTGCACTTGTTGTAGCTCGTAAAACATTTATTATTACTTCCACTCCTGCTACTACTGCAATTACACTATTGCTACTAACTTATGTTGCTGCTGCTATTGCTGTTGTTGTTGTTGCTGCTGCAGCTACAACAACAACTACTACTACTACCACCAAACTAGCCAACTAATTAACTAACTAGCTAACTAGCTAACTAGCTAGCTAACCAACTAGCCAACTAAATAACTAACTAGCTAACTAATAGTACTATGTCGAATCTTCATCATGAATTTCACATTCGTTCTTTCCTCTGTCTTGTTGTCTTCCTATTTGTTTCAAGCTTGTTCTTCTTCTGTTCATCTTCCCTTCTGCTTCCTTCCTTCCATCTTTTATCGTTCGTGTTGTTTCTTTGTTAAAGATATATCTTTGTTTTCTTCCTACTTGAGTAACTCCTGCCTGTCTGATGTCTATTTATGTGTGCATGTAAATGATGAATATGTGTATGTGTGCGTGTATGCAGATACGTATATCTGTATGGATGTATGTCTGTATGTCAAGTGTGTGTGAGTGTGAGTGTGAGTGCGTGCGTGTGTGTGTGTGTGTGTGTGTGTGTGTTGGAGAGAGAGAGAGAGAGAGAGAGAGAGAGAGAGAGAGAGAGAGAGAGAGAGAGAGAGAGAGAGAGAGAGAGAGAGAGAGAGAGAGAGAGAGAACTTGTACATACATCTCGATCAATCTGTAAATACAGTTTCCTTATTTTTTGTAATTTTGATATATTTGTTCTTTATACTTTGCTAAAACTGAAACCATGTTTGTTGTACTCTTTGTAAGATTCAATAAATTTTGCAATGAAAAAAATGTTTTCTCTTCTCAAGTTTTTTTTGGTGTGTGGTGCGGATGAGAAGTATTGTGAGTGAATTACGCCTCTTGTGTCGGAAAGTGATTGTTGTTGTAAAGTGATTGTTGTCGTAAAGTGTTGTCGTAAAGTGATTGTTGTCGTAAAGTGATTGTTGTTGTGATTGTTGTCGTAAAGTGATTGTTGTCGTAAAGTGATTGTTGTAAAGTGATCGTTGTTGTAATAGTTATCGTAAAGTGATTGTTGTTGTGAAGTGATTGTTGTCGTAAAGTGATTGTTGTTGTAAAGTGATTGTTGTCGTAAAGTGATTGTTGTCGTAAAGTGATTGTTGTAAAGTGATCGTTGTTGTAATAGTTATCGTAAAGTGATTGTTGTTGTGAAGTGATTGTTGTCGTAAAGTGATTGTTGTTGTAATAGTTATCGTAAAGTGATTGTTGTTGTGAAGTGATCGTTGTCGTAAAGTGACTGTTGTATTAAAATGATTGTTGTTGTAAAATGCACAGACCCAGGGGAGATAAGAACTCCTTCCCCCGTGTCTGGAAACTTCCTGTAGAAACTTCTCTTTTCCTTCACCAGTTGGGCTGCCAATGCAGAGACTAGACTGAAAATGGCAACACAAACCATTTCATATATGACAATTCCTATTGTTTCTGTAACATGTGATTCGGATAAATCTACAGATTTCCCCCCCTTCGGATGAGACTATAAACCGAGGCCCCGTGTGCGAACGCATGCAGAACATCTTGCGCCCACGTTAAATCCTGTTCCGCTTTTCGAAAGAGTAGGCCATTGTGTGCCGGTGGGAACAGATGACAAAATTTACAAAACCGCATACACACGGGGACTGAATGTAAAAAAGCACATGAGTGCTTATTTCATTATCCTCGATATATAAAAAAATTAAAGTTAGGGAATACTTGTTTTCCGTTCACAGTCTTGACTTAGAGTGTTTCCTGTAATATATATTTGTTATTTCCATTGTTTTGGGTCATGTTTTCATGTGTTTTATGATAGAAAAACGATGTTCTAAAGCAGCTTAAAAGTAATCGCTACTTACGTTTGGACCATTTTGTGCAGTTGAAGGCCTTAATCCAGTTAGTTGACAAGGAAACAAATTAATTTTAACGTCGCTACAGACGTAAGTAAGTCTTCAATTTTAACGTCTTTCCACTTTAAGTGATACCAGACCGCCCTAAAATAGGAGACTGAATGAAAGAGATGGATAGATAGATAGATCTACTCTGTGTGGTGCGTGCGAGTGTGTGTGTGTGTGTGTGTGTGTGTGTGTGTGTGTGATAAAGAGTAATAACAAGGAAAATACACAAATAGTATTCTTAACATAAACAGATCAAGAACAACATTTAAAAAAATAGAAAAAGAAGGGGGGGGGGGGGGGAAGAAAAGAAATTCAAACAGGACTACAACTACAATAAATGCCCTATAGGACTTAACAATAAACCTTTAGCAACAGACGTCCGTTTCTCTGTGTAATCTTACGATGCAGCCTGTGTGCGTTTTGAATTCTTTTGCTTTAATAATCCAAAAAATATTTTGTTAACGATATTTAGCTATCACTACAACGGAGATTTAAACCCACGCCCTCAAGTTACCGTTCGAGGTGATTTTTTTTCTGCTGGAGTTTAATAATAGCACCAACTCCACTCCCTTGAAATTTTTTGTTTTTTGGATGAGACTATAACCTGAGATTCCCATTATGTGAACGCATGCAGAACGTTTTGCGTACACATTAAAAACACATCCATATTTCGCAGAAGAGTAGGCCAGTTATGGAAGGTGGGATGGATGACACGAGCATACCGAGCATGCATTTTGCTTCCCTGACTGAAAGAGGTATACACTACACTACACTACAATTCGATACAAAAAAATAATAATAGTAATAATAATAATAATAATGTATGGAATTTATATAGCGCTGAATCTTGTAAAGCAACAAATCAAAGCACTCAGATGACATGAATTTTTAAAAAATATATTTTTTAATCGAGGATAATGGAATAAGCACTCAGTTGCTTTAAAAAAAAAAAGATCCAGTCCCCGTATATATGCGGTTTTGTAAATTCTGTCATCTGTTCCCACCGGCACACAATGGCCTACTCTTTCGAAAAGCGGAACAGGATTTAACGTGTGCGCAAGATGTTCTGCATGCGTTCGCACACGGGGCCTCGGTTTATAGTCTCATCCGAAGGACTTTGACATTCAGTTCGATTTTTTTGTCAAACTGGGAAGAAAGGGCGAGGCTGGGAATCGAAGCCAGAACCTCACGGTTTACTTGTTGGCAGGCAAACGTCTTAACCATCCTGCCACCTTCCTTCGATACGATAAGATACAATACAGTACGGTACAATACAATACAGTACGATACGATACACTACAGTGTAAAGTGGATCGGTGGTCTAGAGGTAACGCTTGTCTAGAAAGCGATCAGTCAGGGTCGGAAATATGCGGTGGTTCGAATCCCGTTTGGACCCGAAACTTTCCCCCCATCCATTAGACCATGAGTGGTGGTCTGGGCGCTAGTCTTTCGGATGAGACGATAAACCGAGGTCCCGTGCGTTACACATAATTATTTAGCGCACGTAAAAGAATCCACGGCAACAAGAGCTGTCCCTGGCAAAATTCTGTAGAAAAAAGCCACTCTGATAGGGAAACAAAAACAGTTGGAAAAAAAGGGTGGCGCTGCTCTTGTGGCGACGCGCTCTCCCCGGGGAGAGCAGCCCGATTTTCACGCAGAGAAATCTCGTGACTTAAAGTGGTATAAATAAATAAAGCAACAGAAACAGAAAGAGAGCCAGGCAGACATATAGTCAGACATACAGATAGACAGACACACAGGCAGACAGAAAGACAGAGAGACAGATGGAAAGACAGAGGAGAGAGAGAGAGAGAGAGAGAGAGAGAGAGAGAGAGAGAGAGAGAGAGAGACAGACAGACACAACACACACACACACACACACACACACACACACACACACACACACACACACACACACACACACACACACACACACATTATGCCAGCAAAACAAAACTCTCTGCCGAAAACACACTCGTAGGAAACCAAGTCGTTTCTATTGTTTATTCATACTGGAAGTCATCTCTGTGTTGTGTTTTTTTCTCTCTCTCTCTTTCTTTCTACCAAGTCAGTCTACGTCACAACCAACCTCGTCTGCTATTCTTCTCCCTTTTGGAATCTGAATATGTGATCTGTATCCCTTGTTAGATAGATATATATATATTGAAATGAAGAAAAAGCAAGAATAAAATAAGGAAATGAAAGACAGAGAGAGACACACACACACACACGCACAAACACACACACACACACACACACTCACACACACTTGAAATTGATTGATCGCTTTTGTGTGTGTATGTGTGTGTGTGTGCACGCTCGCATGTGCATGCGTGCGCATGTACGTGCACGTGGGCTTGTGTGTGTGTGTGTGTGTGTGTGTGTGTGCGTGCGCGAGCGCGTACTAGTGTACGTGCGCGTGGGCTTGTGTGTGTATGTGTGTGTATGTAAGTGGGTGTGTTTGTGCGTGCGTGTGTATGCACGTGGGCTTGTGTGTGTGTGTGTGTGTGTGTGTGTGTGTGTGTGTGTGTGTGTGTGTGTGTGTGCGAGTGCGCGCGTGTGCGTGCGTGTGTGTGCAAAATAAAATCTCCTGATTCTGTCCGTCAAAGAAATAGAATATAACTTCAAAATTTTTCAGTTGATAAATTTTCATTAGCCTTGGAACACTTTCATGTCAAGGATTACTCCAATCGTTCAAAACTACCCATTTCAATTATCTATACTTTCTAAACGTTTGCTTTTAAATTTCACATCTGTTTTTGTCTCTCCCATCCCCCCCCTCCCCCCTTAACTCCCCCTTCCCCCTCTTGGGTACTAGCATGATAGGGATGGTGAAGACCCCTTACATGCAACACTATTCCTTTCTGCACTGACAACGCAGCAGCAAACAGAACTAAGCACTAGAGAGAAGAAACGGAAGTGACGAAACAAAGGTCACCCGCCCCGGCCTTGTCTGAACACGCGTGCGCAGAACGAGGTTGTTATGGTAGAGTGACTTCCCCTGCCTTCGTGGTTTTTCTCCTGTTGCCTTCTCACGTCTCAATTTGAGAACTGGTGGGTGAGAATCTGTTAAAAAGAAGAAAAACAAAGACAAGATAAAGGTTAGAAATAAGTAAAAGGTTGCAGATTCAAAAAGAAACATTCTGAAAGATTGTAAATATCAACACAATGTATAGTCTCTCTTCTGTCTGTTTATTGAGATTGGAAAAAAAAATTGAGAAGACAAACAGACAGACAGGGATAGCTCAGTGGTTGGAGCGCTCGCTTTTCCCAAGCTAAGGTTAAGCAGCATTCAGCGTGATTACCAAGTAGATGGGTGACTGTTTAAGCACCTTGGCTTCAGTACAGTTCCCTAGTTCACCCAGCTGTAAATGGGTACCTGACCTTTACAGGGTCAGGGAAGGTAAAGCAGCGAGGGAGAGGAGATGGGCGCCGCCCTCAGTATGCTGGCCCCTGGAGAAGCTGAGGTCTCTGATGCCTCGGTCCCCTACGACCACATAGGTTATGGGACACGTTTAGCTATAAGGCTAATGTCAAGGGATTATGATTTTCCTGCACAATAGCAATGCATTGCTTTAGAGTTGTAAGGTGCCCAATATTGGGTATTTATTTTTAGAGCGGCCCGCGGCGCCAAAGTGGGATGGATGACTTGGGGGGGGGGGGGGTGGGGGGGGGGCGGGTGTTGCCACAGTCCCTTAATCGGATAGCTCCACTTGGACTTTTCTATAACCCAAACAACACAAATATCAAGTGTTTCTAATCCTAAAAAAAAGTATGTTCTTTTGAGCCAGAAGGCCCATAGAGCCGGAGCTTATCCCGGTTTCTGTAGCGTTAAGTGAACTGATGGTTTTTCACCACCCCTGTGACAGGACGCTAGTCTGTCGCCAGATATTCCCCAGCAGAGCTGGTACGCACTTGTACACCTGGGTGGAGTGAGGAAAATAGGAGTAAAGTGTCTTTCCCAAGGACACAACACCGAGCCGAGCGGGGATCGAACCCGCAACCTCTGGATCATGAGTTGACCGCCTAAACCACTTGACCACGGTGCCTCCGGTTTCTAATCCTAGTGATACTAAAATCCCGAGTTGAAGGTTTGAATCTAGACAGGGTCTGGGGGGCGGGGGGGGAGATTAAGGGTGGGCATTTAAGGTAGCCGCATTCCGACTTAATAATAATAATAATAATAATGTATGGAATTTATATAGCGCTGAATCTTGTAAAGCAACAAATCAAAGCAACTTGTGGGATAGTTGTGTCTACTGGTCAGACACTGTCTCAGAGAGAGAGAGAGAGAGAGACGAGAGAGAGAGAGAGATAGAGGAGAGAAGAAGAGAGAGAGAGAGAGAGAGAAACTCAAGAACTCAAAAACTCAAGAACTTAATTGTGTAGGCCATACAACCCGTTACAAATATGTGGGCAATGAGGAATGACTGGATGTGTTGAATTTAGCATTACAGTAGAACAAATACATTGTAAAGGAAACAGCAGTAAATCAAAGGAATCAACACTGGGTTTCCTAATGACATTAGCGCCGTTTGTTGGCATGATAAACATATCTGCCAAGATCATGGACACATGTATCATCTTGCATTACTCTTTGAAATGAAGTTAGCGAAGGATGCATACTATATTTATTCGGGATGAATTTCAGTCGTAAGTCACTGAGAAAACTGCAGTGAAAAAGAAAGTGCATTTCTGTTTCTATAGCACTATGACAAAATGAACACTGAAGATCTTGCAGGAAGCGGCTGTGTAGCGTTTTCTGTGCGTCTGTAGGTCTGATATTCCTAGTCTAAATCTGATCAAAATGTCATGGATATGCTTATTAGGCTCCAAGGAAAAGTACGTTTCCATAAATACAGATAACTTAAAAGTTTCGATACACACTGAGTCTAATGCTATTGTTAACATGTTCATTCCACTTTTGATAGAAGCAATCGATTAGTCTTTTCTTAAGCTGGCTTAAGAAAGCTTTATGATTAGTGACACCTTGGTTTTCCCATACAAAGCCGAAACCAGTCTCGTATAACGTTTTACAAATATGTGATACCCAACACATTTTACTATCATTATGGAGAGACAAAAGCATGTTGTAGGCCTTTCGTGGGAGTCTGGATTCTTCTAGTTCGGTCAGCCGCTGCCAATATCGGATTGTTCATACATAATTAGAAATATGTAATGGGTAACGATGCGTTTCAATGTAAACCATGTCATTTGGAGTTCGGAGACTTACATTTACCAGTTTTTTAAGAGCAAATGTGTGGCCCCATATTTCTGCTCCATACAATAGAATCGGTTAGAGAAATAGATAGATAGATAGTATAGAAGATAGAGAGAGAGAGAGAGAGAGAGAGAGAGAGAGAGAGAGAGAGAGAGAGAGAGAGAGAGAGAGAGAGAGAGAAGACAGACAGACAGACAGACAGAAAAAGATAAAATAAGCATGTCAGGGCTAATCCGTCACTTGCAAGAAAAACGGTTAGGGGGGCGTTAGGTCAACTTTCAAACACATGGTCACGTGGTCTTCCCGACAGCCCAGTCTACCAAGGGAAGCAATTCATCAACGGCTGTGTGAAGGAATTGTTCTGAAGTGGAAGTAGGAAGACATGTCTGTTACTGTTTGCACTGCTCTTGATGTCGATGGTCTGTCGTTTTTTTCTGATTTAGGTTCATCTTAGGTTCATCATGCTGTCTCTCTGTGTCTATGTTTCTGTCTATCTGTGTGTGTGTGTGTGTGTGTGTGTGTGTGTGAGTGTGTGTGTGCAACCTTCTTGTGTGTGTGTCTCTCTCTGTGTCTCTCTCTGTGCTTTCTCTGCGCGCGCGCGCGCGCGCGCGTGCTGTGTGTGTATGTGTGTGGTGTGCGTGCGTGCGTGCGTGCACAACCTCCTTGTGTGTGTGTCTCTCTGTCTGTCTGTCTGTCTCTGCTTCATCCTTGAGTGTCTCTCTCTGTCTGTGCTACCTCCTTCTGTGTGTGTGTGCGTGTGTGTGTGTGTGTGTGTGAGTGTAGTGTTGTGTGTTGTGTTGTGTGTGTGTGTTGTTGTGCGTTAGTTCCCCCTCTCTCTCTCAGTTTCCCATCAGTACAATCAGGTTAGCAAGTGTACGCAATCAACCCTAAATCTATTTTGAAAAGATACTCGTCCAAAATTAATGAGAAAGCCAGCTGGTCGGTCTGATTAGACTAGAGTCCCAGAGCAGAGTTATCCGATTTAGGGACCGTGCCATCAACTAACCACCCCTCTATCACGAAGAGAAAACTGCCTGACCTGGCAGAAATTGTATTATATACAGTCCCAGCGGGAGTTATCCGATTTAGGGGCTGTGGCGGCAAGACATCCCACTTGAGCGCTGAGGGCCACCCTAAAAACAGTATACAGTTCAATTGTGCCAGGCCTTCTGCAAGCAGGAGAGAGCTGCACGAGCCTGAGTATTGTATATGATTAAGAGAAAACGGTTGTTTTCGTTTTTGATATTATATTAGAATCCCAGCGGAGTTATCCGATTTAGGGACTGTGGTCGCGCGTCATCCCACTAGAGTTCCTCGGGCCACCCCCCCTTCCCCTCAAAATAGCAATTAAAAATTTTTTAAAAGAGAAAACTAGCTATATCTTGTATATATATATATATATATATATATATATATATATATAT
This sequence comes from Rapana venosa, assembly GCA_028751875.1. Lineage (NCBI taxonomy): Eukaryota > Metazoa > Mollusca > Gastropoda > Neogastropoda > Muricidae > Rapana > Rapana venosa. Next base: position 9,240,043 of record CM054159.1, on the reverse strand, counting down.
ATATATATATATATATATATATTGTGATGGCTCGGAGGAAATGACGTCATAAACATGGCTGCTCTTGTGTCCAAATCTGGGTCTGAATGTTTTTAGGATGTAGTAATCAAAACGCGGTTTATTTTGAAATAGTAAGTAGTGGACCGAAGTATTTTTTAATGTTTGTTTTGATTTTTCTTACTACTTTTTTGTGTTGTCTATTTTCGTTTAATTAGACACCCGAGAGGGTAGGTGAAGAGGAGGTTTTTCAGCATTGATCTGATTATATTATCTGTTATACAAGACCATGTTTGGATTTTGTTTTGGATTCGTGAGTGTAAGTCCCAATTAAGTTGATGCGAATAGAGACTGAATTCAAAGTGTCACACACACAAACATACATACACACATATCTATCTATCTATCTATCTATCTATCTATCTATCTATCTATCTATCTATCTATCTATCTATCTATCTATCTATCTATCTATCTATCAATTGTTATATATACATATACATATATATATATATATACATACATACATAATTACATACATACACATACACACACTCCCCGCCCCCCCCCCCCCCCCCCACTTCCCCCTACCACCCTTCTTTCCTCACTCCCTCCACCCCCCCCCTCCTCCACCCCCCCTCCCCCCGAACAACCACCCCCCACACCTCAACTCACCACAGTGAAACGAAACATTCTTCAAGATGTCCAAACCAAAAAAAAAAAAAGAAGAAAATCCCGCCAAACAAACAAATTTAACTCTCGCTGTCCTCAGCCAAAGTCATCTGTTGGTAAGCCGTCAGCAGCATGGTGCAGGCAGATTTGAGACCCTCCAGCGAATACTGCTCCCCGGCGGAATTTCTCTTGCCGAAGAAGAGGGAGTTCATGTTGGGGTTGATGCCCCGTCGGCCGAACAGCAAGGGCTGCTGACCCACCAGACGGTTGATGGCCGATCTTCTGGCTGTTCCTGTCATCAGATTGCGGAGGGTTTGCGATGAATATTTATCTATTTATTTATTTATTTATTTTATTATTGATTGATTGATTGATTTTTTATATATATCGAGGATAATGGAATAAGCACTTATGTGCTTTTCAGATTGCAGAGGGTTGCGATGAATGTTTATTTTATTTATTTATTTATTCTTTTATATCGAGGATAATGGAATAAGCCCTTATGTGCTTTTTAAAAAAATACATCTATTCTATTCTATTCTTTTATATCGAGGATAATGGAATAAGCACTTATGTGCTTTTTATTTTATTTTATATCTAGTCCCCATGTGTATGCGGTTTTGTAAATTTTTGTCATTCGTTCCCACCGGCACACAGGAACAGGATTTTAACGTGTGCGCAAGATGTTCTGCGTGCGTTTGCACACGGGGACTTCGGTTTATAGTCTAATCCGAAGGACTTTTGGGGAGAGTGGAGTCTTTACTAATGTTAACTCCAGGGGAAAATATCCCCCTTGAACGGGAATCGAACCCGGGTCGTCAGATCGCGAGCGCAATGTTATAACCACTAGGCAAAACCGCATACACACGGGGAATGGATGTAATAAACACATAAGTGCTTATTCCATTATCCTCGATTATGCAACATGTTTTGGAATGTTGATTTCTTGGCCTATAATGATTAAAACTTTCGCATTCGCATTCTTCTCTCTCTCTCTCTCTCTCTCTCTCTCTCTCTCTCTCTCTCTCTCTCTCTCTCTTGCTTTCTTTCATTTTTATAAATCCCGAGGAATGGCACACAAAATAACGGGTCAAATGTTTTTGTGTTATCTGTAAAGTATACGAGCCACCACTTATATGGGCAGAACATAGTAAACTAAAGAATAATTTCTACAAAAGAAGTTAACTCCAGATGATGACTTTATCACGCACGTATTGCTCTTCACTGTCACCTGATATTAGATACTACCTCAGAATGGATAAAATGATAATGATGATGGTGATAAGCATAGAATACATCTAGTTTTATAACCACAATAGTAATTCGTTAGACAACTAAATAATGAAGTATATATACAAACAAGCAGACGGAGAACATTATAGTAGTAGTAGTAGTAGTAGTAGTAGTAGTAGTAGTAGTAGTAATACTACTAATGATGATAATAATAATGATAATAATAATAATAACATCCACCAGATCGTTCTACAGCTACCCAGACAAGCAGAAAAACCAACCAGCCTACCAAATAAACAGGCAACCAGACTTGCGGACAAACAGACAGACAAAGAAACTAACAGACCATCAGACAGACCGACAAACACACCAACAGACAGACTAACAAACAGACAGACCAACCTTGCGTGTGGGAGGCTGCGACACAGAGACAGAGAGCCAGAACGAGGCAGACCAGGCGAGCAGACATCTGAAAACAGAAACAAACCCAAATAATCATGTTGTTGCGTTACCCCTCGTAATGTACGATAGATACAGTTTTTCATTGCATCGGATTTGCTTGATCCAACAGATTTAGCTGAAGCAGCAGCTGCAGCAGCAGTAGCAGCAGCAGCAGCAGCAGCAGCAGCAGCAGCAGCAGCAGCAGCAGCAGCAGCAGCAGCAGCGCAGCAGCAGCAACAGCAGCAGAAGCAACAGCAGCATCATTTTAAGTAGTTGCATCAGCAACAGCAGCAATTTAAGCAACAGCGACAGGAGTAGCTGAAGCAATAGCAGCAGCAGAGATAGTAGTAGTAGCAGCAGCAGTCACAGTAGTACTCGTGGCTGCAGTATCATCATCGTTTTATAATGCGTTTCATAACAGCAACAGCAGAAGCGGTGATAGCAGCAGTAGCATTAGCAGTAGTGGAAGCAGTATCAGCAGAAATAGTAGAAGTAGCAGCAGCAGGAGTAGGAGCAGCACTGGCAGCAGTAGTATTAGCAGTAGTGGAAGCTGTAGCATCATAAATAGTAGTGGTAGTATCAGGACTAGGAGTAGCAGTGGCAGTAGCAGCAGCAGCAGCAGCAGCAGTAGCAGCAGAAGCAGCAGCAGCAGCAATAGTAGTAGTAGTAGCAGCAGCAGCAGCAGCAGAAGCAGCAGCAGCAGCAGCAGCAGTAGTAATAGTAGTAGCAGAAACTTAACTATAGTATCAGTAACAGCACCACAGCAGAACACCAGCTGTAGAAAAGGTAGCAGTATCAATGTCATCTCCCTCCAACAGCATCAGTGGTAGCAGCACAAACAGCAGTAGTAGCAGTAGAAGTAGACGCAGCAGCAGTAATTGCACAATATGCACAATATGCACAATATCATCATCATCACCATCATCATCATCATCATCATCATCATCATCATCATCATCATCATCATCATCATCAGTCGCAGCCAGAGTTTTTTCGTCCACACACTTGACCATAAGTAAGGGTCTGAAGACCAGTGCAGTCTTTCAGATGAGACGACGAAAAGAAAGGTCTTTTGTGGAACATACATGTAACGCATGTAAAAGAACTCCAAGCAAATAGAGTCGTACCTAGTTTCTAAAAAAAAAAAAGAAGAGACAGCAACACATTAACACGCGAAGAAAAAAACAACCAAGATGACACCCCACTCCATTCTTATTCCAGTCCATCCCACTCCACTATTCTGCTCTACACAATAACAACCAGTACACAGAGACATTGCCGTAAACAAGCCAGAATGCTAGCAAGTAATAACGAAAACACCTGGTCAAAACACACAAACCAAATCCAAACAAACATAACTTTCGTCCGTGCGCGTTCCATGTGTCATTATGTACATACTACAAGACGTCTTTTTTATATGAGCAACATGGCTCAGGCCAAAAGCTGTGTCAGTTATTGATGTCAGCTAAGTGCCAAGGCCTACACTAAAAATGTTGTTATATGTTGTAAAATGTTGTGTTGAGATTGCCTTCAGCCATGACAAGCTATTAACATAACAACCTGCACTCTCCTTAAAAGGAGAAAAAAAATCCTCTGAAGTCGGAGTATGACTGCCTATATGGCGAGGTACTTGAAAAAAGTCACACACGGAAACTTCTCATTCAGTAAGCAATTTCAATCTCACAGTGATCCCAGGTAGGACGAATGAGTCAAGAGTGTATATTCTAGGTGACCCGTAGAGTGTTAAGCTGAGGAACGCGCAACAACAACAACAACATCATCATCTGAGCAACAACACACCCACCCCTAAAGATTCACTCAATCTTCTCTCATCCCGAAAACTGTTTCTGCAACATCGTCACTCCTGATGCTGTCAACCATCTCAACAATCCCTCTTCCACTCTCATCACTCTATGCACCCCCCTCCCCCCCCCCCCCTAACCCCCATCCTCCTCCTCTTCTTCCTCTTCCTACGAAACCTTACCCTTCAAAAGCTGCTACAACTAAGACTCTGTGTGGACAAAGAATAAGCTCCTCTCTTTCCGAGTTTCCCGCGCACACACAAAGAGAATAATTGCGAGGAGGGAGCTGGCAGCAGCTGTAATTTGGGAGCAATTTTCGCTTCTGTTTACAAGCAGATCAGAACAGATAGATACCCACTCGGCCCCTGTCGCACCGGGACTTTAGCGGCAGAAGATTGGGCGTGAAGCGTCAGCGTAAGGATACAATCTTGATAAAGTGACCTCTGAGGGTGGGCCAATTCTGACCAATCTCTGTCGCGGTAACAAGATTACGCGGGGACAAAGGTTTGTGTCAGGGAGGCTGGAGAAAACAGGAAGGTGTTGTGTTGGCGGGAAGGTGCGTGTGTGTCTTTTCTGGCTAGGTAAGCCGAGAATTGTTTTGTTGTGTGTGTGTGTGTGTGTAGTGTTAGCGATGGTGATGGTGGTGGTGATCGTGGTTGTTGTGGAAGTGGTGTGTGGTGGTGTGTGTGTATGTGTGTGTGTGTGGTTGTGGTGGTGGTGGTGGAGGTGTGTGGTGTGTGTGTGGTGTGTGCGCGCGCCCACGCGTGTTGTGTGTTGTGTGTAGATAGTGGTGATTGTGGTGGTAGTGATAATGGCATACTTTTGTGTGTGTGGTAGTGTGATAAAGTCTGTGTGTGTGCTTGTGTGTGTATATATGTAGTATGTATGTATGTATATAGCATGTATGTATGTATGTATGCATGTATGTATATAAGCATGTATATATGTATGTATGCATGCATGTATGTATGTATGTATGTATGGTATGTATGTATGTGTGTGTGATAAAATGAATGAGAAACCTTCATATCTTCATGTCAAGAGGTATCACGTGGACACAAAACAAATACGTTAGAAAAAACAACCCATAATGTCCACCAGCAATCATACAAAACAATATCTTTTAAGCACGATATAAGTTTTAAGCTTCTTGTTGTTATCCTGCTGCTGCTGCTGTGGTTCTTTCCACATATTTGTAACACGCTCTATCTAAAATCTATCTAAACCAAAGGACAACCAGAACTTTTGTGGTAAGAGAAAAACGAAGTGCACAAGCAACAAATCCAGAAATTCAAGTGACGAGTTACCTATGATAGCACAAATGTAGGTCTGATTACAAGTCCCGCCCCTTCCTCTCCCTCCACAATCAGATAATCTTGTGACCATCAGCACCAGCCATCAACTTTCACGATGAAGTATTTTAAACCATCTCAAATCAGAAAGATACCCATACCCCCCCACCCCCACATCTTAACTGGTATACTGTTAACTGCTCTTGCTGTTTCTTACTAGGCCATTGTGTGCCGGTGGGAACGGATGACGAAATTTACAAAACCGCATACACACGGGGACTGGATGTAAAAAGGCACATAAGTGCTTATTCCGTTATCCTCGATATAAAAGAATTAATAAAATTAAAAAAAAATTACTAGCATTGCAACTTTTACAAAAAAAAAGGAATGATACCTAACTCTGTGTTAAGTTCTTGATCCACTTTGTTCAGAAACAAAACAAAACAAAAACAAACCAACAACAAAAACAAAACAGACATTGAAAATGTACGGGGGTTCGTTTTCAGCTCTGATCTGAGTAGCTGGAAAGAAGCGTATAAACGTGATGACTGGTGATCATGGCAATAAAGTCTGACCAAAAATATAGCGTTTGACCACACAGCTCTTCATCGTGGCTTAACGATCTCAGATACCGACACTGCAGAAAATGTTTGTTGAGACTTGTCCACGTGTACCATCTTCTCGCAAACTAATACGCTGATAGAGAAGTGACTCTCGGTTTGTTTATATGAAGCACGTGACACTAGGACTCTGAAATGGGCTTGAATGACTATCAGTTCTGAGTTCTTCAGTTCTGAACTAGCCATGCTGCTTGCACGGTGCCTGTCTCCATGCCCTATGTGGAAGAAAACCTTGTGTACATCCTGCATGCCCGCTTTCTTTCTCTCACTCTATCTTTTGAACATACACACACACACACACACACACCACACACACACACACACACACACACACACACCACACACACGCACACACACACACATACACACACACACACACACACACAACACACACACACACACACACACACACACACACACACACACACACACACACACACACACACACACACACACACACACACACACACACACACACACACACTCCCCAAAAGTCCTTCGGATGAGACTATCAACCGAGGCCCCGTATGCGAACGCACGCAGAACATCTTGCGCACACGTTAAATCCTGTTCCGCTTTTCGTAAGAGTAAGCCATTGTGTGCCGGTGGGAACAGATGACAAAATTTACAAAACCGCATACACACGGGGACTGGATGTAAAAAAGCACATAAGTGCTTATTCCATTATCGTCGATATAAAAGAATAAAAAAAATGAACACACACACACTCGCGCGCGCGCACCCCCCCCCCCCCCCACACGCACACACATACACACACATGCAAGAGAAGCACTGCACGTAAAAACAAAACTTTGCAAAACACTACACACACTAATTTTTACAAAATTGAAGAAGATCATCTCAAAAACTTACTTACCAACAACAGAATCTTCCAAAACAGTCAAATTGTCCATTATCTAAAAAAACCTCTTTGAAGCTTTCCATTATCTAGATCCCCCCCTCCCACCCTCCCAACCTTTCTTTGAACAGCTTGCAAATTGTGCGCCTCTCCCCCCCCCCACCCCCACCCACCCCACCCCACCCCCACCCCACCAAAAAATGTTTTCACTTTCTTCAAACTTTATCAAAGAAAAATAGTAGATATCGATGTTGAACATTCCTCTCTGACTCATCCCTGTAATAGACAGCAACACTGTACGTGTACGCTTCAATGCAGCCAGACAAGATTGCCAGCACAAGACCACACTTATCCCCACATCCAAGCTGTCATTATCTTCACACCATCCCAAAATATCTATAGACTTTCTGAACTACCAATGTCTTTGAACAAAGAGGGGGGGGGGGGGGGGGGGGGAGAGAAAATTGAAGAAACGTCACGCTATCGTACCTCCAACTTACACCTAGATCAAAGCAACGGAAACCCAAGTTTTTCATCCAGCGTTTTGGAGGTATATTCACGTCTCCCTTGCATTTTTGCTAACAAGCCACAGGAAGAAAATGTGTGTGTGTGTGTGTGTGAGAGAGAGAGAGAGAGAGAGAGAGAGAGAGAGAGAGAGAGAGAGGAGAGAGAGAGAGAGAGAGAGAAGAAGAAAGAGAGAGAGAGAGAGAGAGAGAGAGAGAGAGAGAGAGAGAGAGAGAGAGAGAGAGAGAGAGAGAGAAAAGATTCCCTTTGATTTAGAACACGGAACCGGAAGCGCAATCTGGATCCAGAACGAGGCTTGCATTTTTACTTCCTGTTTAGTGGAAAGTTACCATCGCAGCAAACTTGTATGGATTCGTTTGAAGTAAGTTTTCTTTCTCCGACAGGTGAACTTTGGATACATTTTCCTCACCGCCCAATTCTGTCATGTTTTGCCCGTTTCATTTCTTTCAAAGTGTGTTTGGTTTCGGGGGTCAAATTAATGGATAATATAGAGACTAGAAAGTTTAAATTTGTTCCAGAAGGCCCGAAACATGTCATATACCCTACGCCACATATGTCAAGAAATCCTTCGAGGAGAAGAGATTTAATCACAGCAGCCATGGTGGCGGGGATCCATGACAGAGATTTTATTATACTGGGGCGGGGTAGCTCAGTGGTCAGAGCACTCGCTTTCCCCCAGCCAAGGTTAAGCATCGAGGGTGGTTACCTGTTGGATGGGTGACCGTTTGCGCGTCTTGGCTTCAGTACAGTCTCCCAGTTCACCCAGCTGTACATGGGAACCTGTCTCTTCAGGGTCAGGGAAGGTAAAGCAGCGAGGAAGAGGAGATGGGCGCCGCTCTCAATTTTTTTAAAAATAATTATTTTTATTTTTATTTTTATTTTATACCACTTTAAGTCACGAGATTTCTCTGCATGAAATTCGGGCTGCTCTCCCCGGGGAGAGCGCGTCGCCACAAGAGCAGCGCCACCCTTTTTTTTCTTTTTTTTTCTTTTGGTCTGCAACTGTATTTGTTTCCCTATCAGAGTGACTTTTTTCTAAGAATTTTGCCAGGGACAACTCCCTTGTTGCCGTGGGTTCTTTTACGTGCGCTGAAAATTTTGTGTAACACACGGGACCTCGGCTTATCGTCTCATCCGAAAGACTAGCGCCCAGACCACCACTCATGGTCTAATGGATGGGGAAAATTTTCGGGCCCAAACGGGGTACGAACCACGCACACACCCGACCCGGACTTTTCGCATTCTAGACAGGCGCGTTACCTCTAGACCACCGATCCAATATGCTGGCCCCTGGAGAAGTTGAGGTCTCTGGTGCCTTGCTCCCCTACGACCTAATAGGTTATTGGACACCTTTACCTTTACTATTACACTGTGTTGTATCGTATTGCATTGCACCGTGTTGTATTGTACTGTACTTTCTTGTACTATATTGTATTGTATTTTTTGTACTGTTTTGTACCGTACTATACTGTATTGCATTGTATTGCATTGCATTGTATTATATTGCATTGTATTTTACTGGATTGTATACCACTTTCAATCATGGCAGGTTTCTCTGCGTGATTTTCAGGCTGCTGTCCCCTGGGAGAGTGCGTCGCCACAAGAACAGAGCCACCCGTTGTCATTACTTTGTTTCCTGTCTGTATGTGTGTGTTTAAAAAAAATGATTTTGCCTCTTTTTGGACAGAATTCTGGCTAGTAAACACTCCTGCTACCGTAAGCTAAATGTGTGTTGCACACTAGACCGCAGCTTATGATCTCATCCAAAAGACTAGCGCCCAGATCACCACCCAAAAGTCTAGAGGATTGGGGTAAAAAGTACAGGTTCAAACGGGGATCGAACCCGCGACTTCTGGCCTTGTAGATAGGTACATAACCTCTCTAGACCGCCGCGTTACCGATCTACCGATTGACCGCTGAACGTTGGCTGGGGGAAAGCGAGCACTCTGACCACTCATGTATTTCCTAAATCACCGAATGCTGACATCCATTGTATATGTTTGTCCCTCGTGTTCGATGATGACCTCCAAAACAGCAGAAGAGGCAGCTGCTGTTTCGGAAATTAGGCACAAATCTGATTATAGTGGAGGTGCCTTGCCCACAGTACATCCCCACTCTCTCGGCCAAGTGAGCATAAGGACAGTCAGCGTTGGAGATGTTCTCCAAAGGCCAACTAGCCCCCATGGCTGCAGCATATAAAGGAGTGTGGGAGTCAAGACCCCTAGTCAGAGAATCATGATCGATCACCAAAGACTAAGCTGTAAAGTGGAATTCCATGAGTGGGAAAGCCACTTGTCATACAGCCTCTCACTTTGCTGTTGCCCCCAGCGTCAATGGTTTAATCAAGAACTGTGAAAAAGCCCAGGCGCTGAACATGGCAAACATAATCTGCATGGTTTTATGTGAATAGGTACAAACAAGACTAAAGCACTAGTACGCCTGCATAGATGTTACCTTAAAATACCATGAAAATCCCCACCGCAAATCCACCAAGCGTCGCCGAGATTGGAACCCACGACTTTATAACGATTAGAATTAGAACACCTGTTGCTCCCCGGAAACGGAATGCGGCTATCTTAATGGTGGGCACACACGGTAGCAAGCGCAGAATCTCACCATTGTTGAACCTCAGAGCTCTAGCCCTTCACCTTCACCCATCCCCGTAGTCTAGTAGACCGTTGGGGCACTACTGAAGATTTTTGCAACCAGCTTCCTCCACTCCTCGCGATTTTCAGCTTCCTGTATCAAGTCGTTCCGTAAACTCAAGGCCAGTCCTCCACTCTCTGATGTTGTCTTCCCATCGTGTTCTCTGTCTGCCTCTTCCGTCTCCTACCTTATATTGTGCTCTGTAGGGGCAAGTCTTTGCCAGTCCAGACGTTCGTGTGACGTGCCCGTACCACTTCAGTTTGCGTTTTTTTTGGCTGGAGTCTAGCCCGGGAACGAAAAAGAAAACAAAACAAAATAAAAAAACGAAGCCCGTTGCGCTGACCATTTGCCCATGGAAATGACCAAAGATTACATTGACACGATGACGCAATTCCAAGTTGGAAGTTATGGTTGCGTAAGACAAAAATCTCATAACAAAATTTATGTTCAATCAATAGACTGCTGGAGAAAGAGAGAACTTAGGAGACAAATGAGGAGAAGAAGAAGCGGGAGAGGAGGAGGAGGAGGAGGAGGAGAGAGGGAAGAAGAAGAAGGAGACGAAGAAGGAGACGAAGAAGAAGAAGAAGAAGAAGAAGAATGAGGAGGAGAAGAAAAAGAAGAAGAAGAAGAAGAAAGAAGAAGAAGAAGAAAGAAGAAGAGGAAGAAGAAAGAAGAAAAGAAGGAGGAGGAGAAGAAGAAGAAGAAGAAGAAGAAGAAGAAGAAGAAGAAGAAGAAAGAAGAATTGCGAAGAAGAACTGCGAAGAAGAAGAGTTGCGAAGAGGAAGAAGAAGAAGAAGAAGAAGAAGAAGAAGAAGAAGAAGAAGAAGAAAGAAGAAGAAGAAGGAGGAGGAGGAAGAGGATGATGATGATGATGATGATGATGATGATGAGGATGACCATGAAGATGGGGATAAAAAGACAAAGGCACAGAGAATAAAGGAGAAAAAATAGAGAGAAAGAACGAATAAAGAAAGAAATAAACATGAAAAAAAATGAAGGCAGAAGATAAAGGAGACAGACAGATAGATATTTTTAAAAAACATTTTATTTATTCTTTTATTTCTAGGATAATAGAATAAGCACACGATTTTTTACATCCAGTCCCCGTGTGTGTGTGCAGGTTTTTAAATTTTGTCATCCGTTCCCACACCGGCACACAATGGCCTACTCTTCCGAAAAGCGGAGCGGGTTTTAACGTGTGTGCAAGATGTTCGAGATAGACAGGTAGATAGATAGAGTGAGAGAGAGAGAGAGAGAGGAGAGAGAGAGAGAGAGAGAGAGAGAGAGAGAGAGAGAGAGAGTGTATATGTGTGTGTGTGACTTAGAGAGAGAGAGAGAGAGAGAGAGAGAGAGAGAGACAGAGATATAGAGAAAGAGAGACAGACAGGGGAACAGAAACGATGGCTCAGAGAGAGAGAGAGAGAGAGAGAGAGAGAGAGAGAGAGAGAGCAACCGACGGACAGACAGACCGACCGACCCGACCGACAGACAGACAGACAAATGGAATCTGTAGCGACAACAACAATAACAACAACCCCCCCCCCCAAAGAATTACAACATTACAATTCTATCACTTCAGCGGATCTTCTTTTTCTTGTTTATTTCTAGTGACCTGTAGAAACAAACGGCGGCCCGAAATATAAATGACAAAATAGATCACGCCCCAAGCACAGCCATAAAACCCGGACCCCCGCACACGTAGGAAGTGACGTATGTTCAATCCCCGGGTGAAGTCCGGAGTTTGTCTGACGTCATCTGCAATCCTACAACACTCACATTTCCTTTCCCCATCCCCCCCCCTCTCTCTCTTTCTCTCTCTCTCTCTCTCTCTCTCTCTCTCTCTCTCTCTCTCTCCTCTCTCTCTCTCTCTCTCTCTCTCTCTCTCTCTCTCTCCCCCCCTCGGCTAGCACACACAACCCCTTTCCTGACCATTTCTGAAATAAAGGATTAAAGTTCGGTCTGTATATAAGCTTAGTTGTTGTTGTTGTTGCTGTTGTTTTTTCAAGTGGAAAGGGGAAAAAAGATGTATACATTTCCTTCCATGAAAAGTATTCATTTTTTATTTATTTTATTCCACTTTCAAATCACAGCTGATTTCTCTGCCTAAAATTCGGGATACTCTCCCCGTGGAGATCTCGTCGTCGCAAGAGCAGCGCCACCCATTATTTATTTTTTCTTATTTCAAGCCCAAACGGGATCCGGAACCACCGCACACTTCCGACCAGGACTTTTCGCTTTCTAGGCAGGCGTGTTAGCTCTAGACCACCGATCCACCAACAACTGTGTGTGACGTCACACTAGCCCGACTTTAGTGGGGTTGAACATATGAATATAAGGGAAGCTTTTTTTTTTTTTTTTGAGAAGTAACATGTATTCATTTCCTAGAAAAGAACAAAAACAACCTGATAGATCCCTGTTTATTTCTTCCTCATCATTTCTCCACTGGCTGAAGTGTCTTCACTTTATAGCGGCATTCAGTTGGGTCGTTTGTTTGTGTTTATTAACACATTTGCCTAAAGGGAAAAAACCACAAAAACAACAACAAAAACAACAATAACAACGACAACGCGTTAGTCTGCATCTTAGCAGCTTTTATGAACAGGTTTTGCTTAGGACAGAATGATTGTGTGTGTGTGTGTGTGTGTTTATCTATTTACTTATTTATTTGTTTATTTATTCTTTTATTTCGGGAATAATGGGATAAACACTCATGCGCTTTTCTTTACATCAAGTCCCCGTGTGTCTGCAGTTTTGTAAATTTTGTCATCCGTCCTCACAGCCGCCAACTCTTCCAAAAAGTAGAACGGATTTTTAACATGTGCGCAAGATGTTCTGCTTGCATTCGCGCACGGAACCTCGGTTTATAGTCTCATCGGAAGGACTTTTAGGGGGAGTGGAGTCAGCACTGATGTTAAGTCCAGAGGAAAAAAATAATCTTGAACGAGATTCGAACCTGGATCAGCAAATCACGAGCGCAATGGGCATCATTCTAACCACCAGGCTACCCCGTCCCCCAGTAGCCTGCAACATAGTATCTCTTTGGACAGGTCTTGCTTGCGTGTGTGTGTGCGTGTGTGTGTGTGCCCGAGCGTGTGGTGTGTGTGTGTGTCTGTGTGTGTGGATGCTTGTATGTTGTTTCAGGGTGTAGGTAATCATTTACCTAAAGGCGGTACAGAAACCCAGCCACTTTTTATTTAAAAAGGTAAAGGTAAAGGTGTCCCATAACCTAAGCGTCAGAGACCTCAGCTTCTCCAGAGGCCAGCATATTGAGGGCGGCGCCCATCTCCTCTCTCTCGCTGCTTTACCTTCCCTGACCCTAAAGAGGGCAGGTACCTATTTGTAGCTGGGTGAACTGGGGGGAGCTGTACTGAAGCCAAGGCGCATAAACGGTCACCCATCCAAGTGGTAACCACGCTTGATGCTGCTTAACCTTAGCTGGGGGAAAGCGAGTGTTCTGACCACTGAGCTGTCTTCGTCCCCACTTATTATTAAGACCAATCCAACAAATTAAAGTGTTTTGATAATTTGGTTCCAAGTGACTTTGTACACTTTGACGAACTTCAAGAACTATTTTGCGAAGTATGTTTTTGCCTGCATGACTCTTCCGTGACTATTTTTTACTTACCAATTTTGTTTACTTGTGTTTATAAGCCTTCTTGGCTTCCATGGCAATACACGATGTTCTGTTCTGTTTTATTCCGTTCACACACACATACACACACATACACACACACGCACGCGCGCGCACGAACGCATGCAAACACGCGCACGCACATACACACAAACCCAACAAAAACCAAACACCCCTCCCCAACGAAAATAGTACAAAACAAAACAAAAACTGACAAACAAACAATCCCCCCCCACCAACAAAGCAAAGCCCCCTCACCCCTTCACACAAGAAAGAAAACTTCCCTGCCAAACAACCACAACAACATCATCAACAACAACAATCACAACAACATCAACAACACAACAACAACAACAACAATCACAACAACAACATCAACAACAACAACGACAACAATCCCAACAAAGAAGAAAAAACCTTAAAAGAAAAAACCCAAAGTCAAACCAAGAGAAACCCCAATAAAGGACAACAACAACAACAACAACAACAACAACAACAAACAACAAAACTCAACACGGAGAGATAGTTGCAAGAAAAAAAAAAAATTGATGGTAAAAAAATGAAGAACAAAAAAATACCCCAGACCCAAAAAACATGTAGAAGAGCAGGAAGAAAAACAACAACAAAAACACACCAAAAACCACAAAAAACAACAAAAAACCCCTACAAAAAACACACCCAAAGTGAAAGAACACGCATGAGACACGTACTGCGCATTGCGGAGGCATACAAATCACAGCCCCAAACATCATAAACATATTATATGAAGATCATTCTTGTACTTCACTTCATGTAGGGATGGAGAAGGTGGGCAGTGAGAAAGAGAGAGAAAGAGAGGGAGAGAGAGAGGGGGGGGGGAGGGAGAGAGAGGGAGAGAGAGAGGCGGGGGAGAGAGAGAGAGGGGGGGAGGGAGGAGAAGGAGAGAGGGGGAGAAAGAGAGAGGGGGGTAGGAGGGGAGAGAGAGAGAGGGAGAGAGAGAGAGGGAGAGAGACAATGACAATGACAAAGGTTTGACAAGAGGGAGAGAGAGAGGGAAGAGAGAGAGAGGGAGAGAGGGGGGAGGGAGAGGGAGAGAGAGAGGGAGAGAGAGAGAGGGAGAGAGACAATGACAATGACAAAGGTTTGACAGAGAGGGAGAGAGAGGGAGAGAGAGAGAGAGGGAGAGAGGGGGGGGGAGAGAGGGAGAGAGAGAGGGAGAGAGAGAGAGGGGAGAGAGAGAGAGAGAGAGAGAGAGAGGGGAGAGAGACAATGACAATGACAAAGGTTTGACAGAGAGGGAGAGAGGGAGAGAGAAGAGAGGGAAGAGAGAGAGAGGGGGGAGGGAGAGAGGGGAGAGAGAGAGAGAGGGAGAGAGACAATGACAATGACAAAGGTTTGATAGAGAGGGAGAGAGAGAGAGGGGGAGGGAGAGAGAGGGAGAGAGAGAGAGAGGGGGGGAGGGAGAGAGAGAGAGAGGAGGGAGAAGAGAGAGGGAGAGAGACAATGACAATGACAAAGGTTTGACAGAGAGGGAGAGAGAGAGAGGGAGAGAGAGAGAGAGGGAGAGAGAGCGAGAGAGAGGGAGAGAGAGAGAGAGCGAGAGAGAGAGGGAGAGAGAGAGAGAGGGAGAGAGGAGAGGAGTGAGAGAGAGGAAGAGAGAGAGAGAGAGAGAAAGGAGAGAGAGGGAGAGAGGAGGAGAGAAAGGAGAGAGGAGAGAGAGAGAGAGAGGAGAGAGAGAGAGAGAGGGAGAGAGAGAGGAAGAGAGGGAGAGGAAGAGAGAGAGGAGAGAAGAGCGAGAGAGAGGGGAGAGAGGAGGGAGAGAGAGAGAGAGAGGAAAGAGAGAGACGAGAGAGAGAGAGAGAGGGAGAGAGAGAGATAGGGAGAGAGAGAGATCTTTGATTGGAATGATCTTATTTTTCAAGGGCTACAGATAAGCAATCACAGACATTTTTTCATCGGCTCTTGAGCGAGAGAGAGAGAGAGGAGAGAGAGAGAGAGAGAGGAGAAGAGAGAGAGAGAGAGAGAGAGAGAGAGTATGCGAATGCGAAAGTTTATTCATTATAGGCCTTGGCCCTTTATGAAAGGGTTGTGTGTCTATAATCAACATTCCAAAACATGTTGCATAGGAAACATTTATGAACAGAAGAATAATACATCAAGTACAGACAGTATTTCTGATTTTAAAAGCTTTATACAAATAAATTGCTAGTAAGATTATTTAACATAGGAATAACCATGCCTATGTAATAGGGAGA
>CM054159.1:9214091-9216591 GCA_028751875.1 Rapana venosa | reverse complement strand
GATAATGTATGACCAAAACATATTTGGAAGATTTCCTTGCAAAAAAGGCAGAAGAGTGAACCAGGAACTCAGAAAATAAGCAAGAAAGATGATAGAAAGATAAGAAAAAAAAGGAGACAGAAACAGTAAGTGATAGAAAAGTCCAAAATTCTAGCACGGAATTCCCAGAAGATGGGGATGCTGTCTATACTGAAGGAACTCCCAGCATCCCACGGGGGACAAAAATCAAAATGGTTATTTCTTTGTTGATAGGGTTGTAACATGTATGCAAGCTGTTCCGCAAGCATTCGTGTAACATAAGACCTCGGAGTAATATATAATATAAGACCTCGGTCTCAATGGATAATCTTTGCAGGGAGTGAAATCATTATCAATGTTACCATCATCACCTTCACCTATCCCGTAGTTCCTAGGACCGTGGGGGCACCACTGAAGATTTTGCAACCAGCTTCCTCCACTCCCTGCGGTCTTCTGCTTTCCGTAGCATTCGTTCCACTCAAGGCCAGTCAGTCCACTCTCTGATGTTGTCCTCCCATCGTTTATTTCTCTGTCTGCCTCTTCTTTGTCTCCTTCCTTGTACTGCTCCCTGTAGAACAGTCTTGGCCAGTCCAGATGTTGGTGTGACGTTCCCGAACCACTTTAGTTTGTGTGTTTTACTCACTGAAGTCAGGACTTCTTCATATGGTCCGATGGCTATTTTCATTTCTGGACTTCACTTCCCCATTAATGATGTGATCTCTGTATGAGATACCAAGGAGTTTGCGAAAGCACCTCATCTCCAATGCCTGTTGCCAATGTTAGGCCCAGGGCAAAACTCCTCTAGACCAGATCCCTCATCGAGGACTTTGAACCCACACCCTCATGTTACGGTCACATTACAAGTATGACGCTCTAACCCCTCGGATATGCCGCTTGGAAACTTTTGCTAGGACTTTATTAAAAGCCCGCACGCATCCCATCCCCGAAGCCGAAATACAGCTACCTTAATGGTGGGCCAAAAACCAGTCGAATATACAAAATGTCACCATTGGTGAACCTGAGAGCACGAGCCGAGGAACAAAAACAAACAACAAAAACAAAACAAAATAAACAACAACAAGGACAACTAAGAACCTCCTGCATACGATATACTGGTATTATGGTGGATCGGTGGTCTAGAGGTAACGCGCCTGTCTAGAAAGCGAAAAGTCCGGGTCGGAAGTGGGCGGGTGGTGGTTCAAATCCCGTTTGGACCCGAAAATGTTTCCCCCATCCACTAGACCTTGAGTGGTGGTCTGGGCGCTAGTCTTTCGGATGAGACGGTAAACCGAGGTCCCGTGTGTTACACAAAAATTATTTAGCGCACGTAAAAGAACCCACGGCAACGAGAGAGTTGTCCCTGGCAAAATTCTGTAGAAAAAAGCCACTCTGATAGGGAAACAAATGCAGTTGTAAACAGAAAAATAATAATAATTAATATAAAAAAAAAGGGTGGCGCTGCTCTGTGGCGACGCGCTCTCCCCGGGGAGAGCAGCCCGAATTTCACGCAGAGAAATCTGACGTGACTTGAAGTGATATAAATAAATAACATAAATTATGAAGGTGATAACCAAGGAAGGGAATTTTGACAGCGTATGCAACTATCTGGGCTTATCATTGCTCTAGTGAGCGAAGACTTCGTGCTTTCTTCATGAAAATAAAGTTACGACTGACTACATATATCCGTGACGGTAACTGAAGTATTTACGCTCACTAAAAGTGGAGGAAGCTGGTTGCAACATCTTCAGTGGTGCCCCCCCCCCCCCCCACACACACACGATCGATCTACAAAGACTGCGGGAGAGAAGCGAAGGTAAAGAATGGTGCTGTGTTGATAGTGTGCGATATTATTTCTCTCTGTTTTAAAAAAACACAACTTTTCGAACTTTTCTAACTTTTCTATTGGATTTTTTTTTTTAGTGTGGCGTATATAAAGAGCAGTCAGTAGATGTAGGTGTGTGTGTGTGTGTGTGTGTGTGTGTGTCGTGTGTTGGTGTGTGTGTGTGTGTGTGTGTGCGCGCGCGCGCGCATGAGTGAGTGTGTGTGTGCGCGTGCATGAGTGTGTGTGTGCGGGCGCGCGCGCATGTGTGTGCGTGTGTGTGTGTGTGGTGCAGGCGAGCGCGCATGAGTGTTGTGTGTGTGTGGTGTTTGCGTTTTGCGGGCGAGCGCGCATGAGTGTGTGGGTATATGTGTGTGTGTGTGTGTGCGGGCGAGCGCGCATGTAGTGTGTGAGTGTGTTTGCGCGTGCGTGCATGAATGTGAGTGTGTGTGTGTGTGTACGGCGCGCGCGCGCATGAGTGCGTGTGTGTGTGTGTGGGTGTGTGTGTTACGCGCGTGCGCGGTCGAGCGTGTGTGTGTGTTTTTGTGTGTGTGTGTGTGTTTGTGAGTGTGTTTGTTTATGTGTGTGTGTGTGTGTGGTGTGTGCTGTGTGTGTGTGTGTGCGTGTGGTTAACCCAGATCCAAGCGTGAGAGATCACGATTT
>CM054159.1:9206591-9209091 GCA_028751875.1 Rapana venosa | reverse complement strand
AAATTTCATCATAGTGGAGATGCCTTGCCCACAGCACATCCCCACTCTCTCGGCCAAGTGGGCATAAGGACAGTCAGCGTTGGAGATGCTCTCCAAAGGCCCCTAGGGCTGCAGCACATAAAGGACCATACAAGTCAAGCCTCCTAGTCAGAGAGTCATAGTGGATCACTAAAGACTAAGCTGTAAAGTGGAATTCCATGAGTGGGAAAGCCACTGGTCATACAGCCTCTCACTTTGCTGTTGCCCCCAGCATCAATGGGAACTGTGATAAAGCCCAGGCGCCAAAGGCACACACACAATCTATCTATCTATCTATCTATCTATCTATCTATCTATCTATCTATCTATCTATCTATCTATCTATCTATCTATCTATCTCTTTACATACATACATACGTATATATATATGTATATATATAATTATATATATATATATATATATATATATATATATATATATATATATATATATATATATATGTAGATAGATAGATAGATAGATAGATAGTGTGTGTGCCTTTGGCGCCTGGCGTTTATCACAGTTCCCATTGACGCTGGGGGCAACAGCAAATATATACATATATATATATATATATATATATATATTATATATATATATATAATATATTATATATATATATATAAAATTATGGGGACGAGATAGCTCAGTGGTCAGAGCACTCGCTTTCTCCCAGCCAAGGTTAAGCAGCATCGAGCGTGGTTACCACTTGGATGGGTGACCGTTCGCGCGCCTTGGCTTCAGTACAGTCCCCCAGTTCACCCAGCTGTAAGTGGGTACCTGCCCTCTTTAGGGTCAGGGAAGGTAAAGCAGCGAGGGAGAGGAGATGGGCGCCACCCTCAATATGCTGGCCCTAGAGAAGTTGAGGTTGAGAATTGTTTGTATCGGTTTGAACTGTATTGTTTGCGTTTGTATTGTATTGTATCGGTTTGTATTGTATTGTATCGGTTTGTGTTGTAATGTATCAATTATATTGTATAGAATTATATTGTACAGCATAGTATTTATTTGTATTGTATTATATTGAATTGCATTGTATTATATTTCGTTGTATTGTGTTGTATCACTTTGTATCGGATTGTATTGCGTTGTTTTGTATCGTATTGTATTGAACTGTATCGGTTTGTACCATATTATTGTATCGTATTGCATGGTATGGTTTCCTATCGTATTGTAGTAACATCTTGTTTTCTTTTTGTATGGTATTGTCGTGTGTTGTATGGTATCGTGTTGAATTGTATCGCTTTGTATTGTATTGTATTGTATTATGTTGTATTGTGTCGTATATACCGCGTTCAGTCACTGGAAGTGTTCCTGCCTTGAAATTCCGGCTGCTCTCTCTGGGAAGAGCATATCGAGACAAAAGCCGCGTCACCCATTTTTTAAAATAATAATAATAATAATAATAAGAATGATAATAATGTATGGCATTTATATATCGCTGAATCTTGTAAAGCAACAAATCAAAGCGCTCAGATAACATTTTTCCCCCCCATTTTTTATATCGAGGATAATGGAATAAGCACTCATGTGCTTTTTTACATTCAGGCCCCGTGTGTATGCGGTTTTGTAAATTTTGTCATCTGTTCCCACCGGCACACAATGGCCTACTCTTTCGAACAGCGGAACAGGATTTAAACGTGTGCGCAAGATGTTCTGTATGCGTTCGAACACGGGGCCTCGGTTTATAGTCTCATCCGAAGGACTAATAATAATAATAATAATAATAATATAATAATGATGATAATGATAATAATAATAATATTATTATTAATAAGAACAATAATAATAATGATAATACATGGAATTTATATAGCGCTATATCTTGTAAAAAACAAACAAACAACAAATCGAAGCGCTTGCATTCGACCCACTCCTACACATGCAACCACCAATGATTAACAGTTTTAACAAAATTCACACACACACACACACACGCACGCACGCACGCACGCACGCACGCACGCACGCACGCACGCACGCACGCACGCACGCACGCACGCACACACACACACACACACACACAAACACACGCACACACGCAGACTCCACTCTCCCCAAAAGTCCTTCGAATGAGACAATAAACCGAGGCCCGTGTGCGAACGCACGCAGAACATCTTGCGCACACGTTAAATCCTGTTCCGCTCTTTGTAAGAGTAGGCCATTGTGTGCCGGTGGGAACAGATGACAAAATTTACAAAACCGCATACACACGGGGACTGGATGTAAAAAACACATAAGCGCTTATTCCATTATGCTCGATATAAAAGAATGAAATAAAAAAATAAATAAAAAATAAACACACACACAGGTTAGACACTTCGGCAGGATGATGGGAATTTTTGGTCATTGAAGGCAGGGACAGATAATTATGAGATGAAACAAGAGGGGAAAGTCTTCGGTTTGAAAGAGATATGTCTTGAGGCTGGATTGAAAAGTGTCGTAAGTAGGCTTCTCGCGACTAGTTTTTTTTCCCTTTTT
>CM054159.1:9179091-9194091 GCA_028751875.1 Rapana venosa | reverse complement strand
TGACATCTTGTTTCAATTTCACGGTCTAATCTTCCGTTCTCTGCAAATACACTGCCCAGATATTTCAATTCGCTGACTTGATTTAACTGGGATCCATTAATATTGATGTCCAGAGTGTGCGGTCTCCTCCTGCCTCGCTGCCGACAGACAGCTATATCTCCCCGCGACGCCTCCGAGTATAAGCGGAAGACAAAAATAAGTAAGTAAAGCATGACAAGCTCTTAACATAACAACCTGCACTCTCTCCTTTGTTAAAGGAGAAAAAAAATCATCTGAAGGCGGAGTGTGGCTGCCTATATTATGGTGAGGTACT
This sequence comes from Rapana venosa, assembly GCA_028751875.1. NCBI lineage: Eukaryota > Metazoa > Mollusca > Gastropoda > Neogastropoda > Muricidae > Rapana > Rapana venosa. The sequence continues at coordinate 9,193,778 of CM054159.1, read as the reverse complement.
TGAAAACAGTCGTACACGTAAATTTTTCATTCAGTGTACAATTTCAATCTCACGGTGATTCCTAGGTGGGATGAGTGAGTCAGAGTGCAACATTCTGGGTGACCCCCTAGAGTGTTAAGCTGGGGAACGCGCAACAACAACAACAACCCAACTTATATGAAAACGGAAAGAAATCTGAGCAGGAGGCAAAAGCCATCAAAGACAGCAGCTCATCTGAATTCTAATGCCACTTCTCGACCAAAACCAAAACCGGACACAAATAAGATAACAGTTATTTCACAAATATGTCATTTGAACAATTATTGGCCGATAATGTGGTTATGTTGGAGATAGTTGTTTAGTTAGAAGCCCTGTTGGCAAACTTTAGTAATTGTTCTTGCTGCAGTTTAAGCTGTTCAATGCCCCCTCCCTCCTCATCCCTGTCCCTCCCATAATTTCTTTGTATTTTTTCTCTTTTATCTCGTGCACAGACACTAATAGGTAACAACACACACACACGCGCGCGCGCGCGCGCGCGCTCGCACGCATGCACACACACACACACACACACACGCGCGCGCACGCGCGCACACACACACACGTTCTCTATATATTGTAACCCTTTATCTTTGGTCTAATATCACCTTGAGTGAACAGACGTTAAATTAAAGAAAGTTATTTCACACACAACACACACACACACACACACACACACACAACACACACACACCACACACACACCACACACACACACACACACACACACACCACACACACACCACACACACTCACTCACTCACACTCCCCCTCCCACACACACAAACATACACTCCCACACACACAAATGACAAGTTTATAGAAAACCCAGCGCGCGGCATTGCTTTAGAAATCACAGAACAAATTATCGCCCCTAGCTTCCGGGGAGGAAGCGGTACAAGCGATCACTCTCCGTCCCACTTTGTATGCTGCTTCACAGGGTAAGTGCGCCAGTCTGGCTTGAGCATCCTGCTGTGAGACTATACTATACTATACTATACTATACTATACTATACTATACTATACTATACTATACTATACTATACTATACTATACTATACTATACTATGCTATGCTATGCTATACTATACTATGCTATGCTATGCTATGCTATACTAGACTAGACTATATATCAGTACGTATACACGGGGAAAACATCGATTCAATCCAATCCGATCTGGATCCAATCTAGTCCAATCCAATCCAATTGTGATATTTCAGACTATACCATCAGTACGTATACACGGGGAAAATATCGATTCAATCCAATTCGATTTGGATCCAATCCAATTGTGATTTTTTAAGACTATTTCATCAGTACGTATGCACGGGGTAAACATCGATACAATCCAATCCGATCTGGATACAATCTAGTCCAGTCCAATCCAATCCAAATGTGATTTTTTTTAAAAGACTGTATCATCAGTACGTATACACGGGGAAAACATCGATACAATTCAATCCGATCTGGGTCCAATCAAGTCCAATCCAATCTTATTTTTTTAGACTGTATCATGAGTTACGTATACACGGGGAAAACATCGATTCAATCTAATCCGATTTGATACAATTTAGTCGAAACCAATCGTTTATTGTGATTTTTAAAAAAAAGTTTCGCCGACCACAGAGGCAACGAGAGGACGTCATTCTATCGACTGTTCAGTGAGAATTCACAATGATATACCTGATCTTGTCTTGTCTTGTCTTGTCTTGTCTTGTCTGTCATGATATGTTCTTGTTTTGTGGGCAGCTGACTTGTTTTTGTCAAAGACTTTCATTTATAGGGCTTTTTCTTCTTTTTTTTTCCTTTCCCCCTTTTTTTTTCTTTAGTCAATTCAATTTCACCGGATTCATGCTTTCTCATGACTATATTTTTGTCCCGTTTCTATCTCCGTTTTAAGTGTATATTCTATCACTTCGAAGGTTCAGCGTTTGTAAATTCGATGCAAAATGGAGAACTGTGTATTTGTGCAGAATTGCAAGATGGGACATAATTATTTCGTATTATATTTTCTCCTTCGTTCTGTTGTATAGCATAGCATAGCATAGCATACCATGCCATGCCACGCCATACCATACCATATAATACTGATAGGGAAACAATAATACATGCAGACAGGACAATTAAAAAAAAAGTGGGTGGCGCTGCTCTTGAGGCGACGCGCTCTTCTCGGGGAAAGCAGCCCAAATTTCACGCAGAGAAATCTGACGTGACTTAAAGTACCATACCATACCATACCATACCATACCATACCATACCATGCAATAAAAATGGTATTAACATGTTGTCCCCCTCCAAGTGTTGTGATGGCCATTGAACGACAGCAGCAGCAGCAGCAGCAGCAACAACAACAACAAAATAAATTCGTGTCTTGCTTTGACTGAACAAAAAATAGTACCAGAAGCAAAACAAGCGATTTTGCCGAAAACACATTAGAGAAAAGACACTTTTATATTAAACAAAAGAAAAATCAAACTTGAATTTAACTTAACTTATCCATCTATTTTATTTATATTCTTTTATTTAGAGAATAATGAAATAACCATTTGTGTGGCGTTTTTACATACAGTGGGGGACGAGATAGCTCAGTGGTCGGAGCACTCGCTTTCCCCCAGCCAAGTTAAGCAGCGTCGAGCGTGGTTACCAGTTGGATGGGTGACCGTTTGCGCGCCTTGGCTTCAGTACAGTTCCCCCAGTTCACCCAGCTGTAAATGGGTACCTGCCCTCTTTAGGGTCAGGGAAGGTAAAGCAGCGAGGGAGAGGAGATGGGCGCCGCCCTCAATATGCTGGCCCTAGAGAAGTGAGGTCTCTGACGCCTCGCTCCCCTACGACCTTATAGGTTATGGGACTCCTTTACCTTTACCTTTTTTTACCCCCAGTGCATGCAGTTTTGCACATTTTGTCATTGGGTCCCACTGGGGCACAAAGACCTACTTTTTTCGAAAGACGGAACGTATAGCCTACGCAAGATGTTCTGCGTACGTTCGCACACGGGACCTGGGTTTATAGCCTCATCCGAAGGACTAGTCATACAGGGACGGGAGAAGAGTTGGTGCTGATGTTGACTCCAGGGGGGAAAAAAAGTCCCTTTGAACGGGTGTCTGGGTGGTGGCTTGAACCCAGGCCGTCCGCTCTTGAGCGCAACACTCTAACCACCAGGCTACCCTGTCCCCTTCTACAAACCAACATGACAGTCAGTTTGTATATTCTCTGTTTAGAGACTACTCCCAGCCCCCTCCCTCCCCCCAAAAGAAAAATTCAGAAAGGGAGCAGCAGGGTGTATCGAACCTATGTGCCCTATACGTGGATATACCGGCGATGAACACGCAGAGTTATTTCCCGTGAGGATATGAACGGACAATTTTAGTGCATATTATATTGGTGAATGTTCAACCTTTCTGAAGTCGGGTAGCGATGACGTCATCATTACATCTCCTTTTTTTTTTAAACCAGAGAAAAAATACATATAATTATGTTCTCCTTCCTCTGAAAAAGTTTACATAAATTAACCTAACATTTTCACTTTTAGCAGTGTCCAGCTTTCTTCTGTGAAAGAGGAGAGAATGAATGTAGATATTGCCCGTGACGTCACCACTTCCTGACTTCGTGGGGGACTGAACTCTCGGCGCGCACACAAAATTGCATTGCAACTTTCTGGATAGTCTGTGCCATATTATTTGTTTTGTTATTTTCAATCATTCTCTTTGTTTCTGCTTTTGAAGAATATATTTCTTTCAGTCATCTCTTTCTTGTCTATTTTCATGCCACACCAGCTGAATCACATGCATTCTGGTTTTGTGTGTGTTTTTTTTTAGTAGGCCTGTATGTTGTGTCATTAAGTGATCATTGTCCTAAAGTGAATAGACTCCAAGGAGATAGACCTTTTTCCCTGGATGTGAAAATCTCTTGTGGATAAAAAACAACAACACCACCATGTCTTTTTATCTTTCTCCAGGTGGGCTGCCAATTCACAGACTGCAAACTACAAGACAAACGATTCCGAATTTGATAATTCCGACTGTCTTTTGAGCGTGCGATTCGGGTAAAACCAAAATATTTTTCTGGGAAAGTTAAGGAGTACAAGTTTTACGTTCGCAGTCTCCACTGAATTTGTTTAATATATTTATCTCATATCTCTTTATTGCCATTATTTTGGGTCGTGTTTCCATATGTATTGATAGAAAAACGATGTGCTATAACAGTTCACAAATAATTTCAGAGTTACTTTTTGACCGTGGTTCGCGCGGATGAACGTGTTAAGCCAGATAACGAAAGGATACCATTTAAAGACACCACAGCTGTTTCTCCCCTCTCTTTTCAGTCTAGGGCTTCATCACTCTGGCCACTACACGTGTAGCGGAATTGCGATCACTGGGATGGACACAGAATACCAGATTCATTCTGCTCCTTACAGCTTCCTGTCCTCGTGGCCATGCTTATTTATATTTTTTTGTGGTAGCCCTGAAGTCGGAGTGCAGCTGCCTTAAATGGTGGGCAAAAAACCGGTTGCGCACACAAAAAAATCTCACCATTGGTAAACCTCAGAGCTCTAGCCAAGGAACGAAAAAACATGTTTTTGCTGACTTTGAAAGATTTTTTTGTTGACATATATCAAGCATAATTTTAATCTGAGGATGACAAATCCAACCGATTGTCTATCCTACTTAGAACAGTCCGGCATTTTCTTTGACAAGTTTTTATGGCTGACATTATGTGTCATAAATTGTGGTTTTTCTTAGTGCATTCACACTGAAAACCGATTGATTTAAAATGCGTGGAATGCGAAGTACTCCAAAGACGTGGTATACTTTTCTTCTTCTTCTTCTTCTTCTTCTTCTTCTTCTTCTTCTTCTTCTTCTTCTTCTTCTTCTTCTTCTTCCTCTCTCCTCCTCCTCCTCTTCTTTTTTTCTTCTTGATCTTCTTGAACTTCTTCTTCTTCTTCTTCTCTTTTCTCTTCTTCTTCTTCTTCTTTCTTCTTCTTTTCCTCCTGATCCCTCCTCACCCCTTCTTCCTTGAACTCCTCACATCTCTCCTCTGACTCTTCTTCTTGCTTCTTCTTCTTCTTCTTCTTCTTCTTCTTCCTTCTTCTTTTTTTCTTCTTTCTTCTAATCTTCTTCTTTTTTCCTCCTCTCTTCTTCTTCTTCTTCTTCTACACATTTCGTCTGAAAAATTCAATTCAACATCTACTGCTTGACTGTCCAGTGCTGAAATACTCATACAAGACCCAAACAGTAGATGTTAGCACAATTTAGAATAAATAAATGTCTATGAACTAGTTATAATACTTGAGCAACATGAGATCCAAGTTTCTGAAAGCATCTGCTATTCTTCCATTGGACATTTAGTATGATGCAGTTATGACTAAGATGCGCTGAACGTAGACCTTTATTTTCTCTCTTTTTTATTTTCTTACTTGTCTTCCTATTTGTCTATCTGTTTGTTCATATATATATATATATATTGTCTGTACTCAATCACCTTATTTCAGGTTATCCAAGTATTGGAAATGAATCGAAATTTGTGATGACGTTTTGTTTGGAAAAAGAAAGACTAGCTCTCTCTCTCTCTCTCTCTCTCTCTCTCTCTCTCTCTCTCTCCCCCTCTCTCTCTCTCTCTCTGTCTGTCTCTCTCTGTCTCTGTGGGCGCGCCTGTGCATGCGTATCATATGCTAAAGGACATGAAGATAAAAGAAACACAAAAATGTGCCGTAGACACTGTGTCTCACCAGCATTTTGTGGAATGATGAATACATACACTGAAGAAAAAGCCTGTTGTCTCCGTCAAAATTAATAACATTTGTCGGCATTTCTTCCAACAAAAAAAGAAAAATTTCACAAATGTTTTTCCTCCCAGAAGTTTTGTTCAAATTGCTTTCAGAAAAATCAATTTGCTCTCAGATTAAATGTTTATTGCGTTACTTATTGTTTGGATATTTGTTTAGTATTTTTGCTTTTGCCATGTTGAACGTTCGTTTTTCAGTTCATGCTGACGACCATGATGTGAAATATCAGGAGGGTTACCTCTCTCCCACCAAGGTACAAAACAGAGCAGAGCTCGTCCGAGGTATGCTTGAAAAGTGCTGCCAAAAGTACTCTTCTCACCTGACAAAGAAAAGTAACTTTTTCGCAAAGGTGACTCTCTTGTGTATTTAAAAAAGTTATTTATTTTATTTTATTTTATTCTCTTTTATATCGAGGATAATGGAATAAGCACTTATGTGCTTTTTTTTTTTTTTTTTTTACATCCAGTCCCCAATGGAATAAGCACTTATGTGCTTTTTTGTTACATCCAGTCCCCGTGTGTATGCGGTTTTGCAAATTTTGTCATCCGTTTCCACCGGCATGCAATGGCTTACTCCTACGAAAAGCGGAACAGGATTTAAGGTGTGCGCAAGATTTATTTCTTTATTTATTCTTTTAAATCGAGGATAATGGAATAAGCGCTCATGTGCTTTTTTACATTCAGTCCCCGTGTGTATGCAGTTTTGTCAATTTTGTCATCTGTTTCCACCGGCACACAATGGCCTACTCTTCCGAAAAGTGGAACAGGATTTAACGTGTGCGCAAGATGTTATGCGTGCGTTCGCACACATCGGAGCACAAAGTGTTGGAGAAAACAAAAAGAAAAACGGAATAAAAAGGGGAACAGAAAAAAAATCTCAATTTTAGTTTTCTTAAAAGATTCCAAGCTTAAAGATTTTTTTTTGACAGCAGGTGAGAATGGTCACCATGCTCTGTTAGAAAGTACTCTTTTCTGGGTTTTTTGGGGGTGCAAAATCAATTTCTATTCTATTTTCTTTTTTTTCTGTGTTTCATTATATTCTATCTTTTATTTTTCTTATTTCATTGCGCATATTTCTTCACCTATTTATTTTCTTTGCTTTGCTAGAGCTCTGAGGTTCACCAGTGGTGAGATTTTGCGTACGCGGCAGTTCGCCCACCATTAACGTAGCCAGTCATATTCCGACTTCGGGGATGACGTCTAAACACGACGCCAGTGTGCATGGGAGTGAGGCTTTTTTGTTTTTGTTTTGTTTTTGTGTGGTTATTGTTGATATTTTGTCATCTGTTCCTATCGGCACGCAATGGTCTACTCTTGTGAAAAAACAGAATGGGTTTTACCACGTGTGCAAAGATGCTCGTACACGGACCTCAGCTTACAGCTTCATCTGAATGATTTTATTGTGTTTAGGTTTCTGACAAGAGCAGGTGTCTCAGATGCCAGAGACACACTTGGCCATATTAACAACAGCAGGACCAAACCAGCTGATGACGCCGCTCTGTAACAAGTGTTACCGCTGTTTCTGATGAGACAGCTGCAGTTCAAGCTTAAACCGTCATTGCAGGCAGTCATAGGTAGTGGCTAGCATACCCGAAGTGAACATATACAGGTTAGCCGATGTGCATGCATAGGTACTTATATGTGCGTGTGTTTATGCGCGTGTGTGTGTGCCCATGTGCCGATGCACAGAGACACAGGCATGCACGTGCGCGCGCGCGAGCAACACCCTCCCCCCAAATACATACATACATACACACTCACAACACACACACACACACACTCACACACATACACAACCAAACAGCGAGAGAGAGAGAGAGAGAGAGACGCTTTGACGCTTTGACGCTTTGACCAATTTATTGTCATTGCCAAAGAGGCCTAAGAGAGAGAGAGAGAGAGAGAGAGAGAGAGAGAGAGAAGAGAGAGAGAGAGAGAGAGAGAGAGAGAGAGGGGGGGGGGAGTCATGTTTGCCTTTTTAAGTTATAAGGAGTGCCAATAAAGACTAAAAGAGTCTACAGTTTTATCATTTCCCTAATGTGAACCTTGTCACTCCTTGTGTCATTTTAATGATGCATAGTTCTTCTTATCTTGATAGGACTACTCCCTTCTATCGTTTTTGTGGTTTTGTTCTGTATTCTTTTTGGTTATTTTGTTTGTTGTTTCTTTTCTTGATATTTTCACCGTCTAAACATAATTATTATGTTCTTACTTTATTTTCTTTCGCTGTGATGCGATGATGTTAAGCTGCAACCTATGTTTGTGCATGCGTTATCTACAGCACTTTCTACAAGCTCATGCATGTTGTACCTATACTTCTGGTGTTGCTGGTATGTTCTTTTGAGCTGATGGAATATTGTTTTAAACCAAAACTGATAACTACCACTGAAAAAGAAAAAAAACAGACTAGAAAGACGCCTGCACAAAATAAAGTCTTAAGAAAAACACACACACACACACACAAACCAAACCCCAGCAAAGCCCAACAAACAAACAAGAACAAAGAAAAACTTCAGCCACAACAAAAAAACACCAAAGCACAACTTTCAAACTGGACAAAATCACCCACTAACTACAACCACCTCTACTCTGTGATCAGCAGGCCTATAAACAACAAAATTGGATTGCATTGTTTATTTATTTATTTATTCTTTTATATCGAGGATAATGGAATAAGCACTCATGTGCTTTTTTACATCCAGTCCCCGTGTGTATGCGGTTTTGTAAATTTTGTCATCTGCTTCCACCAGCACACAATGGCCTACTCTTCCAAAAAGCGGAGCAGGATTTAACGTGTGCGCAAGATGTTCTGCATGAACACGGGCCTCGGTTTATAGTCTCATCCGAAGGACTTTGACATTCAGTTCGTTTTTTTTGTCAAACTGGAAGAAAGGGCGAGGCTGGGAATCGAACCCACAACCTCACGGTTTACTTGTTGGCAGGCGAACATCTTAACCATCCTACCACCTTCCTTTCTTCCATTGGACCACCTCTACTACCACACCATCCCAAAACACACGCACACAAACACACACACACATAACACCTTACCTTTTCAGAGATGAAAGTAGCGAGGAAATACAGGTGGTGAAAAAACGAAGGAAGTCGCCAAGCAAGGATTTGATGACACAGCAACCGGCTTGCCTCCGTCAACAGCCAAAGAGTTCAGCAGCAACAGCCAGGACAGCAACCGAGAGAACAGCAGGAACAGCAGCGCCGACAGCAAGCAAAGCAAGCAAAGGAGGAAGACAGCCAACAGGGTTCTAAAGAGGAGGAACAACACAGCCCCGCTGTCTTATATGGCGCTCAAACTTTCCCCCCCAACCACAAACATCCACGCCTCTTTTTCCCCCTTCACCGTCTTTTCACTCCCACACCTCCCCAACAAAAACCTCCACACCACACCACGCACGCACGCGCGGTACAGCTTTGCCCTCCCTCTCGCTTTTGCGCCTCTCGTCCAATCAGAAACGTACTCCCTGTTCGGACGCTCCCACTGCGCATGTCAGAACGGATCTTGACGCGCGCGTGGGTTTTAAGACGATGAAGAGAGTTTGGAGGTTGTGCTATGATGACGATGATGGTGATGATGATGATGATGCTGATAGATGGGAAGTTTCTAGTTGGAGATCAGGATTTGTCGGTGGGATTTCTGCAGTTTTTCTTTCATCCCCTGGCCGTGATTAGTCGGCGTGTGTTTGATCCACTGTCGGATAATTGCTGCAGTCTGTGAGGATGACCAAAAGTTGCTGACAGTCACTTTGGGATAGATACAGGGGATCGGGACAATTTAAAGTCATCTTGCTTTCAGCTTCACTGTTCACACAGACCATAGGATAAAATTGCTGCTAGAGGAGAGGCGGAGGAGGGGGGTAGGAGGGAGGGAGAAGGATGGGGGGGGGGGGGGGGGGTGGAGGGAAAGAGGGGAGAGGCTGTGTGTGTGTGTGTGTGAAGGTATTTTGTTTTTTTCTAACTGGGAGAGGTTTTGGTGTGGGTGGGATGGTGAGGTGGAGGGGGGGGGGGGAGGGAAAGAGGTGTGTGTGTGTGTGTGTGTGTGTGTGTGTGTGTGTGTGTGAGTGTGTGTGTGGGTAGTTTTTTTTTTTTTAACTGGGAGAGGTTCAGGGTGTGGGTGGGTTGTCTCTAGCTGTTAGCCTTAGGTTGAACTTTTGTTGAGGCAAAGAGGCGGGTGGGAACAAGGGAGAGGAAAGAGGGAGGGGAGGATCAAGACTGACTGACACATAGGTGGAAAACGTTTGTTTGTTTGTTTTTTGTTGTTATTGTTGGTAACTTATAAGTTTGGGGTTGGATGCTGTGGTTGGGTGTTTTTGTTGCAGTTGCTGTTGATGTTGCTGTGGTGGTGGTGGTGGTGGTGTTGGTGGTGATGGTGGTGGTGTTAAGTGTTGAACTTTCTTGCATCTTTTGATGGTGTAGCCAGCAGCAGTAAATGTTAAGTTTTAGAATAGTTTTGGTAGCAATATTGATGATTATGATGATTATGATGATGATGATGATGATGATGGTGATGATGACGATGATAGCAATTCTTCCTTTTTCGATTCCTCCTCCTCCACCACCACCACCTCCTCCTTCTTTTTCTTCTTCTTTAACATTTCTTTTGATTGTAAAAGCTGTTACATTCTTGGGCCAGCTGTCTCCATCCTATCTCTCTCGATCTCCTTCTGTCTCCATCCCTTCTGTCTCCAGTCCTTTTGTCTCCATCTCAGTCTGTCTCCATCTCCTTTTGTCTCCATCCCTTCTGTCTCCATCTCCTTCTGTCTCCATCTCCTTCTGTCTCAATCTCCATCTGTCTCCATCCATTCTGTCCCCATCCCTTCTGTCTTCATCTCCTTCTGTCTCCATCTCTTCTTTCTGTCTCCTTCTGTCTCTATCTCCTCTGTCTCCATCCCTTCTGTCTCCAGTCCTTCTGTCTCCATCCCCTTCGGTCTCCATCTCCTTATGTCTCCATCCTTCTGTCTCATCTCTTGTCTCCATCTTGTCCATCTTCTGTCTCCATCTCCTTCTGTCTCCATGTCCTTCTGTCTCCATGTCTCCATCTCTCCTTCTTTCTCCTCCATCCCTTCTGTCTTCCATCTCCTCTGCTCCATCTTCTTTCTCCATTCCTTCCTGTCTCCATCTTCTCTCCTTTGTTTCCTGGTCTCCATCTCCATTCTGTCTCCATCTCCTTCTGTCTCCATCTCTGTCTCCATCTCCTTCTGTTACAGTCCCTCTCTGTCTCCAGTCCTTCTGTCCATCTTCATCTTTTTCCATCTCTCTTCTCCATCTCTTCTCCTTCTGTCTCTCCATCTCTCTTCTGTCTCCATTCCTTCGTCTCCTCTCCATCTCTTCTGTTCAATCTCTCTGTCTCCATTCCTTCTGTCTCCATCCTCCTTCCTGTCTTCCATCTCCTTCTGTCTCCATCTGTCTCCATCTTCTGTTCAGTCCTGTCTCCATCTCCTTCTGTCTCCATCTTCCTTCTTGTCTCCATCTCCTTCTGTCTCGTCCATCTTTCTCTCCTGTCTCCATCTCCTCCTTCTTCTCCATCTCCTTCTGTCTCCATTCTCCTTCTGTCTCCATCTCTCTTCTGTCTCCATCTCTTCTGTCTCATCCTTCTGTCTTTTCATCCTTCTGTGTCTCACTGTTCATCTCTTCTGTCTCCATCCTCCTCTGCTCCATCCATTCTGTCATCCTTCTGTCTCATCTTCGTCTCATCTTCTGTGTTCAGTCCTTCTGTTCTCAGTCCTTCTGTGTCTCAGTCTCTATCTGTCATCAGTCCTTCTGTGTTCATCCTTCTGTCATCAGTCCTTCTGTGTTCAGTCCTTCTGTTCAGTCTTCTGTTGTTCAGTCTTCTGTCTCAGTCCTTCTGTGTCATCCTTCTGTTTCAGTCCTGTGTTCAGTCCTTCTGTTTCATCCTTCTGCGTAAAGTCCTTTCTGTTCAGTCCTTCGTGTCAGTCTTCTTCTCAGTTCGTCTTTCTGTGTTCAGTCTATCTGTTCTCCAGTCCTTCTGTGTTCAGTCCTTCTGTTGTTTCAGTCCTTCGTGTCTCCGATCCTTCTGTCTCCATTTCCTTTCTGCGTTCAGTCCTTCTGTGTTCAGTCCATCTGTCTCCAGTCCTTCTGGTTCAGTCCTTCTGTGTTTCATAGTCCTTCTGTGTTCAGTTCGTCACTTCTGTGTTCAGTCCTTCTGTTCTCTCAGTCCTTCTGTCTCCAGTCCTTCTGTGTTCAGTCCTTCTGTGTTCAGTCCTTCTGTGTTCAGTCCTTCTGTGTTCAGTCCTTCTGTCTCCAGTCCTTCTGTGTTCAGTCCTTCTGTGTTCAGTCTTTCTGTGTTCAGTCTTTCTGTGTTCAGCATTTCTGCGTCCAGTCTTTCTGTACATGTCATCTTTCGGCAGCTCTCTCCACCTAGCTACGTTCTCTACATAAGGAAGTCGGTGGTCTTCCTTCGTACGTGGAGAACATAGCCAGATGGACGGAGCTTCCGAAAGATGACCTCTACAGAAGAAGAGCTGAAGAAGGCAGGAGAGGATGGATGCAGCTGATGGAGTGTGCTTCAGCATCTGCCATATGATGATTCGTTGCTCCGCTAGAGCTCCCAGGTTCACCAATGGTGAGATGTTTGCGCGTGCGACCGTTCCCTCCTTCCCCACCTCTCCCTCTCCCAACCATCATTTAGGTAGCCACATTCCGACTTCGGGGAGGCTGGTCACCATCAGAAGGGATGTGGCTGACAGGCGAACAGGTGACACGCACTATGTATTATTATTTTAATTTTTAAAAATTTATTTTTTCTGTTATTTTGAGGATAGTGGATTAAGCACACGTGTGCTTAAAATTTTTTTTTTTTTACATCCTGTCCCTGTGTGCATACAGTTTTGTAAATTTTGTCATCCGTTCCCACCGGCACATAGTGGCCTACTCCTTCGAAAAAAGGTTTTAACGTGTGCGCAAGGTGTTCTGCGTGCGTTCGCACACGGGACCTCCTTTTATAGTCTCATCCGGAGGGTTGTTGAGGAGAGTGGAGTCGGCACTGATGTTAACTCCAGAGGAAAAAATCCTCTTGAACGAGATTCGAACCCGGGTCAGGAGATCACGAACGCAACGCGCATCATTCTAACCACCAAACTATCCCGTCCCCATTTCCATGTACCTTTCATGGGCTTCTGGAAGAAATCTTGCCTCGCCTTTCCTTGCCTTGCCTTGCCTTGTCTTGTCTTGTCTTGCCTTGCCTTGCCTTGCCTTGCCATGCCTTGCCTTGCCCTGTCATGCCTTGCCTTGCCTTGCCTTGCCATGCCTTGCCTTGCCATGCCTTGCCATGCCTTGTCTTGCCTTGTCTCGCCTTGTCTTGCCTTGCCTTGTCTTGTCTTGTCTTGCCTTGCCTTGCCTTGCCTTGCCTTACCTTGCCTCGCCTTGCCTTGTCTTGCAATGCCTTGCCTTGTCTTGCAATGCCTTGCTTTGTCTTGCAATGCCTTGCCTTGCCTTGCCTTGCCTTGCCATTCCTTGCCTTGCCTTGTCTTGCCTTGTCTTGCCTTGCCCCGCCTCGTCTTGCCTGGTCTTGCCTTGTCTTTCCTTGCCTTGCCTTGCCTTGCCTTGCCCTGCCATGCCTTGCCTTGCCTTGCCATGCCTTGCCTTGCCATGCCTTGCCATGCCTTTTCTTGCCTTGCCTTGCCTTGTCTTGCCTTGTCTTGCCTTGTCTTGTCTTGCCTTGTCTTGCCTTGCCTTGCCATGCCTTGCCATGCCTTGCCATGCCTTGTCTTGTCTTGTCTTGCCTTGCCTTGCCTTGCCTTGCTTTGTCTTGTCTTGCCTTGCCTTGCCTTGCCTTGCCATGCCATGCCATGCCTCGCCTCGCCTCGCCTAGCCTTGCCTTGCCTTGCCTTGCCTTGCCTTGCCTTGCCTTGCCTTGCCTTGCAGTGCCTTGCTTTGCCTTGCTTTGCCTTGTCATGCCATGCCTCGCCTCGCCTCGCCTCGCCTCGCCTCGCCTTGCCTCGCCATGCATTGCCTTGTCTTGTCTTGCCTCATCCTAAAGAGCAGGATAATGGAGTCTGAACTGTAACGCTTAAATCCGAGGGGGGACACACAGACACATCGATGGGAGATTGGGGCCCGAGCTCTCAGTAACTCTTAGATCATATAAGGGTTTGTTTTTGCTTTTGTTTCTGTTCGTTTTTGTTTTTTTTGGTGGGTTTTGTTTCATTCCTCGGCTTACAGCTCTGAGGTTAACTAACGGTGATATTTTGCTTGTGCGACAGTTTCTGCCCACCGCGAAGGTAGCCGCATTCCGACTTCGGGGATGATGTTTAAACACGATACAGGCGTCCACGCGTTTCTGTTTTCGTCATCCGTTCTTACCACGGCACGAATGGCCTACCCTTCCAAAAAAAGAAGAAGAAAATTTTTTAAGGAGTGTGCGCAAGACGTATTGCGTAAGTTTGCACACGGGTTCCTCGGTTTATAGTCTCATCCGAAGGACTTTCGTGGAAGTGGAGTCAGTACTGATGATAACTCCAGGGGGAAAAAAATTCCCCTTGAACGGGCGTGTCAGTGGCGGCTCGAACCCAGGCTCGATCCCCGGGCCGTCAAATCGCGAGCGCAACGCTCTAACCACTAGGTTATCCCGCGCCCCCCAGATCACAAGTTGAATGCTCAAACCACCATGCATAAACCATTGAAGAGTATTCCTACTTGTTAGGTGATGTCTGGTTTTGTTTTTTTTGGTATCTGTGCGTCTGTCTGTCTGTCTGTCTGTCTGCCTGTCTATCTGTCTGCCTGTCTGTCTGCCTAACTGCCTGTCTATCTGTCTGTCTGTCTGTCTTTCTGTCTGCCTGCCTGTCTGCCTGTCTGCCTGCTGCCTGCCTGCCTGCCTGTCTGCCTGTCTGCCTGTCTGCCTGCCTGCCTGTCTGCCTGC
>CM054159.1:9166591-9174091 GCA_028751875.1 Rapana venosa | reverse complement strand
TTTTTTTAAATGTCAATTCCTGTTTCGCTAGGAACCAGAGAATGTTTTAGGAGAAATTATTGTATCATTATCATTTTATCTTATACTTTTCTTTGGAGGATAATTGATTAAGCACTCTTTTTTTATGACCAGTCCCTGTGTTTATGCGGGTTTTGTGTGTGTGTCAAGTCAAGTCAAAATTTTATTTCCAGATGGTACATTGAATAAGCACTGCATTTGTGCGTGCGTGCGTGCGCGCGCGCGCGCGCGCGCGCGCGCGCGTGTGTGTGTGTGTGTGTGTAAATTTTGTCATCTGTTCCCACTGGAGCACAATGGCCTTCTCTTTCGAAAAGCGGAACGGGTTTTAACGTGTGCGTAAGGTGTTCAATGTGGCCCACAAACGCCTTCCCAGTCTTTCCAGTTGAGAGAGAGAGAGAGAGAAATAGACTGAAGCCACAAGCAGAGACCATTATTGCTGAGGAACAAGCAGGTTTCAGAGCAGGGCGCAGCACAACAGAACAGATATTCAACCTCAGAATACTATGTGAGCGGTACCTTCAACATCAACAAGACCTTTACCACGTATTTATCGATTTTAAGAAGGCATTTGACAGGGTGTGGCATGCAGCTTTGTGGGCAACCATGAATTTTGTACAGCATCAATGCAAACCTGATCAGAGTCATCAAACAGCTGTACAGCGAGCCACCAGTGCAGTGTACTACAACAACAACATTGGAGAATGGTTTCGAACAACAGTTGGAGTAAGGCAGGGCTGTCTACTCTCACCCACTCTTTTCAACATCTTCCTTGAGAGAATCATGGCTGATGCACTGGAACATCATGAAGGATCAGTCAGCATCGGTGGCAGAACGATCACAAACCTCCGCTTCGCAGATGACATTGATGGAATAGCAGGATCAGAAAAAGAGCTTGCCAGCCTAACAGAACACTTGGATAAGGCCTCCAAAACATACGGCATGGAAATCAGTGCAGAGAAGACCAAACTGATGACTAATAACACCAACGGCATTAGCACTGATATCAGGGTTAATGACCAGAAGCTGGAAACAGTTCAAAGTTTCAAGTACCTGGGAGCCATTGTATCCGACCAGGGATCCAAGCCAGAAGTAGTATGCAGGACTGCACAGACAATAACAGCTTTGTCAAAACTAAACACCATCTGGAGAGATAAGAATATCTCACTTATCTCCAAGATCAGACTAATGCGCTCCCTTGTCATATCCATATTCTGTATGCCTGTGAATCAGGGACCCTGACTGCAGATTTGGAGAGAAGTGTACAGGGGGTGGAGATGAGATGCTTTCGGAGACTCCTTGGCATCTCCTACAAAGACCACATAAGCAACGAAAGCGTGCATAACAAAATCCAGCAAACCATTGGACCCTATGAGAACCTCTAACAATCGTGAAAAGCGTAAACTTAAGTGGTATGGGCATGTCACAAGATCCCAAGGAATTACAAAGACATTTTTTGCAAGGCACTGTCCAAGGAGGAAGAAAAAGAGGCAGACCAAGGAAGAGCTGGGAGGATAACATCAGTGAATGGACAGGCCTAGAACTCAACAAAACCCTGAGAAAGGCAGAACAGAGAGACGAATGGAGGGAACTGGTTGCTGAGTCTTTGAGGGTGCCCCCACGGTCGTCAGACTACGGGACAGATAGATAGATAGATAGTAAGGTGTTCTGCGTTTGTTCGCACACGGAACCTTGGTTTATAGGCACGCAGAACATCTTGCGCATACGTTAAATCCTGTTCCGCTTTTCGTAAGAGTAGGCCATTGTGTGCCGGTGGGAACAGATGACATAATTCACAAATCCGCATACACACGGGGACTGGATGTAAAAAAGCACATAAGTGCTTCTTCCATTATCCTCGATATAAAAGAATAAAATGAAATGAAATGGAAAAAATGTCTAGGACAGAAAGAAGGTTTGTGAAAGGAAAGAAAGGATAAGGAGTGTGCGTGCGTGCGTACGTGCGTGCGCGGCGCGCGCGTGTGTGTGTGTGTGTTTGTTTGGGTGGGTGGGTGTGTGTGTGTGGGAGAGAGAAAAAGAGAGAGAGAGAGAGAAAAGAGAGAGAGAGAGAGAGAGAGAGAGAGAGAGAGAGAGAGAGAGAGAGAGAGAGAGAAAATCAAATCAAATCAAGCTTAATTCTTTTAGTTTGAAGATAATGAATAAGCACCCATGTGCTTTTTAAAAAAAAACTTTTTTTTTACATCTAGTCCCCGTCCACCTTGAGAGAGCGATAGAGTTAATGAAGAAATAGGGAAAGGATATTAGATGATGGATAAGAGAGAGGGCAGCACATGACGCACACACACACACACACACACACACAACACATACACAACATGCAAACACACACACACACAACATGCAAACACACCCCACACAAAACACACACACACACACACACAAACCCCACACAACACACACACACACACACACAACAAACACCCACAACACACACACACAACACACACATGACACGCACCACAACACACACATACACACAACACGCACACAAAACACACACACACAACAAACCACACACACACACACAACAAACATACACAAAAACACACACAACACACAACAAACACACACACACACAACAAATACACAAACACCAAACACACACAAATATACACACACAACCACACACACACAAACACACACAAA
Source organism: Rapana venosa (assembly GCA_028751875.1). Taxonomy (NCBI): domain Eukaryota; kingdom Metazoa; phylum Mollusca; class Gastropoda; order Neogastropoda; family Muricidae; genus Rapana; species Rapana venosa. Next base: position 9,171,409 of record CM054159.1, on the reverse strand, counting down.
CACATACACAACACACTCACACACACACACACACACACACACACACACACACACACACACACACACACACACACACACACACACACCACACACACCAAACACATCCCACACACAAACACACACACCGACCGAAAACTATAATAGGAAAAAGACAAGCAAACAGATAACGAAAAAAAAGCAACAATAAAGCAACAACACCCCACCCCCCTAAAAACAAAAAACAACCCCCAAACAATGAAACAAAACAAAACGACAACAAAACAAAACAACAACAACAACAACAAAAACGCAAAAACAACGACAACAACACGTGCAGTCTGATTGTATGAATGCAGACGACAGCACACTGAACATGAGCAGAGTCTTTGTTTGCCAAGAATAATTCTCTGTTCGTGTGGCACACATCTGCCTGGTATGGAATATACAGGTGGGGAAGAGGAGGAGGAGGAGGAGAGAGAGGGATGGGGTGGGGAAGAGAGAAGGAGAGAGAGGGAGAGGGAGAGAGAGAGAGGGGAGAGAGAAGGAGTGATAGAGGAAGGAGAAGGAGGGAGAGAGAGAGGGAGAAGAGGCGGTAGAGAGGAGAGGAGGAAGAGAGAAGGAGGAGAAGGAGGAGAGAGGGAGGGATTGAAAGAGAGAGAGAGGGAGGAGGGAGGAGAGAGAGAGAGAGAGAGAGAGAGAGAGAGAGAGAGGGGAGAGAAGAGAGAGAGAGAGAGAGAGAGAGAGAGAGAGAGAGAAAGAAAGAAAGAGGGAGAGCGAAGGGGAGAGGAAGAGAGAGAGGGAGGGAGGAGTGAGAGAGAGAGGGAGGAGGGAGAGGGAGGAGGGAGAGGAGAGAGAGCGAGAGAAAGAGAGGGAGAGAGAAAGAGGGAGAAGGAAGGAGAGAGATGGAGAGAGAGAGGGAGGGAGGGAGAGGGAGGGAGAGAGAGGGAGAGAGAGCGAGAGAGAGCGATAGAGAGAGAAAGAGGGAGAGGGAAAGAGAGAGAGAGAGAGGGAGAGAGAGGGGGGGAGGGAGAGAGAGGGGGGGAGGGAGAGAGAGAGGGAGGGAAGGAGAGGCAGAGAGAGAGAGAGAGAGAGAGAGAGGAGAGAAGAGAGAGAGAGAGAGAGAGAGAGAGAGAGGGGGGGGGGGGATGGGGTTGGCTTAATGCGTACTTCAAAGCTAATGGAGATAAACAAGCATGTACTTAAACCTCAGAGAGATGATCTCTCTCTCTCTCTCTCTCTCTCTCTCTCTCTCTCTCTCTCTGTCTGTGCGTGCGTGTGTGTTGTGTGTGTGTTATTCTTTTATATCAGGGATAATATGATAATGATAATGATAATAATAATAATAATAATAATAATAATAATAAATAATAATAATGTATGGGATTTATATAGCGCTGAATCTTGTAAAGTAAACAAATCAAAGCGCTTGCATTCAAATCGTTCACACGCATGCAACCGTCCACAAACATCAAGATAAAGAAATATCAAATTCATACACACAACACACTTTCTTAGGTGGGGGTGGTGGAGGTGAAGGTAGCTATTGAAAAGTAGGAACAGATAACAGGGGAAGATCTCAAGTAGAAAATAAGTGCGTTTTGAGCCAAGATTGTAAAGAATCAAATGAAATTATAAGCACTTATGTGCTTTTTTACATATAGTCCCCGTGTGTTTGCGGTTTTGTAAATTTTGTCATCTGTTCCCACCGGCACACAATGGCAGTCTTTTACGAAAAGCGGAACAGGATTTAACGTGTGCGCAAGATGTTCTGTGTGCGTTCGCACACGGTACCTCGGTTTATAGTCTCATCCGAAGGACTTTTGGGGAGAGTGGAGTCTGCACTGATGTTAACTCCAGAGGAAAATATCCCCTTGAACGGGAATCAAACCCGAGTCGTCAGATTGCGAGTGCAATGTTCTGACCACTAGGCTATCCTGTCCCCCCTGTGTGTGTGTGTGTGTGTGTGTGTGTGTGTGTTTTGTGTGTGTGCACGCCGCGCGCGCGCGCCCCGGGGTTTGTGTGTGTATATGTGTGCTTGCTTGTTTGTGCTTGCGTGTGTGTATATGTGTGAGTGTGTATGTGCGCGCGCGCGTGTGTAAGACAATTCCAAGCTTATAATTATATTTTGGAGTACAGTTAGTCGAAATTTGGCAATGGCGAATGTCTCAATACTTTAAGCATTACGCAAACTGAACGGTGCGATAACGATTACACCTTACTATTTGATAAATCATGAAAACAAAACAAAAGAAACAAAACAAAACAAAACAAAAAGCGAGGCAGGGGTGTAAACAAGTCCAGAATGTAACCCTCCACCAACCCCCCCCCCCCCCCCCCCCTACCAACCCCCCAACCCCCCAACCCTAAGAGTATGGAACGCATACAACAACCAGACACGCCAATGAGCATTAATGAGGGAACGGATGACAAAAACTGACAAAACCGCATGCACACGGGACTCGATGTAAATACACCACCACCCACCACCACCACCACCACCAGCACCACCACCACCAGCACCACCACCACCACCACCACCACCACCCACAACAACAACAACATCAACAACCAAAACAAACAACACATGGGTACTTATTCATTCTTTTCGAAAAAAACGAATCAAATGAATGAATAGAATAAATAAAAAGAATAAATTAATAGGTTAAACAAAAATCTGTGGGGATACCTAAATTGGTGTGTGTGTGTGTGTGTGTGTGTGTGTGTGTGTGTGTGTGTGTGTGTGTGTGTGTGTGTGTTAGTGTGTGTGTGGTGTGTGTGTGTGAGTAGTGTGTGTATGTGTGTGTGTGTGTGTGTGAGTGTGTGTGTGTGTATGTGTGTGTGCGCGTGCGTGCGTGTGTGTGTGTGTGTGTGTGTGTGTGGTGTGTGTGTGTGTGTGTGTGGAGCGTGTGTCTGTGTGTGTATGTGCGCGTGCGTGCGTGCGTGCGCGCGTGTGTGTGTGTGTATGTGTTTTATTCGATGTTACGTCTGTTCACTCTCAGTGATATCAGGTGTGTGTGTGTGTGTGTGTGTGTGTGTGTGTGTGTGTGTGTGTGTGGTGCGCGCGCGCGCGCGTGTGCGTGTGTGTGTGTGTTTGGGGTGGGGTTGTTGGGGGGTGGGTGGTCGGGGGGCGGTCGCATACGCACAACAACAACAACAACAACAACAACAACAACTACTACTACTACCACCTCATGGAACTTATCTAGCGCTATATCTTGCTGAAACAAATCAAAGTGCTTTCGTTCATCCTCCTCTATCACATTGATGAAGCTTTGAGCGCTAGCCAAGATAGGACCCCCCAAAAATCATATTCTGATTAACTTGATGCCTCTCTGCTCCCAATAAAAGCCTTCAAGAAACCCCAGATTGGTCTGGTATATTATTCATGAAGGGACATCATCCCTCCTGACCTCGGAGTTATCTTTCCCTGTATTAATTTCTTCCGTAGGATTCAGCGCGATATGTTCAAACCACTTTGAAGTCTGGGGGTTTAGTTTGACGTCACTGTAAATTGCTCACATTTTAAAAATATATCTCGTCCATAACCCCCCCCCCCCCCCCCCCCTCCCAAAACAAACCCGGACACATATTCGGGTAGAAATGTAGAGTTTATACTATAATTATACGTAAGCTGTTTCAGTGAAAGGACGGAATAGCCTAGTGGTTAGAACATTGCGCTCGCAATCTGACAACCTGGGACTCAATTCCAGTTCAAGGGGATATTTTTTTCCTGGAGTTAACATCAGTGCAGACTCCACTCTCCCCAAAAGTCCTTCGGATGAGACTATAAACCGAGGGCCCGTGTGCGAACGCACGCAGAACATCTTGCGCACACGTTCAATCCTGTTCCGCTGTTCGTAAGAGTAGGCCATTGTGTGCCAGTGGGAACAGATGACAATTTACATAACCGCATACACATGGGGACTGGATGTAAAAAGCACATGAGTGCTTATTCCATTATCCTCAATATAAAAAAAGGTAAAGGTAAAGGAGTCCCATAACCTATAAGGTCGTAGGGGAGCGAGGCGTCAGAGACCTCACTTCTCTAGGGCCAGCATATTGAGGGCGGCGCCCATCTCCTCTCCCTCGCTGCTTTACCTTCCCTGACCCTAAAGAGGGCAGGTACCCATTTACAGCTGGGTGAACTGGGGGAACTGTTCTGAAGCCAAGGCGCGCAAACGGTCACCCATCCAAATGGTAACCACGCTCGACGCTGCTTAACTTGGCTGGGGGAAAGCGAGTGCTCCGACCACTGAGCTATCCCGTCCCCACTATTATCCTCAATATAAAAGAATCAAATCAAATAAATAAATAAAATAAAGAAAGGAGACATTTAAACATTTTTCTAGAGGACAGAAAATGTGATGCTGGTGACGTCATGCCTAAGCTCGACTTCAGGACGACAGAACATATCAGTAAGTGCATCTCCCCTTTCCATGGTAGACTATGGTAATGGCGTCTACACAGTATTTTTTTTTTTCGTTCCTCGACTAGAGCTACGAGGTTCACCAATGGTGAGACTTTGCATATGGGACCGTTTTTGCCCACCGCCAAGGTAGCTGCATTCCAAATTCGGGGATATACATGGTATGATAAGACGAAGGTCGTGGAAAACTCGTTTTATTTCATTGCCACATATATTTTTGGTGATATTGATGTCTTAGAATCAAAACCTGAAATTATCTTCAGGATAGCCCAGACCGCTGCTGAAAGTCCTCAAAAAACGACAGGAACATAGCCGTCAGCTTTAAGATCAGACTGATGCGTTCCCTGATCATGTCCATATTTTTTTATGCACGTGAAACGTGGACCATAACAGCAGACATTGAAAGCAAAGAA
>CM054159.1:9139091-9149091 GCA_028751875.1 Rapana venosa | reverse complement strand
TTTAAGGTGGCCCGTAGCGCCAAATTGGGATTGGTGACTTGCGGTTTCTACAGTCCCTAAATGGGATAGGTCCGCTGGGACCATAACTTAACCTACACAAACAAAAAAACACAGCACACTCTGTGACTGGAATATTTGTTTATTCACGAATGATTTCCTTTTTCTTTTGTTTTATATATTGCAACTGGCTTACAACCAACATGATTCCACAATGTTTAGTCTAAACCTCTCTTTCATCATGATTTTGGTAGTACTCCGTTTCGATTTCCCGACGTTCTCACATATCTTCCATTACGACTGAAGTAGTAGTAGTAATAATAATAATAATAATAATAATGTATGGAATTTATACAGCGCTGAATCTTGTAAAGCAACAAATCAAAGCGTTCAAAAAAAAATTATTTTATTTTATCGAGGATAATGGAATAAGCACTCATGTGCTCGTTTACATCTAGTCCCCGTGTACGCCATATACGAATACTTCAAGAACTTCATCTCTATCCATAACCTCCCCCCTCCCCTCCCTTCCCCTCCACGAAAGAGCCGTTGTTTATACTGACAGTTTTTAGGTGTGTGGGTTTTTTTAAAGCTAATATCTGGTCTGTGTACTGACATAATTTTTCCTTGAAGCTGGAAGTGTCTATCTTCGTTGGGAAGATACTGGCTCCAGACTGTATGATGTTGAGCTATTTCTTACAGGAAAAAGAAAAGAAATAAAAAGAGTTAAAAAGAAAGAAGTCAAACTTGATTTTTCTGAGTCAACATTTTGGCTGTCTGGTCTGGATGATGTTGGATGAAAGGTAGAAGCAAGGTTTTCGTCATCGTTGTTGTAGTTAGTAGTGTTTTTGTATTTTTGTTGTTTTGTAGCTTATACTCAAAGATTAAGAGTACATTTTTATTGTTGAAAAATGTGTTGTTATTGTCGTTATTTTTCTTTTGTTCTTATTGTTGCTCTTGTTGCTGCTGTTGTTGTTGTTGTTTATGGTAATGATGATGATGATGATGATGATGATGATGATGATGATGATGATGATGATGATGGTGGTGGTGGTGGTGGTGGTGGTGGTGGTGGTGATGATGATGATGATGATGATGATGATGATGATGATGATGATGATGATGATGATGATGATGATGTTTTAGTTGTTGAAGTTGTTGTTGTGGGAATTCAGTGTAGTGTCCCATCATCATCATCATCATCATCATCGTCGTCGTCGTCGTCGTCGTCATCATCGTCATCACCATCATCATCATAATCATCCCCACCATCACCACCACCACCATCTTCACCACCCCACCACCACCACCCCACCACCATCACCATCACCATCACCACCACCACCACCACACTACACCACCACCACCACCACCACCATCATCATCATCATCTTCCTCCTCCTCCTCTTCCTCCTCACCTCCTCTTCCTCCCTCCTCCACCTCCTCCTCTTCCACTCAACCACCCTTCCTTCTCCTCTGTTTTCCCTCCTGTCAGAAACAAACATCCCCAGTGTGATAATAAATATTTTCACAACAGTCACCAACTATTTTCCGTTTCCAGACAAGAGTCTCTCGCCTTACTTGCGGTCCGTCACTCCCCCCCCCCCCCCCCCCCCATCCCCGCCCCCCCCCCCCCCCCCTGAACGACCATGGTAACCATGAGCTATGCGTACATCAGCCTCTATGCTTTTACGACGATGTCTTAAGGTCCTTTCTCGCTTTTAGGTTTGGGTTTTTGTTTTTTATTCGTTGTATAGGGGGCGGGGTAGCCTTCTGGTGGTTTAGAGTGTGGAACCAGGGTGGGGTGGTGGGGTGGGGAGGGAGCTGGGAGGTTGGGTGTGTGTGTTGGTAGGGAGGGGGGGGGATGGTGGTTGAGGGGGTGGGGGCGTGGGGGGTGTGAATGATGATCTAGTGGTTAGAGCGTTGAGCCCGCCATTTGACAGCCCGAGATCGATTCTAGGGTTCTTGTCAACTACACCGAGAGATATGTTAAGGGGATGGTTTTTTTGTTTTTTTTTTGGGGGGGTAAGTTTTGCCCCCTGTGGAGTAAGCTTCAGTAGTACTGACCACTCTCCCACTCCTCCCCCCCCCCCCCCCCCCCCACTCTCTTTCTTTCTGCAAACGTCCTCTAAATGAAACTTTAAGCCAAGACCCCAGAGTAGGAATGAACGAACGCACGCACGCACGCATACACGCATCCATCTAGAGCGTCTTCCGCACATGTTTAAAACCCGTTCTGCCTTTTGGAAGAGTAGGCTATTCGTGCGGGTAAAAACAGATGACAAAGAAAGCCCAACCCCAAATAAAACAACAACAACAAAAGAATAAAGAAAACCGAAAAACCGAAAAAAACAAACACAAAACTTTAAATCCACTAACCAACCCAAACCAAACCAAACCAAAAATAAAAGAAACCTGCGTGCACACTAATGTGGTGTTTTAGACATCATCATCATCCCCGAAGTCGAAATGCAGCTACCTTATAATCGTCGGCTATTGCCGTTGGCATAAATGACATGAACAGCCCAGCATGCACCCTATTACCTGTTGAGGGATTGGCTCCGCTTGGTTCCTCTGGCGTATGACAGACGATCTGAAAAATGAAAAAAAATCAGTGCATTGTTCTAACGACAAGTTAAAGAATTAAAGGGGAAGTCAAGTCATGTCATGTCATGCTAAAATTCAAGTCACACCAAGTCAAGTCGTGCTAAGTCACGCAAAGTCATGTCATGTCAAGTCACGGCAAGTCACACCAAGTCAAGTCACACCAAGTCAAGTCATGCCAAGCCACGCAAGTCAAGTCACAAGTCAAGTCACACCAATTCAAGTCATGTCAAAACCAAATCGCGCTAAGTCAAATCACGCCAAGTCAAGTCATACCAAGTCAAGTAACGCCAAGTCAAATCACGCCAAGTCAAGTCAAGTCACGCTCTGAACGTAGCAGAAGTCGGCACAGTCTACCCGGAGCATAATATCTATCTATCTATCTATCTATCTATCTATCTATCTATCTATCTCTCTCTCTCTCTCTCTCTCTCTCTCTCTCTCTATATATATATATATATATATATATATATATATATATATATATATATATATATATATATATTATGCTCCGCGTAGACACACACATGAAGAATGCCTTCGATGCGGTTCACGTTTCACCGTTCATTACTGTACCCCCTGACACTTACAGGGGATGTAACTCCTCATCAATGTCAGAGTTATGGTTCATTGTCAAGGGAAAATGAAGTACAGAAAAGAGGGCAAGATGTCCTCGAAAGATACTTTCTATACTTTCTTCTTGTTGTTATTTGTTTGTTGTTTTTGTTGTGTTTTACCCTGCACCTGCCTCCAGTACCTATTTCCATATGTATGCAGGAAAGGTCAAGTCTAAAACGTGCACTAATCGACAGTTACACTGTTTTTATTTGATCTACATCTACAGATTTATGTTTGTGTCGGTGTAATCTATTTTGATTCACTCTTCCTTGTTTTCACGATGTGTTCTTTTACTTGATCTTATTTTTAAAATTCTTCTTTTATTTTGTTCTATTTCGTTCTGTTTTAAAAAAAACAACAAAACTATTGATGGTGGGGAGAACAGTTGAAACGAAACAAACCTGCAGTTAACCCCTACAGTTTCATCATTTTTTTTTATATTCTGTTTTGTAGCTGCAGCTGCTGCACTAGCATCATCAGCAGCAGCAGCAGCAGTACAGCAGGAGTAGTAGCAGTAGAAGTAGTAGTAGTAGTAGTAGTAGTAGTAGTAGTAGTAGTAGTAGTAGTAGTAGTAGTAGTAGTAGTAGTAGTAATAGAAGTAATAGAGGAAGTAGCAGTGGTAGTAGTAGTAGTAGTAGTAGTAGTAGTAGTAGTAGTAGTAGTAGTAGTAGTAGTAGAAGTAGCGGTAGTAGTAGATGAAGTAATAAATGTAGTAGAATTAGCAGCAGCAGCAGCAATAGTAGCAGCAGTAGTAGCAGACGTAGTAGTAGTAGTAGTAGTAGTAGTAGTAGTAGTAGTAGTAGTAGTAGTAAAGGTAGTAGTAAAGGTAGTAGCAGTAGTAGTAGTAGTGATGGATGTGGATGTGGTAGCTGCACAGCAGCAGCAGCAGCAGCAACAGCTCTAGCATTAATAGTAATAACAGCTGCAATGGTATTAGACGGTATTGTTGTTGTTGTTGTTGTTGTTGTTGTTGTTCTTCTTCTTCTTCTTCTTCTTCTTCTTCTTCTTCTTCTTCTTCTTCTTCTTCTTCTTCTTCTTCTTCTTCTTTAACATAGGCGCTGTCTTTATCATCATCTTAATCCTCTCTTCCTCCTCCTCCACCTCTTCCTCCTCCTCCTCCTTCTTCTTCTTCTTCTCCTCCTTCTTCTCCTCCTCCTTCCCCTCCTCCCACTCCTCCTCCTCCTCCTCTTCCTCCTCCTCCTCCTCCTTCTTCTTCTTCTTCTTCTTCTTCTTCTTCTTCTTCTTCTTCTTCTTCTTCTTCTTCTTCTCTGGGTTTTTTTTTTCGGATTTCTTTTTTTCGGATTTTTTTCTTCCGATTTCTCCTTCTTCCTAAAAAAATAAAACACCCAATGACAACTATTTAAACGTTGAAGTTAATTTGAACTGATCAGCATCCTTTTGCAGTCTATGCAGTGCGTGTAAGCACGAGAAAAAAACAAAACAAGGCCGCGGTGCTGCTCGCTTTTCATTGGCTGATCTTGCAGCGTTAACGCGGGACGTAACTCCTAATCCAAATCACAGTTATGTTTCCTTGTGAGCGGAAATTGCCGGACAGGGCACATGAAAAGATGGGCGATGAACTCTGGAGATATTCTCACACTCTTCCTCCCTTCCTTTCCTTTTCTTTTCTCGGCTAGTCAGTCTATGTACACAAATGATGAAAAAAAAGGTCAGCTTTCAGGGGCGCACGAGATGAAACCGAAGTTTTGATTTATTCGGTTTGTTTGGTGGGGTTTTTTGGGTGTTTTTTGTGGGTTTTTTTTTTGGTTTTTTTTTTGGGGGGGGGGGGGGGGGGTCTGTGGGGGTGAGGGTGGGATGTGGGGGAAGGGTGGGGGAGAGGATGATACATAATTGGGAATGGATTTTTTTAGGGGGTTGGATATCCCACTTTTTTTTCTCTCTATCTTTCTTTCTATCTTTCTTTTCTTCTTTCTTTTCCTTTTTCCTGGGTTAATTTGTTTCTTTTCTTTTCATTTCTTTCTTTTCTTTCTTTCTTCTTTCTTTCTTTCTTTCTGTTCACATCTTGTTCTTCTACTTTCAGGGTTTCTTTCTTTCTTTCTTCCTCGAAATTCTTCTTCTTCCTTATCCTCTTTGGAAATTTTCCTTTCTTCCTCTTGTTCTGAATTCTTCTTTGGAATTCTTCAGAATTAATCTGATTATTTCTCTTAGTTTTTCTTCTGAATTCTTCTTCCTCTCCAGATTTCGAAATTCGTCTTCAGAATTTTGTTGGTCTTTTTATTCAGAATTCGGAATTCTCGTTCTTGCTCTTGTTCTTCTTGTTCTTTTTCTTCTTGTTCATGTTTTTGTTTTTGTTCTTCTTCATAATTTGGAATTCTTCTTCATAGGAATTCTTCAGAAATGCTCTTTATTCCTTTCTCATTCTACTGCTCCAGGCTTTTAAACAAATCGCTTTGCCTAATGTAGGTCTCTCTGTTCTTACCTGTGTCTCCAAACTGAAGAGCTGCTCACTAGATTACTCCACTTACGCTAGCTTTTGTAGGGCCTACCTCAGATTGGTTCAATGATGATTTTTGACGGACTTTCTTCATTAGTGATGAGCTTAGCGCATCTCATGTTTAGTATCCTGCGACAACATCGCGTTTCCATGGCTAAAAAGAAGAAAAAAATTATGTCGAGAGTTTTTGATAGTGTCAATATTTTGCATGCATACTGGAGAATGGACAACCGCCTCTCCCTCCACCTCCCGCCCCCTTCCTATCTCCATACAGAAGCCCCAGTTTCCATTTCACACAGATTTTCTGGCTCTTTCTGAAGTGAACAATCTCGCTTGACTTCTTGCCTTACTCCTTGAGGAGTCATTGGACCGCAGTGCACTGCATTGCACTGCACTGACTGTTTCAGGCAGCGGGTCGTGGGCAAGTTGAACCTGGTGGAGCCCATCCCTCTTCAGTGCATGCTGGGTATGTTCGTGTCTTTCATTTCCGATGATCATCGATGGCGCTACTCTTCTACGAAAGAACGTGGATGAGGTTTTAACATGTGCGCACGGGATGGGGGTGGGTGGGGGATGGGAAGGAGGGGAAGGGGAGTGTGGGATAGCCTAGTGGCTAGAGCGTTGCACTCGTGATCTGACGGCCCGGGATCGAGCCACTATTGAGGCGATCGTTCGAGGGGATTTTCCCCCTGGAGTTTACACCAGTACAGACTCCACTCTCCCCAAAAGTCCTTCGGGTAGGACTATAAACCGAGGTCCCGTGTGATAACGCACGTAGAACGTATTGCGCACACGTTAAAACCCTTTCCCCTTTCGGAAGAGTAGGCCATTGTGTGCTGGTAGGAACAGATGACAAGATTGAAATTTTGAAAAAAAGAAACAAACACTGCATACACACTGGTGTGGAGTTTAGACATCAGCCACGGTGTCGGAATGCGGCTACCTTAATGGTGGACAAAAACGGTCACATCTGCAAAATCTCATCATTGGTGAGCCTGTGGGCTTTAGCTGAGGAACACATATATACACACACACACACATACTCGCACACACACATACTCGCACACACGCATACTCACACACATACTCGCACACACCAACATACTCGCACACACACATACTCGCACACACACATACTCGCACACACACATACTCACACACATACTCGCACACACACATACTCGCACACACACATACTCACACACACACATACTCACACACACATACTCGCACACACATACACACACATACACCCACCCACACCCAACACACACTACACATGCACACCCACACACACAACACCCACACTCCCCCTCCCCACACACCCACCACCCCACACACACAACACCACCACCACCACTACCACCACCACCACCACCACCACCAGCAACAACAACAACACAAAACACACATACCCCCACAAAAAACCTATGTGTGCAAGATGTTATGCATGTGTTCACTCACGAGACCTTGGAGTATAGTGTCATTGGAAAGATTTTCAGAGGAATACCGTCAGTACCAATTTGTTAAAAAAAAAAAAGGTAAAGGAGTCCCATAACCTATAAGGTCGTAGGGGAGCGAGGCGTCAGAGACCTCACTTCTCTAGGGCCAGCCTATTGAGGGCGGCGCCCATCTCCTCTCCCTCGCTGCTTTAACTTCCCTGACCCTAAAGAGGGCAGGTACCCATTTACAGCTGGGTGAACTGGAGGAACTGTACTGAAGCCAAGGCGCGCAAACGGTCACCCATCCAACTGGTAACCATGCTCGACGCTGCTTAACTTGGCTGGGGGGAAAGCGAGTGCTCCAACCACTGAGCTATCCCGTCCCCTACCAATTTGTTAACTCCAGGCAAAAAACAAAATCCTCTCAAATGCACATACACATCTCTCTACCCAGATACGAACCCAGGTCCTTGGTGACCTTCAAATGACGAGTGTGGCACGCAAACCACTAGGCTACCACGATCAGTTGACCCGAAAGATCGCAGATCTACATCTGTGTCCATGGTTCACTGGGTCACGCAGAGATTGAAGGGAAAAAATAAAATCCGAGAAACTCGTAACTTCTGGCTTTAGGACTGTAGGTGACTCATCCCTTTTTCTTTTCCGTTCTTTCTTTCTGTCTGTCTTTGTTTCGTTTTCTTTTTCTTTCTTTCTTTGTTTCTTTTCTTTTCTTTCTTTCCTTCTTTCCTTCTGTCTGTCTTTCTGACTGTCTCTCTGTCTGTCTGTCTGTCTGTATGTTTGTATGTATGCATGTATGATGTATGTATTATGTATTTATGTATGTATTTATTTATCTCTGTTTGCTTTCCTCTATTTTCTTTCTGTCTGTCTGTCTGTCTTTCTTTCTTCCTTTCTGTCTCTCTTCCTTTTCTTTTCTGTTTGTCTGTCTCTCTTCATTCCTTTCTTTCTGTCTCTCTTTCTTTCTTCCTTCCTTTCTTTTTCTCCCTTTTTTCTGCCTCACCTTCTGTGACAGTCTTGCCCTGTTCCATCACCGCCCATTCCTTTCTCTCCATCCCACCCATATCTAAACATATCACGTCAAAAATTCTGCGTCAGAAGTCCACAAGAAGTCCATCAATGTTAGGCTGCTGTAGGGCCACCAGCCAGAGAGGGCCCTGCACTGCTGCTGCTGCTGAGTCCCTTTGGTGATGTTCAGTAATGCCTGTTCCGAGCAGGACACTGTCCAACTAAGCCCCTTTTGCTGATAACAACAGTACTAGCTTGGTCGGGGAACTGGACATGAGTGAGAAAAGCATGCAGGAAAGTCGCCACCCTATCGTCCCTCCATAGACCCTCTCCCATGAGCTACCTACCCTCCATCCCTGAAGGCTTTGACACAAAAATCACCACAGGCACAGAAGTGTATGGGGACAAAACCTTAACTGAGATCACCATGAGACCAGAGTAACCGGAAGAGTCACCGAATCAGAGACATTTTTTCTTCTTTTATTTGCATCACCTGTTATCTGTTCCTACTTGTCAATAGCTGCCTTCACCTCCACCACCCCCACCTAAGTGTTTTGTGTATATAAATTTGATATTTGTTTATCTTGATATTTATGGATGGTTGCATGCGTGTGAATGATTTGAATGCAAGCGCTTTGATTTGTTTACTTTACAAGATTCAGCGCTATATAAATTCCATACATTATTATTATTATTATTATCATGATCAATGGTGATGAGGATGATGTACGACTGCTAAGGAGAGTGTCTATGATTTTGAAGACTTCTTGACAAGGGGTATGCAGCCCAGGCAGACAGACCAGCATTGTCAGACTTCATCTGTGCCTTCCTCTGCCATAGGGACTGTCTGTCATTCCCGTGTGGGACTGGCCAGCCACAACCCCACGCTGTGCCAGAATGAACACCTAGAGCACAGCTCCAATAGTCTTAAGAGACTGAAGGTTGCCACTATATAGACAGGGGGGCTAGTCGCGATATAATAATCTTTTAATAATAATAATGATATAATAATAATAATAATAGTAATAGTAATAGTAATAATAATGTATGGAATTTATATAGCGCTGAATCTTGTAAAGCAACAAATCAAAGCGCTCAGATTTTCCCCCCCGAGGATAATGGAATAAGCACTCATGTGTTTTTTTACATCCAGTCCCCGTGTGTATGCGGTTTTGTAAATTTTGTCATCTGTTCCCACCGGCACACAATGGCCTACTCTTTCGAAAAGCGGAACAGGATTTAACGTGTGCGCAAGATGTTCTGCATGCGTTATATATAATATAATAATCTTATAATAACAATAATGATAATAATAATGATGATGATGATGATGATGATGATAATAATAATAATATTAATAATATAATAATAATAATAAATGGAACTTATATAGCGCTATATCTTGCAAAGACAAATCGAAGCGCATGCATTCAACCTAATCTATAGATATATTAATCTTGGCATCAGCCGAGCCCCAGAGAGAGACACACACACAGACACCTTGCAAGTGTTAGTCAAGTAGTTAAACCAACGCTATCAAACTTACATCTATCTATAAAGCTGGATGAAAACTCGACGGTGTGGTCCCAGACTTCCCAAATGAGCCAGTAGCACACTCACTCTAGGTTCTGAGCGGTTTGGGTTGAGTACGAACAAAACTGTGTGACTCTTACGGGATTCGAACCCGCGACCTCGTAGCCAACCAGGATCCCGAAGCGCTGACCACTAAGCCGCCTTGGCGGACTGGTCGCTTTTGTCCACTGGGTTTGTTGCGGGTGTATGACTGTGGACAGGGAATGAATCTCATCAACTTTTCTGTTGTCCTCACATTATCTGTTGGGGGCATGGACAGTGTTTG
>CM054159.1:9116591-9126591 GCA_028751875.1 Rapana venosa | reverse complement strand
ATTCTCTGTAAAAAAGTTTTATAAATTGTATATAAAAAAATCAAGATATTAAAATAGTTTCAGGTTCAAATCATCCATAGAATACCAGTAACTAATGTTGTTTTGGAAGAAATGGGATTTGCTCATTATTTTTAGTAAGTGTAGTTTTTGCTATGATGAAAGAGATTCAATTGGACATTTCTTATAGAGATTTGAAGATATGACAAAATTCTGGTAAGGCCTAGAAAAAAAACCCTGTATAATGAAAAGTGCCAACTGTCTTCTGATAATATTAGATGAAACAATTTTTTTTGCCGGGCCAAACATATGGATTTAAGATTGCTGAGTTGTTACTTCAAATATTTTTTGGGAAAGACGACAGTTTCGTGCTACATCGAAATACTTTTCTTTTAAAAAGAAATTGAAGTTGGGAACAGAATAAAAAAATCAAAACTTAAAAACTTTTCACACGAAGGGTCACATTATAACAATACTTTCATTACTATTTTTGTTTTGTTTTGATAAATTTCTTTGAATCAGGCGAAAAAAAAAACCATCAATACACGAAAATATTTCTTGGATTTTAATCTTGCAGCTTTACAAAACAGATACGGAACTTGGGACGGCAATATCAATTTGCGGCTTCTTGAGAAACCCCCCGGAATTATTCCCTTTTATGAATTTTATTAATAGCAAAAAAGGGCAAAAGGTTCTTGCCTGGGGGGCAACTTAAAGCATAGGGGGGGACACCGGTATGAAATTTAGAAATTTTAAAGGGAAGGAATAGTTTTTTAAAATTTTCGTCAGGGGAAAGGGAAATTTAAAGCGTCCCCCCAAAAAAACGGATGTAACAACAGGATACAGAAACAAAAAATCGTGAAAAAATTTTCAATTTTCACCTGACATCTTTTTTGGAATTATTTTTAAATTGCACTTTTTTGTAGTGGAAGAGATGGGTTTTGCTATCGCCCAACCTGAAGGGGTGCCCCAAAATTTTACACATGGCCCCATGCTTGAGGCTTCTAACATCTTATACAGAAATTTATCGAAGAACAACAGGTTGTATAACAAGTACTAGATCAGCGTGCATTTTCCAAAAATAAAAAACCCCCTGGACAAATCAATAAAACAACAACCTTTGACATTCTTCGGGTTTTTAAATGTTTAGTTCTTGTTTTCCTACGTATAAAAAAAAATAATAAAAAATGGAAATTTCTATAGGCATATCTTGAAAAATAAAAAAAAGGCTTCCCACGTTATGGGGGTTTATTTTTTTGAAAAAGTGGGAGTAAAGGTTGCCGGACAATGGATTGTTTGCTTTACCTTTCTTGACTGAATCGGGAGAAAAAGAAATAGGGTGATCTACCAAACTTTCTGATTGATGGAAAACTTCGGGTACATTTAGCTTGTTAGGACCCACAATCCGCTAGATTCTGATTTAAATTACGCTTTTAAAACGCGAAAATAGATTCCCCTGTATAGTGAGGATTGTAACGTTTTAGATCAGTTAAGTTGTGCCTTAATTTTTTTTTAAAACAATGCTTACGGCCTTTTCCAACATACAATGGAAAATTTTGGGAAGATTCCGGGTACAAATGAAACAACAAAGAGAGATCCAATTTTAAAAGATAAACAAAAAAAAAAGTGGCATAAACTTTTTAAAACCACGCCTATGGGGCCTTTTTTTTAAATTAACCCTTCAGCTATCTAAAAAAAAAAAAAAGCAGCAAATCAAAAAAAAAAAACCCAAAAAATGTTCCCGTCAACCCAAAAAGATTTTTTCTTTTTTTCTTTGTTTTGTTTTTTTGTTTTGGTTTGTTTTTTTTGTTTTTGGTTTTTTTGTCGTTAATGTTCCCGTTTTTTTGTTCCTGGCTGAGCCCATTAATAGCGCTTCTGATTCGGGTTGTATAGAAAGTTTGAGGTAAAAAGACAAAGGTGAGCAAGACAGTGTGGGAGCTGCTGCATAACATTTTATGTTAAAAAGTGGATGGGGGAATGCTTGTCTTTTTTTCATGTTCGTCTGGGAAAGACAATCATTTCTGCTGTTTTCGCTTAATGAGGATTAGCGCTTCTGTGCGGTTTATGCTATGATTTTGGTTTTTTTTCCCCCTATTTAAAAAAAAAAATTTTCTGCCGTTCCGCCTGTGATTGACTGCCCTTTGTCTGTATTCTGTCTCGTCTGTTTTCTTCTGTCTGCCTTCTCTCTCTTCTCTCTCTCTCTCTCTCTTTTCTCTCTCTCTCACACACACACACAAAAACACACAAAACACACAAAACCACACACCACCACAACAACGTTACACCCCAGTATTTCGTCAAAGTAGGGGCAAAAGAAACGACATAACAAGGCTCGGAAAGGTCATGGTGTCTTCTATTTAAAAAAGCCAATTTAAAAATTTCCTTTTCCTGGCCGTTTTCCCTTATTGCATACCCCCGTCCCAAAGTCCTACACAACCCCCGGAGACGACAGACGACCACGTCGACTTCATCTGTGTCGTTGCCTAAGGACTGTCATTTTCCCTGTCGGACTGGCCCGCCACACCCGACGCTGGCCCAAAAGAAACCTGAGGGCAACTCCAATCTTTGAGACTGACCGCTGCCAACAACCGCGTCCATCATCATCAACTCGCGCCGACTGTCCTCAAAAGAAAAAAAAATGGCACTTACCCCCTCTTGCGACTCTCCACTGGCTGCCTGGGCCCCAGGAGTAAACAAAAAACATCAGTACCCTCTGTTACAATGTCTCCACAAAACCACCCCCACCTCGGAATGTCTTCACTGTAATCCTTTGGTTCTCTTTTCCCCCTTTCTCAGATACCCTTTTCCTTACAGTACCTTTTTATTCAAAAAAAACACCATTCCATCCCCTCTTTCTCTAAAATTTTGGTCCATCGATCTGGGAAAGACTTCCCCCCCCTTTTCTCTCTCTCTCCCTCTAAATCTCCTCTCCTCTTCTCTCTTTTCTCTTTCCCCTTCTCTCTTCTCTCTTCTCCCCTCTCCCTCCGCCAAAAGCCTTTTATGACACTTTTAAATCCATCTCAAAACAAAAATTTTTTTCAACCAAAATTTTTCCCCTCCCCCCTCATCTCATAGTTTTTCCCTGCCTTTAAAAGCCAAATTCTTTTGCCCTGCCCGGGGTGTGACCTGTGGTGTGTGTGTGTGTGGTGTGTGTGTGGGTTTTTGTGTGTGTGTGTGTGTGTGTGTGTGTGTGGTGTGTGGGTGCGTTGTGTGCGTCGCGTGTGCTGGTGCAATTTTGGGGTTGATGGAATATTAATTTTTACTGGGTTTTATACTGTTAAGAAAAGATTTTTATTTCAAGGGCTTTGATTTTTCTCTCCAAGATATACACTATATAAATTCCCTTTTTATTTTTATTATTTTTATTATATAGATAATTTTCTTCCTCGTCTGGGTCCGTCAATGGTAGGTTTTTCGTGTGTGACGTTTGCCCACTTTTAGGGATCCGCATTCCCCATTCAGGGATGAGATAAGCCCACCGAGGCTTATTATGTTTTTTTTTTTAAAAAAAAAACCCTGACCGTTTCTACAGCAAGGCACAATGCCCTTTTAAAGGCGGAACGGGGTTTTGATGTGCGCGCGCCGAGATGTTTTTCGTGCACGGACCCCCGGTTTTTTAATGTTAATTTTTTTAATTTTATTTTCTTTTTTATTTGAGGAAAAAGGAATAAACTTTATATGTGCTTTTTTTTTTTTTTTTTAAACCACCCCCGCTGTTTGCGGTTGTGTAAATTCTGTCTTGTTCCCCCCGGCACAAAGGGTACTTTACGAAAAGCGGAACAGGATTTCACGTGTGGCAAAATGTTCTGCGTGCGTTTGCACACGGGGCCTCGGTTTGTAGTTTTTCAACCGAAGGGCTTTTGGGGGATGGAGTCGCACTGAGTTAACTCCGGGGGAAAAAATCCCCCCCCTTTAAAGGGAATCGAACCCGGGTTTGTCAGATTGCCACGCAAATTTTGACCCTAGGTATCCCCCCGAATGAACTTTCGGGAAGCGGAGTCGGGGCTGTATCCGTTTAAAAATCCATCCCAAAGATGAGACTTAAGCCGAGGCCCCCTGTGCGAACGAAGCAGAAAAACTTGCCACACGTTAAATCCCGTTCCCCTTTTCGAAAGAGTAGGCCATTGTTCCCGGGGGGAACAGATGAAAAATTTACAAAAACCCATACACACGGGGACTGGATTTAAACATGGAAAAACCCCCACATGAGTGCTTATTCCATTATCCTATATATAAATAAAAAATTTTAAATCTGAGCGCTTTGATTTGTTGCTTTACTAGACTCAGCGCTATATAAATTCCATACATTATTATTATTATTATTATTATTATTATTATTATTATTACTGATCTTAAAAATCACCTCACACAGGGGGTCTGGGTGGAGGTTCAAACCCGCCCTGTCAGATCGCGAGCGCAATGGTCTAACCACTAGGCTGCCTCGCCCCGCATCCCATGCCCACGTCTAGTTAAAGAAACATAGTTTCTGAATCCATGGTATGACTTCTCCCATAGCTTCTTAAGGAGTCATTGGGGGGCACTGCACGGGAATTTTTCTTTTAGGTTGTGTGTCGTGAGCAAGTTGAATGTGGCACACACACACACACACACACGCACACACGCACACAGGCGCGCGCGCGCACACACACATACACATACACACACGCGCGCGCACAAACACACACATACACACACACACACACACACAACACACACACACACACACACACACACACACACACACACACACACAGAGAAACATATAACAGAACCTACAAAACCGCATACACACGGGGACTAGTTGTAAAAAATCACATAAGTGCTTATTCCATTATCCTTGATATAAAAGAATAAAATAAAATAAAACACACACACACACACACACACAGGGAACGCACAAAAGGCTACTGTTCATTGTTTCGTGAAGGGAATTTTTTTTTTCCATATTCATAATTATATGCATAAAAATTATACACACACGTGTTCTAGGAAGTTGTCAAACGTGTGAATGTGTAAGTGTGAAGTTGCCACCTTCAAGATTCAAGAATACTATTACTTGTTATCCCAAATAAGACATTTATAGTGGTATACACACGCGTGTGCTTGCGCGTGCACACACACACACACACGAGCGCGCGCGCGCGCACATACACAAACGCACGCACGCACACATACGGACAGAGAGAGAGACAACAAGAGAGAGGGGGGGGTGAAGGAGAAAGAGAGCGAGAATGAAAGAGAGAGAGATAAGAAGAGGGAGAAGAGAATAGAGAGAGGCAGCAGAGAGACAGACAGACAGGCAGGACAGACGAACAGAGACGACAGATGTACAGACAGAGAAAAAGAGTAGATAAGAAGAAAGAAGACACAGAAGACACACACACACATACAACAGACAGCAACACTAACTAACAACTACACACAACTGACACTACACACACACTGCACACTAACACACAATGCACACTACACACACACTCACACACAGAAAGTAAACACACTCACTCAACACACTCATAACGCACAATTTCACTCATATACCACACTCACTCATTCACACACACACATCACACACACACACACACACACACACACACACACGAACATGCACAACCACTACACACACACTCACACACGCACACACGCACACACACCAACACACACCCATACAATTCACACACAAACTCACACACACACAAACACACACGAACATGCACACACACACACACACACACGCAACACACACACACACACACATCACACGCACACACGCACACACACACACACACACACGTTCACACAAACACACATCACAGCAACACACTACACACACTACACCACACACAAACACAACACACACTACAACACACACAAACACACACACACACAACAACACACACACAACACACGCTCACACAAACACACACAACACACACACACACACACACACACACACACACACACACACACAACACACACACTACACTACACTACACTACACACACACACACACACACATAACACACACACACACACGCCCCCCCCCCCCCCACACACACACACGCCCCCCCCCCCCCCCCCACACACACACACACACACACACTCACTTAACCGTCTGATATCACTTTTCGGTGGAAGGACGCGTTAAACTGAAGAACTACACACACCAGAAGCGAAACAAGATGACCCCTCAGTAGCTGACCTCACTCTACTCCACACACTCTCTCTCTCAAGGACAAGCCAGGCATTGGGACTGACTGTCCAGTGTACCTTTTGGCAGTCCACACACCTTTGTACAAAGCACAGTGACTTTTTAACGAATGATGATGGTAAAGTGACCGCGTTTTATTTGCGCTTTCAGAACAAAAGCCACTCTTTTCTTCGGGATCATAACAACCACAACGACGTAATAGGAGTAGCATTGGGAGTAGTATGAGTATGAGCAGTAGTGGTGGTGGTGGTGGTGGTAGTAGTAGTATTTGATTATGAGTAGTGGTAGTAGTAATAGAAGGAATAGTTGGAGGAATAGTAGTAGTATGATAGTGATGAGTAGTAGTAGTAGTATGAGCAGTAATGGTAGTAGCAGCAGCAGCAGCAGTAGTAGTAGTAGGAGCAGCATCAGCAGCAGTAGTAGTAGTAGTAGTAGCAGATAAGGAGGCACCGTGGTCGAGTGGTTTAGGCGGTCAACTCGTGATCCAGAGGTCGCGGGTTCGATCCCCGCTCGGCTCGGTGTTGTGTCCTTGGGAAAGACACTTTACTCCTATTTTCCTCACTCCACCCAGGTGTACAAGTGGGTACCAGCTCTGCTGGGGTAGTATCTGGCGACAGACTAGCGTCCTGTCACAGGGGTGGTGAAAAACCATCAGTTCGCTTAACGCTACAGAAACCGGGATAAGCTCCGGCTCTATGGGCCTTCTGGCTCGAAAGAACATACTATATATATATATATATATATATATATATATATAATATATATATATTATATATATATATATATATATATATATATATACGTCAGTTGTTTTTGGTTGCTGTAAACCTCTTCAAAACGAGCTTTTGGCCTTTTGGGGGATGACTATTGCTATGTGTCTGTCTTTCTGCCCCCCCCCCCCCCCTTCTCTCTCTCTCTCTCGCCCATGATCCATTGGGTCTGCGGGATTGAACTTAGTGACATGGCAGCCTTGTCACGTGCTTGCTTGTTTATGATGATGTCAATTCGAATTTGTTCTTTATTGTACCCCTATCCCCACGCCTTCCAATCGCAATGGGCGAAAACTTTATGGAATAAAATCATCGAAATCTATCTGTCTGTCTGTCTGTCTCTCTCTCCTCTCTCTCTCTCTGCCTCTCTCTCTCTCTCTCTCTCTCTCTCTCTGCCCCCCCCCCCCTCTCTCTCTCTGCCCCCCCTCTCTCTCTCTCTGCCCCCCCCCTCTCTCTCTCTCTGCCCCCCCCCCCCCCTCTCTCTCTCTCCTCTCCTCCCCCCCCCCCCCCCCCCTCTCCTCTCCCTCCTCTTTTTCGTATTTAGAAAGCACGAAAAAGCTTAAAATTTTAAATTAAAATTTTTAAAAATAAGAGTACACAAAGACAACAAAGGAACAAAAAAAAAAGAAGAATAGGGAAAAGTACACTTTTTCCACACACCCCCTGGAAAAAATGTCAGGGAGCAGCATAAATTCTAGTACACTCAAGGGTAACTGTTTCAAAAACGGGGTTTGTAAAAAGGTCGACCTCTACAAAACCCCACCCCCCCCACCCCCCCCCCCCAAAGGGGTACAAGCAAAAAAACGCCGTTTCTTAAAAAGTTTTTACATTTTAAAATTTTTTGCTTTAAAAAAAAAAACACAGGTTGGGGGGGGGGGGGGGGGGGGGGGGGTGGGGGGGGGCGACATAGGGAGGTAGTTAATGCGAAAAATAAGCCCGGGAAAAAGGGGTGAGATGGAGGTCATTTAAAAAGGAGAGAGAGAGAAAAAAATTACACGAAAGCAAAAAACAATGAAAAAGTGAGGAAGTGTGGGGTGGGGAGGTATGGGGGCGGGGGGGGGGGGTTTTTGTGGTGTGTGGTGGGGGGGGTGTAGGTGAATATGGTGAGACTGGAAAGGGGGGAGGGTAAAGAAGAGAGAGAGAGAGAGAGAGGGGGGGGGGGAGGGAGGGAGAAAGAGGGGAGGGAGGGAGAGAGAGAGGAGAAGAGAGAAAAGACCTTCACTTTTGGGGGAAGTCCACGCGTTACGTTTGCCCTTTTGGGGCGGTGGTTTGCTACTTTTGACCAGGGGCTGGACAAAAAAAACAACAACAACCCAAACACAAAACACACAACGGAACGCCCAACAAGAAAAAGACGAAACGACGACACACGACGAAGTTACAGAAAACCGGGGCAAGTGGCAACCAGCTTCATGGGAATGGCTTCCCACTTCCCTCACGGGGCCTCTGGACTTGGCTTCTGCTTCTAAACCCCTCGGGGCCAGGGGTCAGTAGTGTGTAGCGTCTGTCTGTGTATTTTGCATTTATTTTTGGGTAAAAAGGTAAGGGGTGTTATTGATGAATGGAAAGCCCCTGTGGGTTGTCGGGGGTTTTGGTTTTGGTTTCTTGTTAGGGTTTTCTAAATGTGGGGGTGGTTATAGTGTGGGATTTTGGGGGGGAAAAAAATTTTTGGGGGGGAAAAAATTTTTTTGGTGTTTTCAGCTTGATGTTTTTGGGTAGTGAGTAAAATAGGATTAGGGGATTATGAAATTTTAAACCCGCTTTTGTATCCTTATTGTCAGTTTGTTACTTTTTGGAATTAGACAAAAAGGGGGCAATGATGAAATGGTTCTTTTTTAAAAAGATGATGGATGATATGAAAGTAGATTTTCCCCCAAGTTAAAACCGGGCATTCATGGTTTTTCGCAAAGTTTCGAATCCAAAATGCCTGTTGTCTTTCAGAGTCCCCTCTGGGCATTACTATTTTTTACATATTTTTTTTCCCAGGTTTCTCCATACCCGCTTTCTGGGGTTTTTTTTCTAACTTTCCCAAAAAAAAAAATTCAAAAACAAAAAAAAAAACCCCACTGATTTTTAGCTGCTTGGGTAGGGAAGTGGCTGGAAAATTAAAAAATAATTGAATGTCCACTGAAAAGCTATTTGCAGGGAACCAATTAACTTAGCCTCACTGAGAAAACGTAAACTACCGTCATAAAAAACAAAAAAAACCAACAGAAACACAAAAAACAAAACAAAAAAAAACCAAATCCATTCTAAGAATAAATTTGAAACTTTTTAAAAAAACAGTAAACTAAATTAAAAAGGGGAAAAAAAATAAAGGATCCCATAACCATAAGGCGTAGGGGGGGCGGGCGTCTGAGACTCACTTCTCTAGGGCCAGCATATTGGGGCGCCCCCCCTCCCTCGGCTTTTCCTTTCCCCGACCCCAAAGAGGGCAGGTACCCATTTACACTTGGGGGAACTGTACTGAAGCCAAGGCGCGCAAACGGTCACCCATCCAAGTGGTAACCAAGCTCGACGCTGCTTAACTTGGCTGGGGGAAAGCGAGTGCTCCGACCACTGAGCTATCCCGTCCCCAAACCATAAGTATACACAACAACAATTCAAAGCTTATATCTCGTGTGTCATCATAACACAGGGAATAGAATCTCTCGACAGTCCTGAAGAATCAGATTTGTGCCAAGAGTCCAAAAATGGATTGAATGATCACATGGGAAGGGTTACTGACAAGGTTTTTGTCTGAAATCGTCAAGCCTTAACTTCTACTAAGTCAAGATTTGGCACACAACACAACACACACACCCCCCCACACAACACACACACAAACACACACACACACACACACACAACCCAAAAATTTGGGTGCAGTTGCTTAATTCATTTTTTGATTTTTTGTGTTATGTTTTTTTCAAGTAACACCCAAAAAAGTTATGGCAATAAGAAAACATTAATGTTCTCCAATCCACCCCCGAAGAATTTTTGTATGGGAAAAATAATGTTGACAGGGGCCCTATTTTTTTTA